>JBBMOL010000133.1:1800000-2115867 GCA_037954665.1 Laguncularia racemosa
GCATGTCATTGAAGAATTTGAAATTTTTATTGACTAATATTTTGATTTTAGGGATTGGATGGATATTTGAATTAAAAAGAAAGGAAATGAATCAAATTTTACTCAATTTGGAGCTAAATAAAAGAAGTTATAAAGTTTTGAAGTTAGATAAGACCTACATATGACCATGTTCAGAACGTGTTAAATTTGAAGCATAAAACAAAGAGTTACACGGGAGCTAGACACGACCATGTTTGTTAGTCGTGTATCTCTTGGAGATAATTGATTTGGACACGAACTCCAGATACAACCGTGTCTGTTACAACATCTAGTTTTATAAGATTTTGATCGACAAATTTGACACAACATGAAGCACGACTGTGTTAGCTTAAAATACAGGGTTTTGATTGTCACTATATAAAGGAAAATGGGGACTCGACTAAAGGAAGAGGAAAGTTATATCTTATTTATTTTAGAGTTTTTAGAGAAGCGGGAGGGCTATCTTTTAATACTTTAAGAATCTAGGGTTTTTCTTAGTTTTAATTGATTTCCTTGATGATAATGCTTATACATCATTGAAGAATTCAATTTTCAATATGATTGGTGCTTAAATTTCCTTAGTATCTTGACTTGTGAATTCTAAGTTTATTATGTGACTAAAATTTCTATTATTCAATAAATTCTTATATTTCTTTATTCATATATGTATTCTTGATTTTGTTAGATTAATATTTCTAAAGTATTATTTTATCTATTTGATATTATACTTTAGGATTGAGTAATCAATTTATAATTAGATCTACCATATTTCAAGAGAGTTAATGTAATCGTAGAGATGAGTTATATAATTCTTCCAGATTAAATTAAATTGGTTACAAGAATTTATTATTTTTAATGTAGTCTTTGAAATATAATATTATGAGGAGATATAAATAAGTAATTTTAAGAGTAGGCTTAATAAGCTAGAAAAAGTTATTAAACTAAATTAGAGATTCTCTCGATCAATGAAATTTAAGAAAAATTTGAACAATTTTTGTTAATGTCACATAATAATTCCTAAGGGAAACAAAGTATAGATACTAGTTTTACCATCTTAAAATTAATTCTAATTTACTTTGATTTTCTATCTTTCAATAAAATCTTCATTCATTAGTAATACTTAGTTATAGGTTTTAGATTAATTAATTTCTATAATTTATTGACTAAATAAAGGAGTGTAGGTTAGTATTAGAATTCGTAATCTCCATGAGATGATATTTATATTCAGTACACTATATTACAAAATTTAATAGGTACACTTGCCTCACATCACTTTCTCATTTGGTTCTTAAATTTGTATTATTTGGGATCAAGAACATAAGCTATATTTAGAATGAAGAGCGAGATCATCATCTTCACTCTCTAATAGTTAAATTTTGTTTTTCCAAATTTGTCCAATTTGGTGTAATGTTGGTTCATGACTCAAAGTGGTGTTTGTTTCATTTCCATCTCAAAAGCTTGATCCCCTCTAAAATTTTTAATACTTCTAGAAACACAAAGTTAAAAAGAAGTTTATTATTTTGAGCAATCATGACCTCCAATAATAGTAAATCACATATATACTGTTTAAGATGAGACATTAATTCGATGAAAAATTACAAAATATAAACAGTTATGCATAGACACTACTTTGAAACTTATCCACTTTGTCTAAATAAAATGTCTCTTAGTAGCTCTTTTTAAGCTCTTGTTAGAACTTCATTTGAATATCATGTAATAAGAATTGAACAAAGTTTCCATTTTATAAGATCAAGAAGTAAGATACAGTAAAACTTCACATTTTACATTGCTTAAATCTCTTCACAAGATTCAAACAAAGTGTTTGCCTACACTCCCACTTCATTATTTGTTTAAATCTTATATGAGATTTGAATGATCTTTTATCGAATCTCTCAATTTGTTAGTTTAATGTTTGATGTCGATGCCACTCTTAAAGAAATACTGAATATCTTATACTTCCAAAATTTATTCGAACACTTCCGGAGACATAGTTGGCCATATGTATAATAAATTTAATTAGATAAGCCAATGAGTGGATGTGCTAAATCCTTACAGGAAAGTCAAAAGTTAAGTTTGACAACACATTTCAATGATAACTTTTAAAATGTCATTCGTGATGAAAAATAAATAGAGAGGGAAAGACTTTGCAAGAGATTAAAAAATTAAAAGTAAAAATACAAATAGATTATTATTTGGAGGAGATGAGTGACTAATAGAAAGTTATCTTGCATTTTTCGTTCTACTCTCTATTATCTTAACTTAATCAATCACTATCTCAACTTAACTTATCAAATCTTATTAATAAAGAGAATTTGCGATCTACCGACGGTCATTGAATGGTTAAGTCTAATTAATAAAACATAGATTTCTTAGAATGAACAAAATAATCAATTTTAGTAGTAAGATGTCATTTTACATGTTTTACCAAATGATTTGTACAGTTAAGAGTAGAGGATAAACCGAAGACTGACAAATTAAATTGGATATCGAAGTAGATAGGTAGACTCGTGTACGAGGCTTGAGGGAACAGTCGGAACACACTCCATAGCATAATTTTGAAAGTAAAATATACAACAGCTGAGTCTCAAAAAATTTTCCTTGTAGAAGAACTATATAAAAGAGACGATGTGAACAACCTCATTTTTTATCACCCATTTGTTCTGATTGATTAATATATATCAAGCAAACATCACTCTCTACAATCATTTACAAAAATTCCCATTCCACTACAGTGAAACTTTCATATTAATTAGGACCCCAACAGCTCAAATACATAACTTTTCTTAAAGAATCGTCAGCTTGCTTCATTTTCTCATCTTTGAGCTGTGACACCATGGCAAAAGGTGGAGAAGACAACTTCTTGGCCTGAGAAATTAACCTTAAATGACTCTTTACGTGTTGGTGAACCGATCTAATGGTGGAGTTCCATCTACAAAAGCCTTGGTCTTTCAAAGCCTCCACAACACCAACACTTGCTGCTACAACGTAAGTTCTCCTCGGCAAACTCATTCTGACTTTTTAACTCTGAATTGAAGAATATTATGTTGCGTCGAATTTTGGTGAATTTGGTTTGTTGTTGTTGAGTTCTAATGGAATCGTGGGGGTCGCTTTGCTTTTATATATAGGCTATATGCACGTACATGACTGTTTCAAGGTGGATATGAATGGAGAGAGAAGCCTGAAATTGGAGAAAACAACGGGCTGTAAGTGGATGTACAGCGGAATTGAGGTTACGAAGCCAATGGTTTGGGGGACATGAAATGGCATCACTCTCTACCCTTGGGGACCACACAAAAAGACATACATGATTGAATGAAGACAAAAGTGGAGAACACCTTCTTCATCTTCTTTTTTCACAAAAATGCACGTACATTTGGTAAAGATAAAGACCAAGGTCGTGCCAGCAGGGGCTGGTACCCACATGGCCCGCAGTTTCTCCAATTTTTTTTTTTTTAATTCCCAAAATTAAAGGAGTTCGAAAACCATAGGTGCTTTTGTGATAAGAGAGAGTAAACTGGAAATAAAATAGGCCTACAAGAAACTTGACCTTGAGCTATTGAAGAGACTTCTTGTTAGAAGAAATTTGGATGTTAGAAGTACCGGTTCAACAATCCGCACTTTATAGCTAAAAAACAGATTTATTGGTATTAATATTGACTCATGAAAAAATTATAATTACTTATAATATTTTATATATGTATGTATGTATGTGTTAAATAACTATTAATATGAATTTTAAAAAAATCACGTTTCATTTATTTCTATATAAATCATAATAATAGAATGTTACTAGATATTTATATTGTACAATTAAACTTATAATAGGTTGGAAAATTAAAAAAAAAATGAAAGTGGCTGTGAATAACTCAATACTATTAGTCAAGAGTGTTTTAAAACACTCACGTTGTGTCTCCATCTTTCATTAACTTTTGAACATGGTACATTCCTCCCTTATCATCATAGGACATGATTTTAAAAACTTTACTATCGAAAGAGAAAAATACATATTTTCCTAAGCTATGTTGAGAGGTAGATGCGTTTTGAGAATTTAAAACTCTATTAACCTTGCTAATAGTTTGGGAGTTATATTTGCAGATATCCAAAGAATGACAAAATTTATTATTTGTTGATATATTAAACATATTGATATTGTCATTTACAAATGATCACACATTACAAACAATTTATGGTGTAATGCTTATATGTTTATGGCTATTATCTGTATTATTGTGATAAATTATGAAGACTCTTTATATGTATTTTCTCAATGTGTTTACTTCCCTTTTTTAAAATCAAGTATTTCGATCTTTAAGTATTTGAAATATGCATAGATAATAAAATATTTGACCCCTATCTCTATTTGCTCTTACTTAAAATGAAAAACAAAAAAGGCATAAATCAAGGCAAAATAATCTTATTGAAGTCTAAAAGCATATTGCTAAGATTTAGGGATTTAAATACTCAATTTCAAAAATAGAAAACTATATGCACATGAAGTAAATATAAGCGATACATTTGAATTTTTACCCCATTATTATAGTATAATTTTATAAAACTTTATCGTGTATGTTTTTAGCCCACCCTTACATTACATATGAACACACACCATGACATTGCCACAAAGAATACAATTATAATAAATTATATAACTTCAATTTCAATATTTACTTTTTAGATATATACTTATATCACTTACTCTTATGTATACCATGCATTGAGCCTAATAAACATATCAAACCACTAGCTGTCCTTACTTGCAATTTAAAACAAGTGAAGCATACATCTAACACTTGAAAAATAATAGAGCCTTAAAAGGATAAGCAACAAGTTTAATAAGTAATCTAGCCAATCAACAACTAACGCATCCCATGCTCTTGTACTAAGCATAATCAAAACTAAATGGTTATAAATCATTGTCAACACAACCAACTTTTAGTTTATATTTTATTTAGTCTTATTCAATTATACTTAACTAAAGTTATTTCCTTCCAATTTCTTAGCCTAATACAGTTTATATTAGTTGGTCTATAGCCTCTTACCCTATTCCTTATAAGGTGATAAGAATTTAGAGTAACAACTTCTCTTCAATTTCTCAACTCATAATAATCATCCATAACTATTTCATGGCTTATGTATTAAATACAAGCTTTGGTGTTAGAACTATAACCTAAGTTTCTGTCTCCTGATTTCTTAGACCACTTAAATGGTAAACCATTAACTAGGCTACAACTTGTGAACCTTACCCAACATGCATCCAACATCCCACTTGAATGGCTGTACTTTAATCCACAATAGGAGTAGGTGTCCATGCTTAAATCTTACTTGGTCACTTCATCTTAATTTTCCATTTTGCAATAATAAATACCATAAGTGGATCCATAATTAATGTAACCTACCCCATATTAGGAGTGGCTTCATGTATAATAGTACACGTAATTAAGTTCCAATCAAAGTTTAATCCATTTTATAATTATATATAATAATAACAAACTACATCATGCTCATCAAGCTCTAGATCCATCTCCAATTACGTATAATTAACTAAATACTTCATTAAGGATCAAATTCAAAACAAAGGTATGATCAACCTATTTGGCGAATAAAGATAATTATACTTTCTCTTTTCTAATAATTTTGGTGATTCATTATAGTTTATTTTAATGTTTTGTAGTATAGATTATAATTAATAGTGTCTTGCTATCCCATTACTATCATTTACACTTTATAAACTTATAGTTCCTTGTAAACATTATGTAAAGTAGTATTCTCTTCTTCCAAGTTATGTAAAAGCAAGTCTACTTTTCCATTTTTATAAATGGAGTAACAATTCATGTCTCGGATGAGACATTGTTATGAAAACCATTACACATAAAGATATCTCCTTATCTGCTTCTTTATCTTCCTTTTTCGCTTTTTCTTTTTATAGGTGATTATAATGGAGAGGAGAATTTGAATCTAATCCTCCTTGTCCATGCTACTAGACTACAATAAGTTTAGCAATACCACCTATATCTTTAAAAAAAGGATAGCATAATCTAAAGTAGTCATCAATTGTCGTCAAGAGGGGAGTTTATCTATATATCGGCCTAATGGATGGTTCAATGGGTTATTCATCTTCAAGTATTTCAAGCTTTGGTTGTGGCAAAAAAAAAAAAAAGCTTTATTATTGTATTATTCCTAACTAAACAACCCCTTCTGTTGATTTATAAAAGTAAAATATGAAAGAAAAAAAATGTAAATAACTCTCAAAGGATGGTAATACAACTAAATCTTTAAAAAAATCCCTCTATAAGAACTACAAAGTAATGTGAATATCTTCATCTTTATCGAACTTGTTCTAATTGATATATCATGCAAATGAGCACTCTATACACTCATTTACAATAAATGCTCATTCATTAATTTTTCTTGTAAAACTTCATCATATGGTTATTAGTAATTAGGACCCCGGCAACTCAAGTACATGACTTTTCTCAAAGAGTCTTTAGCTTGCTTCAATTTATCTTCTTTGAGCTATGAAACTATAGCAGAATGATTTAGGCAATGTAAACCCTATAATGTTGCATGCAATGGCTTATTAAATTTACATATATATATTACACCACGACAAAGAAATATTGCAAGTTGGTAAACAAAAGCACATAGTGTTTTTATTTAAAAAATAAAAACCATTTACTCCCAAATTTAAAGGAGCTTAAAACCATAGTTGAAAAGAAAGTGCTTTACCTTGTTGTTCCCATGTTATTTAGCAAAACCCAAGACTAGCTCCATGGGCCAAGCATGGTCTTGTAGGAAGACCTATGGATCTATTAGGTCCAATAGGATTAGCTAACACAAAAATAAAAAAATAAAAAAGAAAAAGAAAAATTGCATGTTGCAGTCACTTCAATTAAATTAAATCCTATCTACAAAACCAAAAGTTTGCCTTTCATTCACTATAGCTACTCAAATTTTGAATCATTCATTGACACTTTTAAAGTAAAACCATGATTCTAATATTGTTGCTATGATACTCTCTTCCAAAAATAACAAAAACTAACACCTTTCTACTTTAGTATTACTTTCTTATGTTTCACCTATAGGAAATATTGAGTAGTGTAACAAAGATTGAACTTGATAACTATCAATTGACCTAATCTTCACATTAAATTATTGACGAGATTTTGGTTTTTTGTATTTTTTTATTTCCTATATCTTTAATTGTTTCTATTTTATTTTTGTTTCATTAAATCCATTCAATAATCTTATGAACTAATAAAAAATAACCACATATTGACAATCTATCATTGACACAAAATGAATTAACAACAGGTTATGTGTTTATCAAAAATCAAAATATGGATTACTTGTTTGCAAATGTACCAAATCACAAGTCATGTTGTTGTAATTTTTTTTTAAAAAAAATTGGATTTTAAATGAAATATGGGAATCAAATTATTAATACACAAGTTGAAACTTTTGGTGCAATTTTGTACTTTGATGTTAAAAAATGATATTTAATGAATGTTTAAATATATTGAACTATTGAGATAATTGTGGGATTTGTTTTGTAAATATGGCATGTATATCTTGTATTTTCCTAAGATAGTTTTTCAATTTTGGTAGGAAATGATTCTTTTCCTAGTTTGTAGGATTAGTTGCTTGGAGAAGTTGTTTTCCTACTGTATATATTTCGTACGTTAGTTATGGAAAAGGGTAGAGAAGAAAATAGTCTTCTTCATCCCATGATTTGTTAATTGTCATGGTAGCAGAGCCATTGTAGACACAAAACAATGCTTGGATCACAAACAAGTGAGGCTAAGGAAGAAATGTTTCCTCAAAGAAAAACAATCTCTTCTTATGATATTACCTCATTAGATAATCCGGGATTGGTGATCTCTCAAGTACAGTTGAGAGGAGAAAACTATGATGAATGGGCACAGTCTTTGAGAACGGCTCTACGAGCTTGGAAAAAATATGGTTTCCTTGATGGTACAATCAAGAAGCCTAATGACAATTCATCTGATCTTGAAGATTAGTGGATGATTAATTCTCTATTGATATCATGGATTCGTAATACAATCGAATCATCACTTCGGTCTACTATCTCTCACGAGGAAATAGCTAAACATTTATGGAACGACATTAGGGACAGGTTCTCAATAGCTAATGGTCCACGCATTCAACAACTTCGAAGCGAATTGGCGGAATGCAAACAAAGGGGCATGACTTTAGTGAAATATTTTGGAAAAATGAAGCAAATATGGGATGAACTAGCAAACTATGATCAGATTCCATCATGTAAGTGTGGTGGGTCTACATGCAATCTCGCAGCGAAATTTGAGAAGAAAAGAGAAGAAGAATGATTTCATGCTCTTCTCATGGGGTTGGACGAAAATATTTACGACACTGTGAGGAGCAATATTTTAGCCCAAGATCCACTTCCTAATGTTAATCGGGCATATTCCATGCTAATTGCTGAGGAGAGGGTTAAGACCATAACCCAAACTAAAGAGGAGAGGCAAGATGTCATGGCTTTTGTAATGAGAGGAAGAGGAGAAGTAAGGGACAAAAGTAGGTTGTATTGTACCTACTACAAGTGTACATGACATGAAGTTGATAATTGTTTTGCTCTCTTCAAATATCCTGAGTGGTGGGGTGATCGACCAAAGGGAAATGGAAGGAGTGTAGGGTGAGGACGCGACTCGAATAGCACTTAATAGTGCCAAAATCAGACAGGTGTTGGACGAGGGCATGAGATAGCAAGGGCAAATAACGTGTCCAGTAGTAGCACTTGCGTGACAGACAAAGGATCTGCTGTGGCAGCAGTGGCTGGGAATGATGTGAAAACAAGTCTTGATCTCAATCAGGAGTAGTGGACATCTTTGATAAAGCTGATCAATGGTCAGAAAAATTCCGCTGAAAAATTGAGTGGTAAGCTTTCGAATTGGATAATTGATACAGGGGCTTCACATCACATGATGGGAAGTATGCACGGTATGAAAAGAGTGCGTGACATTGATCCTTGTCCTATTGGACTTCCTGATGGGAGCGAGACTATGGCAATGAAGGAAGGATAACTTGTTCTTGATGAAAATTTATGTATCACGAATGTTCTCTTTATTCCTAGACTAGAATGCAATTTAATTTCGGTGTCCCAACTTGTTGATTCATCTAAATGTATTGTCTATTTCACTAATTCCATGTGTGTAATGCAGGACCCCACTTCGAGAATGTTGTTTGGTGTAGGTGAAAGATGGGATAAACTCTACTACTACAAGGGAGTGCCACGAGTTCGAGTAATGAAGATTGAAAATAAGGGGAGTCTGGAGATATAGCATCAGCGGTTGAGACACCCATCATTGAAAGTGACCAAGTTAGTGCCTAGTGTGAGTCATAATAAAGATAGTGATAGCAAGAATAAATGTTGTGATATTTGTTTGTGAGCAAAACAATCTAGAGACCCATTTCCTGTTAGTCATCATCATGCATCCAATACATTTGAACTTATACATTGTGATTTATGGGGTCCTTACTGGATTTTGTCTTCATGCGTTGCTTCATATTTTTTTACTATGGTAGATGATTTTTCTCGTGCTGTTTGGATATTTTTATTGATTGGCAAAACTGAGGTAGTTCAAACCTTAAAGAATTTCTTTGCTACGGTCGAAACACAATTTAATAAAAGAGTTAAAATTGTGAGATGTAACAATGGAATGGAGTTTCAAAAGTTAACCAATTATTTTTGTGAAAATGGCGTTATTTTTCAAACTTTGTACACTGGTACCCCTCAACAAAATGAACGGGTCGAGAGAAAACACTAACATATTCTCAACATAGCTAGAGCCTTGCGTTTTCAAGAACACTTACCCATTGATTTTTGGGGAGAATGTGTGTTAACCGCAGGATATTTGATTAATAGAACACCTTCTAGTGTTTTAGAAGGAAAGACACCTTATCATGTGTTGTTTGGAAAAAACCCAAATTATGATCACTTGAAAGTTTTTGGGTCTCTGTGCTATGCCTACAAGCAAGGACGGTTGGGAGATAAATTTGAGAGTAGAAGTCAGAAATGCGTTTTCATGGGCTATCCATATGGAAAGAAAGGGTGGCGATTATATGACCTTGAAAAACATGCTTTTTTCGTGTCTAGAAACGTAATTTTTTTGAGAACGAGTTTCCCTTTCAAACACTGCCTTCATCACAAAATCCTGTCGAACCTACATTTACATGGGATGTAGATCTCATTGGTGATGCATTTGGTGTCCGAGGGGGTCTGATCGAAAGGGGGGGGGGGGGGGGATTGTGGATGACAACCCTTCTTCTAAGCCCTGTGATCAAGAAATTGAAACCACGTTTCCCAATGTTGAAACTATGTCAGTTAAGCAAAGTGATAGGACAACAGCATCAACGTCTCTCCCCTCTACCGAGACTTCTTCTTCTAAAATCGAAGATGGTGGTGATGAAAATGATGTTTTTAGTGATGAAGAATTGTTAGGACGTGGTCACCGGAACCGTAAGACTTCAGTATTGCTACGAGACTTTGTTACCTATATGGTTTGCAAATTGAGTCCATCCCTTTCGAATCCCGCAACGCAACATACCTTAAGTAACCCCTATCCCATTGCACACTATGTAAATTGTGATAGATTTTCTTTGCAACATAAAGCTTTCCTTGCAGCTTTACATGGTGAGCAGGAACCTACTAGTTACTCCCAAGCTGTTCAACATGAAAAATGGAGGATTGCGATGCAGCAAGAAATTGATTTGCTCGAGAACAATGACACATGGCGTATTACTGATCTACCACTTAATAAGAAGGCCTTGGGTTGTAAATGGGTATACAAAGTCAAATATTGATCCGATGGTACGGTGGAATGCTATAAGGCGCATTTAGTTATATTTGGTAATCACTAGGAAGAAGGAGTAGACTATACAGAAACATTTGCTCCTATGGCAAAGATGGTTACTGTTCATGTTTTCTTGGCCGTTGCCGCAACCAAGAATTGGGAAGTTCACCAGATGGATGTCCACAATGCATTTCTACATGGAGATCTACAGGAGGATGTGTATATGAAGTCACCCCTTGGTTTTAGAGTTGCGAGAAGAGATAAGGTGTGCAAATTATAGAAGTGTTTGTACGGGCTCAAACAAGCTCTTCGGTGTTGGTTTGCAAAACTATCTGTTGCTTTAAAAACCTATGGTTTCGGACAATCGTATGCGGACTACTCTTTATTTACTTTGCAACAAGGAGAGGTACGACTTAGCATCTTGGTTTATGTTGATGACTTGATTATTTTTGGGAATGATAGTGCAGCAATTCAGAAGTTTAAGGATTACTTAAGCACTTGTTTTTATATGAAAGATTTGGGCGTTCTCAAATATTTTCTTGGGGTGGAAGTAGCTCGTAGTCCTGACGGGTTTTTCTTGTGTCAACGAAAATATGCCCTGAATATTATTTCAGAAGAAGATTTGATAGGGGCAAAGCCCATGGGGGTTCTGATGGAGCAAAATCATCGATTGGCGTTGTCAACCAATAATTTGTTCAATAATCCCGAGCCTTATCAACGTCTTATTGGCCGAGTGATTTATTTGTCTTTTACCAGGCCAGAATTTTCATATTGTGTACATGTCTTGTCTCAATTTATGCAGTAGCCACGGAAAGATCACTGGGATGCAGCATTACGCATTGTCCAGTATCTCAAATCCAACCCAGGTCAGGTATTTTATTACGTAGTAAGGGTGATCTTACCTTGACTGGTTAGTGTGACATAGACTGGGCGGGTTGTCCATTGACTCGCCGCTCTCTTACTGGATGGTTGGTATTTTTAGGATTGTCTCCTATATCATGGAAGACAAAGAAACAACATACTGTATCTCAATCTTCTGTTGAAGCAGAATATCGTTTAATGGCCATGACCACTTGTAAAGTCAAGTGGTTGAAGAGTGTTTTATCTGATCTTAGTGTTATTCATACGCAACCAGCAACGCTATTTTGTGACAATCAAGCCGCTCTTCATATCTCTCAAAACCCAGTATTTCATGAGTGCACCAAACACATCGAGGTGGACTGTCATTTCATTCGGGATGCATTGCTTGATGGGACGATCTATCCTACTTTTGTTCCTACAACAAGATAACTTGTTGATATTTTTACCAAAGCATTGGGTAAACGCGAGTATAATATGTTCTTATGCAAGTTGGGCATTTGTGATCTCCATGCTCTAATTTGAGGAGGGGTATTGAGATAATTGTGGGATTTGTTTTGTAAATATGGCATGTATATCTTGTATTTTCCTAAGATAGTTTTTCAATTTTGGTAAGAAATGATTCTTTTCCTAGTTTATAGGATTAGTTGCTTGGAGAAGTTATTTTCCTACTGTATATATTTCGCACATCAGTTATGGAAAAGGGTAGAGAAGCAAATAGTCTTCTTCATCCCATGATTTGTTAATTGTCATGAACCATAAAAATCACTTGGTTTTACCTCGATTCTTCTTATGATTGTAGATACCAACCTTTTCAACTGGTTTTAGCATGCCATGGTTATCATTAAGAATATAACATCAACTACTAACCAATTTGTTTATGAGTAGTCAAACATACCTTTAGAGTATTTGCACCCCTAGAATAAAGTACCCAGCCGATACCATTCACTATACTCTATACCTAAGTTGATTCCTCCATACTCACTCAAAACTCTTAGAACATGATACTTTAGTCAAGTTATCATATTTTTAATTAAAATAATTCAACTATAATTTAATAGAATTCGGCTTATTAGCAATGAAATTTTTTGTCTCAAATTACATTTCATCACAAATTTTGTTAACTTTTTGTAATGAAACTGAAAGAGGTATTTTGTTACAAATAGGTCTAAAAATCTATTGCTAAATAAAATTAGTGACAATGTTTTTTTGCAATAGAAATTTGTGACAAAAAATTTGTCTCTAATGGTTTTTTTATGACAAAGTTATTATTTTGAGGGACATATATTTTTATCTCTAAAATCAATTTTCTTATAGTGATATATACATATCATGTCAATGTTATGTTTTATCTTTATAATCATATTTATAATTATGTCAAATTCATACTTATATCAACTATGTGAAGCTTAGTGACAAAGATGTATATCACATTTGGTGACCCTCAACCCCCCCTCCCCCCACCCGCCTTTCTTAATGATAAGTTTTCTTTTCTGGAATGTGCGCGGGATTGCTTGCAAGGAATCTCAACGTCGCTTAAAATTTCTAATACAGTCTCATAAATTGTCACTGGTTGATCTCCTAGAACCGATGGCAAATGTTTCCATTCTTCATGCTTTGAAGAATAAATTTGGCTTTGCTGCAACCTTTTCTTCTACTAATAATAAAATTTGGGTTTTCACTTCCAAAGATTTTACTGTGTCGTCTGTAATTGATCACGGGCAGGTCCTATCATTAGAGGTAATTCATCATCATCTTCCCACTCCAATTTTGTTGTCTGTAGTCTATGCCTCTTCCACTAGACAGGGCCATTTGGATTTGTGGTCGTCGATGCAGAGTCTTTTTGGTTCTTCTCCTGGTATGCCGTAGCTAATAGGCGGTGATTTTAATGTCATTCGTTCGATTGATGGCTGTTTTATTTATTATCAGACATGGTGATTTTTTTTTTTTTTTAAGAAAGCCAAGATGGCTGTTTTATTTATTTTAATTTTAATAGTCATTACAAAGAGTAGCACCAAAAGATGCTATACAAAATGCATCCTCCCAGAGGGAAGATGGATACAAAATCTGTTAATAAGATGAATAAAGAGGCTATCGACTTCTTATGTATGGACACCCAGATAAATCTAAGAGGTAAATACCTCTGAGTCTTCCTGGGAGATCTTGCCAGCGCACAATTCTAACACGATCTAGTTGAGTTGCATATTTAGAAAGACCGTTCGCCAAGGAATTTGTTTCATGATACACATGAACAACGGAGGCCGATAGTGATTGCATCAGGTTCCTTGCCTCCATTAATTTAGGGGACAATTGCCACGGACACACTGTTTTGCCTTGAAGGTAAGACACAAGTAGCATGCTATCAGTTTGAATCTGTATTGGGGAAATATTATTTGAAGCACATGAGTGTAGTCCAAAAAGAACACCCTCCAAATCCATGGATAATGCATTTGGAGCATCCAGTGTACGTTGCATTTCTGAATGTATAAATGAGCCATCATTTTGTCGCAAAATGTATGCCTAAGCCGCTCTATCTGAAGTATATGAACCATCAGAATTTATGACATAACCTGATGTAGGCTTTAGCCACTTGACAATTAGTCGGCTTCCCACCTTCACCTCTAAAGAGGTTGCAAATTGATGCTTAATAACCTCAACTTCCCACATAGAACTCACCTTAGGAGAGTAAGATCTAAGAGTTAAGATCAGCTGATCTTTAACCAAATGGAAAAGGGTCCCAATTGAAGTTTTGTGACCATAAAAAATTATTCTATTTCTAGCCCTCCATAACTCCCAGCAGATAAAGGACGGTGTTAACTGGCATAGCAAGCTAAAAACAATGCCCTTCGAATGCATTTGAAACCAGTTTTGTATCATATTCCATAAACCAGCAACTGGGGAAATATGAATTTCCAACCAACTAGCCATAAGGAACCATAAGTCTATAGCAACTTTGCATTTGAGGAAAAGATGCTGTATGGATTCTACCTCACTCAAACACAAAGGGCACCTAGATGGATGATGCAGTGAGTTAGAGTAGAAAACTTAGAGAATCACTTAACGAATGAATATCTCAAACACACAATGGTTGCGCACAACCGTTAAAGGCGAGAAGTCTCTCACGAAATGTATTTCAAAGAATAATATAAGGCGTAACCCTAACATGACTAACAAAAGGGTTTATATACTCTCCCTTAAAATATCAAAAGAAAAGGCGAATCTACGCGTATACGGGCAAAGGCACGGCCGTGCTTCAAGCCGTGTTGGACTCTGTGAAGATTTGTCGTTCGATACCCCTGGTCGAGACACGTCGTGCTTCATGTCGTGTTGGACTCTGTGAAGTTTTGCTATTTGATACCCTTGCTTGAGACACAATCGTGCTTCATGCCGTGTTGGACTCTGTGAAGTTTTGTTGTTTGATACCCTTGCTCGAGATACGGTCGTGCATAGAACCCGTGCTTCCAACCGTATGATCGCATCTTATATCCCCTCCATCATTCTCTCCCACCAGAGAAGAACTCGACCCCGAGTTCTCTGTAGGATATAACACCACATCGTCAGGGAAAAAGGGAAAGATATCAACGACATTGAATGTCTTTGAAATGCCCATGGTGTTTGGTAAACCAACCACATAAGCATTATCATTGATTGCCTGCACGATCTTATACGGACCATACGTTTTATGTTGAAGCTTGCTGTATTTTCCAACAGGAAATTGTTCCTTACGTAAGAATACCATAACCTGATCACCCACTGAAAACACTTGTCGCCTACGATGCTTGTCAGCTACAGCTTTGTACTTAGCATTAGATTATTCAACTTTCGCCTGCACCTCAACTGTAACATTCTGCTAACTATCCGCTAGGTTCTTAGCTGTTGTGTGAGACGCAGTATCCCTTGGAAGCTTGATCAAATCCACAGCATGGTTATGAGTATTGGTATAGACGATAGAGAATGGAGACTTGCCTGTTGACCTATGAACGGCACTGTTATAAGCAAACTCTACCTGAGCCAATGCCAAATCCCATTACTTGGGTTTCTCACCACAGATACTACTAATTAAATTGCCCAAAGTTCAATTTGTTGCTTCTGTCTAACCATCTGTTTGTGGGTGGGCGGTACTGCTATAGTTCAAGGAGGAATCAAACAGTTGCCATAAAGTTCGCCAAAAGTGGCTCAAGAATTTACTGTCCCTGTCGAAAGTGATAGTTTTAGGTACCCCACGGAGGCGTACCACTTCCTTGAAGAATAATTTGGCAATGACCTGAGCATCAGCGACTTTCCGACATGTGATAAAATGAGCCATCTTGGAGAACTTGTCCACCACAACAAAAACGGAGTCAACGCCCCGTTGGGTACGGGGCAATCCCAGGACAAAGTCCATAGACAAATCCTCCCAAATGTTCT
Source organism: Laguncularia racemosa (assembly GCA_037954665.1). Lineage (NCBI taxonomy): Eukaryota > Viridiplantae > Streptophyta > Magnoliopsida > Myrtales > Combretaceae > Laguncularia > Laguncularia racemosa. The sequence goes on from JBBMOL010000133.1 coordinate 1,816,113, forward strand.
CAGGAACGGGGAGTGGCGTGTAGAGGCCCGTGTTTTAGGCCTGACCCTTAGAGGTTTGGCATATATAACACCATTGCACAATCCTCCCAACGTCACGCCTCAAGTGTGGCCAATAGTATCTAATATTGACCTGCCAATCCACCACCATGCAAATCACGGATCAGCTTCTCCCTCAGAGAAGACTTTGGAATACAAAGCTAATTTCCTTTCATGAGGAACCCATCATAAATATGGAAATCACTACTAGGCTGTTTGTCCCGACACAACACCCACACATCCTTAAAATCATTGTCAGTTGCGTAAAGATCTTTCATATGCTCAAATCCCACCACTTCAATGTGAAGTGTCACCAACAAACTGGCTCGCCTACTCAAAGCATCTACGACTTTGTTGTAGACTCCCGATTTATGTTTAAGTTTAAACGGGAACTTCTGTAAGAATTGAATCCACCATGCATGCATGTCTTTACTAATCCTGGTCTGATTATTCAAGTGCTTAAGAGCATCACAATCGGAGTATAACATGAATTCCTTGCCCACTAGGTAATGTTCCCAAGTCCTCAAAGCACGCACCACTGAGTAAAATTCTTTGTCATAAGTGGACCAATTTCGCCTAGACTCGCATAACTTCTCACTGAAGAAGGCAATGGGCTTCCTTTCCTAAGATAGTACCGCTCCTATTCCAACCCCACTTGCATCACAATCGACTTTAAACAACTTATCGAAGTCAGGTAATGCAAGAACTAGCGCATTGCACAACTTTTCTTTTAACAGCCTGAAACTACTTTCAGCTTCATCACTCCACTAAAACCTCCCTTTCTTCAAGCACTCAGTCATAGGTGCAGCAAGGGTGCTGAAGTGTCGAATAAACCTTCTATAGAAACTTGCTAATCCCAGGAAACTCCTCAAAGCACTTACGGTGTTAGGAATGGGCCATTCCCTAATAGCTTTTACCTTCTCATCATCTATAGTAATTCCATCACCACTAATGACAAAACCCAAAAACAACAACCTCCTAGAGAGGAATACACATTTCTTTAGATTCACAAAGAGCTTATTCTCCCTCAGAACATTCAACACTTCCCTCACATGATCGATGTGTTCCTTCTCAGTTTTACTATAGATCAGGATATCGTCGAAGTAAGCTACGACAAACCAAGCAGAAAAAGGTTTAAGTACCTAATTCATAATGCGCATGAAGGTTCTTGGGGCGTTACTGAGGCCAAAAGGCATGACCATCCATTCATATAGGCCTTCTTTAGTTTTAAAGGCCGTCTTCCACTCATCTCCCGGTTGGATCCAAATCTGATGGTAACCACTTCTCAGATCGATCTTGGAAAAAAATTTGGCCCCACTCAAGCAATCTAGCATGTCTTCCAACCTTGGTATTGGGAATTTATAGCCAATGGTAATTTTGTTGATTGCTCTGCTGTCGATATACATGCGCCAACTACCATCTTTCTTTGGGGTTAGCAAGGCGGGCACTACGCAAGGGCTCATGCTCTCCCTGATGAATCCTTTCTGGAGTAGTTCTTGCACCTTTCCCTGCAATATTTCTGTCTCCTTTGGGCTCATCCTATAATGTGGAAGATTAGGTAGGCTAGCTCCTGGAATCAAATCAATATGATGTTGGATATCCCTCATGGGAGGTAATCCATCGGGTAGCTCCTCAGATGTTATTTCCCTAAACTCCTCCAGTAGCGCCTTCACACTGTCAGGCAACTCTTGATCACTACTCTAATCTTCCTCCACGGTCATCACCTGTCGGACAACTAATGCGTGGACTGTATGCGTCTCCTTGATTGCTTCCTCCATCTCCCTCTCAAATTGGGTGATAGTGAGGAAAGAACGCCCTTCCGTTTTAGAAGTTTTAAGGCAGTGTGATGTTTTGAGAGGTAGAAGAGTGAACTTTACCCCCATCCTTCTCTAACCGGTAAACAGTCTCCCTTCCTTTGTGTTTGACATCAACATCAAATTGCCAAGGCCTCCTAAATAGAAGGTAGCATGCATCCATGTCTATGACATTACAATAGACCTCATCTCTATACTTCCCTATAGAGAAAGGTACTCTACATCGCTCGGTGACTTCTATTTTTTCAGTCGCTTTAATCCATCCAATGGTATATGGATTCGGGTGTTTTTCAGTCGTCAAATTCAATACTCTCACCGTTTCCCTACCAATGATATTCTCGCAACTCCCACTATCCACTATCAAATCAAACACCCTACCATCAACAGTACATCTAGTACGGAACAACTGATGTCTTTGGGACTTCTCATCACACTTCGGTGCCAACATCAACTTCCTAATGACATACATTTCCTCATCATCTCCATAACCATCATCACCATAAAACTCATCCCCTCCATCTGGTTCACAGCACACCTCATCATCCTCCTCTCTATCAATAACATTGATTGGTCTCCTACTGGGGCACTCATTAGAATGATGACCCGGTTGGTTGCACCTATAGCACTTTCCCATAACTGGTTTAGCATAGGGATTGTTTTGTTTAGGTGCTTCCCTATTTTCCATTGGTCTCCTACTTGCTCCTCTTTCCTTTCTCTTTTTATTGATTCTGCCTGGAACTTCCGGGACAGCCTTCCCTCTATTCGTACCTACGGTACTGAACCCTTCGTTCTTAAACCTTTGGTTTCCCCCATCAAACCTATTGGTCTTTTCTTATAGCATCATCTCTGCCCGAAGGGCCATGTTTTTCACCTCAATGACGTTGCATAAAACATGAACCCCTATCTTCTCCTTAATTTGCAACTTCAGTCCATCCAGGTATCTAGCCACCTGCTGTCCTTCGCTTTCCCTAAGATCATTTCTCTCAGCCAACCTCATGAAATCCGCCGTATATTCATACATTGTTCTCGGGCTTTGTCTACACTTTTGGTATTGTTGGAACAATATTTGTTCGTAGTCAGGAGGTAGGAAATCCCTTTGAATCAATTGCTTCATTCTATACCATGTCTGCACTGGTTGCTTTCCTTCCCTATATCGCCTATTCTGTAACCTCTCCCACCAGGCCGAAGCCCCTCCTTTCAATCTACATGCCACTAACTTCACCCTACGATTCTCCGACACTTCCATATAATCAAAGAAACGATCTACCTCTGCCGGCCAATCTATTAAATCCTCGATGTTCAAATTACCGGTAAAAGAGGGTATATCTACCTTTAATTTAAATTTGCTGGTGTCTCCCTAATCGTAGCCCTGGTGATTCCGGCCATAACCACCTCCACCGTATCCTCTCCGTTGTGGTTGCGGGTTTCCAGCCAACCAATCATCTTCCTCTTCAGAATCCACATCATACGCTTGGACTCTTTGATTCGCAGCGATAGGTCTGTTGATCAGAACGCCAAAAGCAGGGTTTGCCCCGGGTCGTACTCCCCTAACGTCTCTATCCCTATTAGTATTGGTTCCCATTATGTCGAATTGCTCCACCAAATCATCAAAACGCTGTTCGAAGCGTCGGAGTCTCTGATCCATGGTATCCAACACTACCCTTTGAGCCTGCACTTCAGTTCGCAAAGTTTCCACATCTCGAGCAACGTCCGAAATGTGACCGCCTCCTAAACTTCTGTCACCTGACATCTCCACAAGAACTTTTCCTTGCTCTGATACCAATTGACGCAGGGAGTTAGCGTAGAAAACTTAGAGAATCACTTAATGAATGAATATCTCAAACACACAATGGTTGCGCACAACCGTTAAAGGCGAGAAGTCTCTCACGAAATGTATTTCAAAGAATAAAATAAGACGTAACCCTAACATGACTAACAAAAGGGTTTATATACTCTCCCTTAAAATATCAAAAGAAAAGGCGAATCTACGCGTACACGGGCAAAGGCACGGCTGTGCTTCAGGCCGTGTTGGACTCTGTGAAGATTTGTCGTTCGATACCCCCGATCGAGACACGACCGCGCTTCATGCCGTGTTGGACTCTGTGAAGTTTTGCTGTTTGATACCCTTGCTCGAGACACGGCCGTGCTTTAGGTCGTGCGCAGAACCCGTGCTTCCAACTGTATGATCGCGTCTTGTATCCCCTCCATCAAGAGATTAAGGAGAAAACTAAAGCCATGAAGGACCTCCGGAAACTCATATAACTTATTAAATAAATGCCACATGAAAATGCGAATCCGAAGAGGCAAGAAGCGGTGCATAAGCTTATCGAATAGTCGAATGGAATGTTATCTTGGTCTAACCAATTCATATGCAGTTTTGTAAGTAAATGCACCAGTAATAGAGGGCATCTATATTCGATGATTACCTTGGAAACATGTATTCCGTTTAGCAATGTCATGTACAGCTTGAATGTGCCGCCAAGAAGTACACTTCCTTGATGATTCTGACAAAGAAACAATGAATTTTGCCCAAAGGCTTTTACCATGTGCAAGTTTCCACCATAGCTTCAATGAGGCAGCTATGATCATTGAGGAGAAGTCCTGGATTCCAAGACCATTCTCATCCAAAGGAAAAGTAATTCTATGCCAAGCCCTCCAATGTTTATTTTTGCCATAGTCTAAAGATCCCCATAAAAAATCTTGGCATCGATTTTCAAGCTTCTTAATCACCGATTTAGGAGGCTGAATAGCAGTGAGCGTGTGAAATGGAATAGCTTGCAAAACATGGCGAATGAGAATTAGTCTACCCCCTAGAGACAAAATCTTGTTAGACCAGTGGCCAAGTTTTCATTCATAGCTATCAATCATGTGAGAGAAATAATTCTCCCGCACTCGACCCTTATACAGTTGACATCCTAAATATAGAAATGGAAATGAACCACAAGGAGTGCTAAGGGAAGCCGAGACTTGTTGGAGATATATTGGGGAACGATTGTAAGGAGGAATGAAAAAGCTCTTAGCCTTACTAATATTTTGTCCAGAACCCAATTCATAATCAATAAAGAACTGATTTAGATGTTGTAAGGACCTTTTATCCCCTTGAATGAACACCAAGATGTCGTTTGCAAAGCTAAGATGTGTTACTTTAATTGAATAGATGCTGGAGTACCAAAAGGAAGTATTTGCCCTGTCTCCTCAAGATTCTTAAGTCCTCGAGATAAGGCTTCTGAAACTAACAAGGAAAGATATGGAGATAATGGATCACCCTGTTTGATACCCCTAAAAGCTTGGAAAAAACCAACCGGACCTCCATTTAAGATAATTGAAAACCAGGCAGCTCTTAAATTACCAAGGATGATATAGACGAAGTGACGTGCAAAACCAAATTTCAGCATTAAATTCTGAAGAAATGACCATGAAACCCAATCAAAGGCCTTCATCATATCCATCTTTATTATTAAATTCCCGCCTCTTGAAGGATGGTCTAAACCAAAAACAGCCATTTTTAACTCCGGACCCTCAATAGGACGCAACAATAATCTGTTGTCTTTAGTGGTAATTAAAGTTGGAATATTAGCAAGCAGCCTATTTTCAGCACCAGCATCATTACCAACATGCTGTTGCCGTAAAAGATTGGAAAAAAATTAAATAGCTTCTGCCTCCAAAGCAGTAGGGGATGAAATCCAGTTACCACTACCATTTTTAATCTTATGAATCCCCCTTTTGGAATGGCGATCTGCAAAAAAAGATGGAATAAAGAGGAATTTTCGTCCCCGTCCCGGAACCACTTTATCTTTGATTTCTGCTGCAAGTAGTCTGAATGTTCCTTGAGACATGAAAAAAGATTTGATTTCGACCATTCCAAATTGATTCTGTCCTCCACTGCTCCCGTCGCCTCATACAACTTTTCAAGTGTTGAAACCTGAGCTTCGGCTTCATTCAGATTACGGAAAACATCACCAAAATTTTGTTTGTTCCAATCGTTAAGACACAACTTGAGTCGCCTAAGCTTTAGTGAAAAAGCTAGCATGACATATGAATCCATAGGTTGGGACCAACTGTCACTTATTATATCAAAAAGCTCCTGTCTTCGCAACCACATCTTTTGGAATCAAAACAAACTTGGCTTAGTTAATGCCTCCTTCTGATATTGAAACAGGATAGGACAGTGGTCTGAAGAAGACCTATTCAAATGATGTATAGAGTTAACCTGTATCATAGAGATCCAATCGCTTGAGAACAACAAGCGATCAAGCTTCTTGAACACTGTACCATTTTATCGAACCCCTTGCCAAGTGAAATCATTCCCCACAGTTGGAAGTTCAATAAGCTTACACGCAGTAATACAATTATTAAAGTTGGAGATCGCCCCTTGACTAGGAGAGGAATTACCCCTATACTCATTAACCGAACGAATGACATTAAAATCGCCACCTATTAGCCATGGCATACCAGGAGAAAGACCGAAAAGACTTTGCATCGACGACCACAAACCCAAACGGCCCTGTCTGGTGGAAGAAGCATAGACTACAGACAACAAAATTAGAGTGGGAAGATGATGATGAATTACCTCCAATGATAGGACCTGCCTGTGGTCAGTTACATACGACCATAATCTCCTCTTTCGGATAATTATCTGTCAATTTCTCAAGAAGGATGCCATACATTTCAAGGGGGATTTTGGAACTATTTCAACATGGGTAAGAGTCATGATTCTTTCCCTAGGGATGAAAATATAACCATAAGTTAATAACTTTACATTTCACTAGTATTTAAGGTTGTACACAATGTGATGTGTGGCCTTCCAATTTGCATTTTGTATGGACGCTCAAGTATCCTATGCATTCCATTCTGAGAGGAAGTTGCATCCTGAAAAATTCAAGAATCAGTTGGTCAATTAGGTGCTCTTCATATTTCTAATGCAGCGCTTCAGAAAGTGCTTTTAGTTTCCCTTATATCCTAGACTTCGGTACTCTGTCTTACTCCTTTAACCTGTCCTCATTTTTTCAGAGTGCTTATGCGAAGCTTGGGTGTACACAAGGATGGTTTTTTGCTTCTCTTGTATGTCCTTCTTCACGGTGTGCATGATTTTGATTATTCAAAAAGTTTAAATGTGCTACTGGTTAACCTAATCTAAAAATAAGCTCAAAGTTGCGATATTATAAATATTTCATCCCCTACAGAATTAGTGACAAAGATGTATCATTCCTCCTTACAATCGTTCCCCAATATATCTCCAACAAGTCTCGGCTTCCTTTGGCATTCCTTGTGGTTCATTTCCATTTCTATATTTAGGATGCCAACTATATAAGGGTCGAGTGCGAGAAAATTATTTCTCTCACTTGATTGATAGCTATGAACGGAAACTTGGCCATTGGTCTAACAAGATTTTGTCTCCTGGGGGTAGACTAATTCTCATTCACCATGTTTTGCAAGCTATTCCATTTCACACGCTCACTGCTATTCAGCCTCCTAAATCGGTGATTAAGAAGCTTGAAAACCAATGCCAAGACTTTTTATGGGGATCTTCAGACTATGGAAAAAATAAACATTGGAGGGCTTGGCATAGAATTACTTTTCCTTCGGATGAGAATGGTCTTGGAATCCAGGACTTCTCCTCAATGATCACAGCTGCCTCATTGAAGCTATGGTGGAAACTTACACATGGTAAAAGCCTTTGGGGAAAATTCATTGTTTCTTTGTCAGAATCATCAAGGAAGCGTACTTCTTGGCGGCGCATTTAGGCTATACATGACATTGCTGAACGAAATACATGTTTCCAAGGTAATCATCAAATATGGATGCCCTCTGTTATTGGTGCATTTAGTTACAAACTGCATATGAATTGGTTAGGCCAAGACAACATTTCATGCGATTATTCGATAAGCTTATGCATCGCTTCTTGCCTCTTCGAATTCGCATTTTCATGTGGCGTTTATTTAATAAGTTATATGCATTTCCAGAGGTCCTTCGTAGCTTTGGTTTTCTCCTTAATCCCTCTAGGTGCCCTTTGTGTTTGAGTGAGGTGGAATCCATACAGCATCTTTTCCTCAAATGCAAAGTTGCTACAGATTTATGGTTCCTTATGGCTAGTTAGCTGGAAATTCATATTTCCCCAGTTGCTGGTTTATGGAATATGATACAAAGCTGGTTTCAAAAGCATTCGAAGGGCACTGTTTTCAGCTTGCTATGCCAGTTAACATCGTCCTTTATCTGCTGGGAGTTGTGGAAGGCTAGAAATAGAATAATTTTTTATGGACACGCAACTTCAATTGGGACCCTTTTCCATTTGGTTAAAGATCAGCTGATCTTAACTCTAAGATCTTACTCTCGTAAGGCGAGTTCTATGTGGGAAGTTGAGATTATTAAGCATCAATTTGCAACCACTTTAGAGGTGAAGGTGAGAAGTCGACTAATTGTCAAGTGGCTGAAGCCTACATCAGGTTATGTCATAAATTCTGATGGTTCATATACTTCAGATAGAGCGGCTTGGGCATACATTTTGCGATGAAATGATGGCTCATTTATACATTCAGAAATGCAACGTGCATTGGATGCTCCAAATGCATTATCCATGGATTTGGAGAGCATTCTTTTTAGCCTACACTCATGTGCTTCAAATAATATTTCCCCAGTACAGATTCAAACTGATAGTACGCTACTTGTGTCTTACCTTCAAGGCAAAACAGTGTGTCCGTGGCAATTGTCCCCTAAATTAATGGAGGCAAGAAACCTGATGCAATCACTATCGGCCTCTGTTGTTCATGTGTCTCGTGAAGCAAATTCCTTGGCAGACGGTCTCTCTAAATATGCAACTCAACTGGATCGTGTTAGAATTGTGCGTTGGCAAGATCTCCCGGGAAGACTCAAAGGTACCTACCTCTTAGATTTATTTGGGTGTCCATACATAAGAAGTCCATAGCCTCTTTATACATCTTATTGACAGATTTTGTATCCATCTTCCCTTTGGGAGGATGCATTTTGTATAGTATTTTTAGGCATTACTCTTTGTAATGACTATTGAAACTAATAAATAAATAAAACAGCCATCTTGGCTTTCTTAAAAAAAATATGAATTGACCCACATTACTCCTTTAGTCGTACGAGGCTTTGGATAATATTTTCTTTCTTGTTTGTAATTATTTTTGCAAGTAGCTAATTTTGAGTTTTAAGTTTAATATATATATGTATCATATACTAAATCTTATAGGTATAGGTACAGGTGGAAAATAAATTTATTTCTTATCTCGATATGATTTAAACTCATAATTCTCAATTTATTTGATTAAATAATTATTGGTTAAATATTGCAATTATAGATAATATGGTAAAATTTGATAAATAAAAGTTTAAAATACTCAATATGATATTTAACAATTTTATATTTTTATCCATAAAATTGATAAAATAACAAAAAATTCAACTAGTAATTTCGATATTATATTGAAACTAACTTCCATTGTTATAGCAACAGCTGTTGGATTTAACTGTGGCTATGTAGTGCTTTATATTTTGGAAGGAGCTGCCTAGTAAACATGTTGGGTACGCTTGCGTTGCTCAGAAAAGTTATACGACTCCGGAGTATATAGTAAATGGAGAATAAGGTCTAAAAAGATGATTCAGATCACCAATATGAAAAAAAAATTGATCGGCAATTCAATATGAAGGATTTCCGATTATCGTCTTATTACACATTTTAGAAATTATATAATCTTATTTATGTTTATTTTTTATTTGGTCCAAGGAATAAAGCATTTAATTATTGATTTGATTTATAATATATGAATGCAGTACTCAATAAAAAAAAACTTATTAAATGATTGAATAAAACTTAAATATATTTTTACCATCTAATAGATATTATAAATTACAAAAAAAAAAAAACTTACCAAGCAAAAAACTTCTAAAAAACTACTACAATAATTCTCTTATTATTGTCTAGCAACATGTATACCGAGTATAAAATTTGTATTGTACTAAACAATGCCATCTTATACTCTTTATAATATTCTATTATAGTAACCAAATATATAGAGTGAAAAGTGATGACTTATATCTCCATTTTACTTCATAAAAGTTTTGGTGATTACATTTGCTTTCCTCAAACATTATTTGGAAGACATTTTTTTTTCCCTTCCCATGTTGAGTATAATACCAAAATTTTCCATGTACATTTTTTTTAAATTGAAAATTTCACTCTTTCTCTAATATTAATCTTCCATTGCATGATTAACTAAGCTTATAAATTCTTTTCAGGAACATAGGTCCTAATTATAGAAACGTGAATAAAATAATAATATATAAATATTAATAAAATTTTAATATATATAAAATTTTTGTTTAAAGCTATATATATAAATTATGAGAGGTTCAAAATATCTTAGAATAAGTATTTTATGCCTTTCTAAATACCTTGACAATCTAAAAATTTTCATATGAATACAACAACATCAAATAAAAAGTATAAGGCAATAAAATTAATGCAACAAACATATATGCTAACAATTCTAAGACTAGAGCCTAGAAAATTAGGGGAAAGAAGTAGAGACCCAAACTACCTGCTCTCAACCCTCCTGTTTCAAATACTCAACTCAATGTAATTAGGAAGATAAATTAATTGAAACCAGATGTTTCATTTGATAGAGAAGAAGAAATTAACCTAGAAGTAAGTATCTTTGAAAGTGTGTCACAAGGCAATGCAAAATCTATGAATGGCAATCATTAGTCGCTTTTCCCTCTAAAACACGAGATTAGTTAATTGAAAGTCTAGCTAAATGAATCAAAGTCCACAAGGGATTACATCCAATGGTGCTCCTATTAGCAACCAAATGAAGAAACCTTTGTATTGAGAATCTATCCTCCATATTATGCTAGATGCCTATGCACAAAATTTCTTCTAGATGGAAGATGATGGTGATGAAGGAAGAAAATTTTCATTATGTAACCCTTGGGACTTGTCTCTAATGATTAGATTACATCATTCTTTCTAGAAAATGAATCCTCTCATTTTTCATCATCTGAAAGAAAAATGTAAGTCGGATAACTTTAAATAACAAAAGTTGAATGTAAAAATTTTTCCTATAAAAGAACTATAAGACAATGTGAACATCTCCATTTCTTCATAATTTGTTCATATTGATGAAATATATGAACGTCTCAAATGGCCTTTACCGTCACTTCACTGCCCATAAGGACAACGGAAGAAGTAACACCCATTGGCTTGATGAGAACAAAAAGTAGGTGACTAGATCGAACATTTTCGATACTGAAAAATTAGAGATAATAACTCAAGTTGGGTGTTATAAGGAACACGGTTTTGCATTTACTTTGAAAATCTGTTTGTGCCCAAACTCAAGGAGCACAAAACCACTAGTACGGTTGTGTCAGAGTGAAGACGTATGTGATATGCAAAAGCTTTGCTTTGCATTTGCAGCGTGCTATTATTACTTAGGAGTGGACTGGAAAGAATTAATTAGCACTAATATGCACATATTTAGATTGTTATCATTGAAACTTTTTTATAGATGTCTTTACGTAGAATCCAAGATATATGTTACTCTTCAGGTGAGGTAGGGATGAGCATACGGCAAGTCGGACCCGGTCCATTGTGGCCCGTATCAAGCTTGCTCCGTCTTTTCATGCCAGCGACAGACAGGCTCGTAGCATTTTTTTCAAGCCGGTGGATAGTATTTGGATGCAGGTACTAAAGTCGGGAATGCAGGTCGAACGAACCGATCAACCGGTCAAAGCAGGCCAATCTGTGTTGGTCCGCACATGTTGTAGGTCCAAAAATTTAGTCCATTCTGCCTCATATAAAATTTTATTTTATAAAATAAAAAAAAATACTTTCATCATCAACTCCTTTTTCTTTTCGCAATGATTTAATTTGTTTAATTCTAAGGCAATGTTAAACTTTGTTTTTCTTTCATATTCTAATGGCAGTGACTAAACATGAAATCATAGTCTGAATATAAAAGTTTTGTGTTGTGTTTGTGTATTGTATCTCTTTTTTAGTTGTTACTTTTGTCTTTTAGTTTATTTACTTATTTTATTTTTAGTTTTACTGTTGATATTGGAAAATTTAGTGAGCTAATTTTAGTTTAATTTTTTTTTTGGCAAGCCGTGTGGGCCAACCTACACCCACAGCAAGTTCGTCTGCCCCGACCCATGGGCCACACAAGCGCAAGCCAAAATGACCTGCAGCTTTTGCAAGTCAAAATTTTCGACTTGCCCTGCATTCCCAGCTTTAGCAGGTCCGCATGACTTTACCACTAAAAATATAATATTTTTTTTTATTTTGGAATTGATTAGTAAAATCTATAAAACAAAAATATTACAATCCTATAATGGATCTTTCATGCATTAATAAAATTGTCTAGAATTAAATATCGATTTTAATTGTGTGATACAATAAATTATCATCTAGAAATAGTAGCATAGGGAACATTCATGGTGTATGCCATTGACTAGCAATTTCACCTTTTTTAATAAGATAGTTTTCAAACTAAAAGTTAGGTCCATTTAAGTGTTCAGATTATTTAGAAGAAGAAGAAGAAGAGAGAGAAAAGAGAAAATTTTTATTTGATTATATAAAGATTTCCTATTCAAAGTAAAACTATAAAATTAACTTTTATAAAATTTTAATATAAATAAAAAAATTTCTAGCAATTTAATAATATATATGGTACTAAATAATAAATGGTCAATACTTCAAGGAAAAAGAAGGATGGTGGAAATTGATAATGCATCTAGGAAGAAACATTTTACTATTTTTATTTTCATGGGATATTACATAAGTTTCTATGTAAGACACATACATTTGATAGGCAATTTTATTGCACAACACAATGAAACTCCGTAAAGATTGATAATTTTGTTTGGATAAAAAAGAAACCTAAAAGTATCAAGAAATATAATTTAACATAAAATGTAATTATCTTAATTTCACTATATTTTATCCATTGTAAAACTATCAAATTTCTCAATTTTTTACCAAAAAAAAAAAAAAAAAACTTTTCCCTTCAATCATCTTTGTTATTACTCAATTGTTATAAGGGAAAATTAAAAGAAAAAAAAATGGCTTATGTTTTGGACTTTTATAAAAAAAGTTAACTTGTATTGTAATTTTTAGTTAATATATCAGTAGTACTTCTTAATTTTATGTTAATTGTAAATAGGAGATGTATGATATTTTCTTACTAGTGCATATTATTTTTAAATAATTTAAGTACATAATATAAATAAAAACTATTTAAAATATAAAAGAAAAAGAAAAGGTAGATAAGAAGGAAAATCAGTTGCCACTTAAACACCATTTTCCATCCTCCCCAAGGCTAAGGGGATAGTTAGCCTCAACTCGAGGAGGAGTTTCGTGCAAACCCCTAAGGTGGTCAACTATACATTGCGATCTACCACTAAGAGCATTTTGATGATGAGTTATTTATAGAGTTTTTTAAGATACTATATTAATATCTTTAATAAATATTCTCATTAAGGATCTCTTTATTTTATCCGTAATCTTTTTTTATAAAATTCTTTAGCAATTTTTATATTAATAGTGTTAAAATTATATATATATATATATATATATATATATATTGGCACAATGAGACAAATGTCTGACTTTTGTGAGACTTAATTGATTAAAATTTACGAAAAAAAAAAAAGGGTCCAAGCTGAGTTGCATGGCAAAGTAATTCACCCAACGCACTTTATTAGTGAGACAAAGTTACTTGATTTTCCACCGATTCAACCACAGCGTAAGAGTCAGGTCGTCGCCTCAGAGAAGAAGGAACTTAGAGTCGAGTATAATTCAGTTCTGAGTAGGGCTATTTCAGTGTAAAAAGAATGAAGGAATAACTATGAGATTGAATTGCGAAATACAGACCTAGATATTGGAGTGCAGGATCCACAAATATGAAGAAATCAGCTCGCTGTGTGAACATAACAATGAGGTGTGCTATCTATCAGGTGGAATGCCAGCGCTTGGGAATTAACACACCTGGTGGTTTTCTCCTCTTCCGAATTATGGCTTCCTTGATCATAGGCAGTTTTTGATGCACCTTCCTCCAAAAGTGATTCACTGCTCCATCTTGAGGTATAGGGCCAATGCCACCAGTTTGGCCATTATCATATAGAAAAAGTTGCCGGACTTGAGCAATTGATTTTTGAAATTTCTGCTTTTGTCCCTTGGAAAAGCTTCTGAGATGACCCAGAAACCAATTTGGTCTTAATGCATCATCAAACGGCACAAAAACTGAGAATTCCATGTAATTCAACATCCCTTCAAACGGTAGCTCAATGTGATCACTAACAATGACAGGTATACAGACTTTAAATAGCATCAAAAAGTCGCACGAAGTCAGTGGCTCTGATGTCCACATTCCCCTAACTGACTGCTCCCTACTAGTTGCATTAGGGAAGCCTTTCTCCACGATGACAGCAGGCTCATATTTAACAACAGATACTGCAACGTTTCTCGAGCCATACCTCCCTGTAAACAAGAACTATCAAATCAAGCTTAAAGAATAACAGAGTACTGCCTTAATTAAGACGATTCAATTTACTTGAGCACATATTCAGTTGACTGAAGCTTTCCTAACGAGTACGTGCAGTTTCTTTCTTCAGTCATTGTCCATATTTATTAGTTCTTTTTCTAAATAAACATAATATAATAAATTGATTTGTTAGACTCTTTTCTTTAATATTATACAGATAGTTATAAAATTTAAAATTCCAGTTTAATATTTTTCTTCTCTGGTGCATACATCGGATGTGTATATACAGTGATTAAGAAATAGAAGATCGAGAAAAGCTACTCTTGTTTAGGGGAAAAATGGTGTATCCATTGGAAAAAAAGGATGAACTTTTTAAATTAAAAAATTTGTGAAAAAACAAGTATGATATAATAATAACTTGTTAGAAATTTTATATTGTCAGAGGAATAATTATATTTACTTTTCAATTTTTTCTAATAAACATGATGCAAACATCGTGGCGGACACAGGTGGATACACGAGTGGATACATGAGTGGATACACGGCCGTATATCATGTCAGGGAACTCCCAGAAACATACATGGCCTCTTACACAGTCAAGAGGCACAGCCGTGTGTTCTGTCAGAATTTCCCCAGAAGCATACATGGCCACATACACGGCCAAGGAGCACGGCCGTGTACTACGTCCGACATATGCCCAGAAACATACATGGCCTTGAAGCATGGCCGTGTGTCCTGTCAGAATTTCCCCAGAAGCATACATGGCCACATACACGGCCAAGGAGCACGGCCGTGTACTACGTCCGACATATGCCCAGAAACATACACGGCCTTGAGGCATGGCCGTGTGTATGATAGTGAATAGACGTGTATATTAATATTTATTTCCACGTGTACGTTTATATTTCCTTTCTTGTGTATTTTTACGAGAGGAGTATATATACCGTTGTTAGGTTATCTTAGGGGACGTTTTATTTATCATTTAAACACATTTTGAGAGACGATTTTCTCTGTAATTTTTACTTGTGCACAATTGATTTTATCCAAGAATAAACTCTAATTCTTCTTTATTTATTCTAGAGTTCCAATCCTAGAATGGTCTCGATTTATGCTTTCCTCGCTGCGTCAGTTGGTATCAGAGCAAGGCAATTTCCTACGGAGATATCGGCTAACGACGGTGTTGACGGTGGTCGCGTTCTCGACCTAGATCGGGATGCGGAAGTCCTACGCTACGGGCAACCAGTACGAAGGGCAGTAGAGGAGACCATGGGTCAAAAAATCCGGCAAGAGGAACAGCGTCGTGAAGCCCTGATATATCGATTTAATACCAACAGTAGCAGGTAGGGTTATTGGAGACAATCGGAAGGCGATCCAAGGATTAGTTTTGTTACTTATGATACGGATGATGAAGATGAGATTTTTAAAGATCTGGCTAGGAAAAGAGACCATGGTAGCATAAAACGGTACAACAAATGTAATTACAGGTATAAAAATGGAATCTTTTCTCAATTTAAATATGTTGTATTTGAGTTCAATGGTACTGGGAGTCTGAATGAGTTTTGGGTTTGGGTTGAAGATGTTGAAAGATTCTTTGACCATATGAGGATTTCTGAGGGAATGAAGATAGAGTTAGTGGAGGGTCGTTTGTGGGGTGATGCATTGTATTGGTGGAAACGACTTTGGGCAGTAAGATGCCTTGAGGGTAAAGATCTAGTGAGGACTTGGTTTATGATGCAATGCTTGCTAGAACGAGAGTTTTTTCCCCCAGATTACAAACAAACCCTTCCTTAGAAAATTCCACAAACACTTAAGCTAGTAAACTTAATTCCCGAAGTGCTTAAAGAGGAGATGGACGAACCAGAGGAAAACTCAATTCTTAACGATCATAGTACTTTGATTGTGATGGTGGGGGCAGTGGTAAAGCAGTTGAAGCCTACAAAATTTGTGTTGGTGAGGAAGTTATCGTGGAGGAGCCTTTGTTGAATGACAAGCAGGTGATGATGGTTACTAAAGAGTCAAAGGCTAGGGATACTCTGAGCATATTCATTGTACCAACGAAGGAGATTAAGGATGTAGAGTTTAATGCTTTACCCAAGAACTTATATTTCAACTCAGAGGAAGCACTACAGGTAGTAAGTGCAGTTGTTCTATTGTTTCCTATCAACATAGAAGGTGATTCTCCCATTAACACTCAAATCCATCCGGATTGTGCACAAATAAATTTAATAGAAAAGTCGATGACAAGTGTTACTCTGGGTGTGGTAGAGGATGTAGTGTGACTCACGATCAAGCGATGAGATAAATAAGATAAATCAAGATGATTCAAAGAGAGGGAAAGACATGGAAAGCATATTCATAAGAAGAGAACTCGGGTCGAGTTCTTTGCAGGTGGGAGAGAATGACACAAATGTCTGACTTTTGTAAAACTTTATTGATTAAAATTTACAGGAAAAAGAAAAAAGAAAAAACGAAAGTGGTCCAAGCTACGTTGCATGGCAAAGTAATCGAGTGAAGCAAAGTAATTCACCCAACGCACTTTATTAGTGACACAAAGTTACCTCTTTTTTCACCGATTCAACCAGAGTGTAAAATTCAGGTCGTTGCCTCAGAGAAAAAGGAACCTAGAGTCGAGTATAATTCAGTTCTGAGTAGGGCTATTTAAGTGTAAAAAGAATGAAGGAATAACTATGAGACTGAATTGCGAAATTCAGACCTAGATATTGGAGTGCAGGATCCACAAATATGAAGAAATCAGCTCGCTGTGTGAACATAACAATGAGGTGTGCTATCTATCAGGTGGAATGCCAGCGCTTGGGAATTAACACACCTGGTGGTTTTCTCCTCTTCCGAATTATGGCTTCCTTGATCATAGGCAGTTTTTGATGCATCTTCCTCCAAAAGTGATTCACTGCTCCATCTTGAGGTATAGGGCCAATGCCACCAGTTTGGCCATTATCATATAGAAAGAGTTGCCGGACTTGAGCAATTGATTTTTGAAATTTCTGCTTTTGTCCCTTGGAAAAGCTTCTGAGAAGACCCACAAACCAATTTGGTCTTAATGCATCATCAAACGGCACAAAAACTGAGAATTCCATGTAATTCAACATCCCTTCAAACGGTAGCTCCATGTCATCACTAACAATGACAGGTATACAGACTTTAAATAGCATCAAAAATCGCACGAAGTCAGTGGCTCTGATGTCCTCATTCCCTAACTGACTGCTCCCTACTAGCTGCATTAGGGAAGCTTTTCTCCATGATGACAGCAGGCTCATATTTAACAACAGATACTGCAACTTTTCTCGAGCCATACCTCCCTGTAAACAAGAACTATCAATCAAGCTTATAGAATAACTGAGTATTGCCTTAATTAAGACGATTCAATTTACTTGAGCACATATTCAGTTTACTGAAGCTTTCCTAACGAGTACGTGCAGTGTCTTTCTTCAGTCATTGTCCATACTTATTAGTTCTTTTTTTAAATAAACATAATATAATAAATTGATTTGTTAGACTCTTTTCCTTAATATTATACAGATAGTTATAAAATTTAAAATTCCAGTTTAATATATTTCTTCTCTGGTGCATACATCGGATGTGTATATACAGTGATTAAGAAATAGAAGATCGAGAAAAGTTACTTTTGTTTAGGGGAAAAATGGTGTATCCATTGGAAAAAAAGGATGATTTTTTAAATTAAAAAAATTGTGAAAAAACAAGTATGATATAATAATAACTTGTTAGAAATTTTATATTATAAGAAGAA
Organism: Laguncularia racemosa; assembly: GCA_037954665.1. Taxonomy (NCBI): domain Eukaryota; kingdom Viridiplantae; phylum Streptophyta; class Magnoliopsida; order Myrtales; family Combretaceae; genus Laguncularia; species Laguncularia racemosa. Next base: position 1,834,226 of record JBBMOL010000133.1, read on the forward strand.
TAATTATATTTACTTTTCAATTTTTTTCTAATAAACAAGATGGAGAAATCTTCTATCTTTGATAGAAAATTATTAGAGTAAATCGCCATTCCATTTCCATCGTTTCTTCTCGTTCTCGATTTCCATATATCAAATGGAAAGACAGGATATATCTGGTTAGTACATTTATTCCGTCGAAGAAGCCGTGGAATTAGCGAATATCTTTCTATTCGATGGAACCAATATTATGTTACATTTCTATTATATCTATTTACATTTTTCGAAATCTACAAAAGTTCTTCGAAGCAGCATTCCCGTGTCGACGCTATTTTTCTCTTGGTAGATATATGCCATGCCTTGTCATTTGTCCTATTTGTATCAATTAGGACTCCAACAGCTCAAGTACATAACTTTTCTCAGAGAATCCTCAGCTTGATTTAATTTCTCTTCTTTGAGCTGCGAAACCACAGCAGAAGATGAAGAAGACAGCTTCTTGGCCTGAGAAACAGACCTCACATGGTTCTTTGCATGTTGGTGAATGGATCTAATGGTGTGGTTCCATCTGCAAAACCCTTGGTCTTTTAATGCCTCCACAGCACCAATACTCATTGCCACTATCCAGGCTCCTCTTGACAAGCTCATTTTGATCTTTTGGAGAGAGAAAGATTATATGAAAGTGATTAGTATTTTTAGTGGATTCGCTCGTTTGAGTTATATAGTAAGATGGGCTTGCTTTTATATAGGTGGTACTTGTTACGGGAAAGAAAATGACAACAGGTGATGGTTCGTTGTAAGGTGCATGAATGGAAGCCTAGAAATTGGGAAAACCAGGGGCTGTTTACTATATGATTGCGACTGGTTTTATTGATAGGAACTGGGAAACCAATGGTTTTGGGAGATGTAAAATGGCTGTCATGTCGTCAAATTGCATTTATTCGATTCGACCATGACAAAGAAATTTGGCAAGTTGGGAAACAAAGGCACACGGTTTCGTTATTTTAAAACCATTTACTCCCAAATTTAAAGGATCTCAAAACCACTGGTGAACCAAAAATGGTTTGCCTGGGTGTTCCTTTGTTAATTTGCTCAACACCTTTAACCTGTGTATATTATATAAAATGCATAAGCTCACTGCAAGCGAATAGGTTTCTTTTTTTTTTTTTTTTTTTTCCCTGAAGTATCTACCTTATCTGTTGAATTGGCCTAAAAAATTATCTAAAAGTATCTAAAAGTTCAGCTAGTAAAATACTATCTTGAATTAATTTTGATTTTTATGGCAACAGCTGTTGGATATGCAGTACTTTGTTATGATTTGGAAGGAGCTACCTTATAAACGTGCTGGGTACCCTAGTGCTGCTCAGAAAAGTGATACAACTCCAGAGTACACATTAAGCGGAGAATAAGATCTAAGAAGATGATTCAGATCACCAATGTGAAAAAAATGATTGGCAATGCAATGTGAAAGATTTCCGATTATTGTTTTATTACATATTTTAGAATTTAAATAACCTTATTTTTGTTTGTTTAGCATTTATTTTTTTAAGGGTTGGACTAAATAAAATATCTAGTTATCAGTTTGATTTATAATATGAATGTAGTATTGGACAAATAAAACTATTAACTGATTGGATAACATTTAAAAATATTTGTATCATCCAATAAGTAGTATAAAAAACTTATCACTAGACAAACTAAACAATTTGTAAAAAACTACTAAAATAATTATTTTATTTTTTAAAAACACGTGTACCAAACATAGTATAAAAGATTATATAATACTATACATCTTGTACCATATTGTCTTACATGCTTTATAATATCTTAGTATAGTAACCAAACACATGCAATGAAAAGTTACAAGTTATATCTTACTTTTACTTTATAATGGTTTTGGTGATTATATTTTCTTTCCTCATACATTATTCTAAAGAGAATTTTTTTTCTTTTCCCGTTTTGAGTATAGTGCCAAAATTTTCTATGTTTTCTTTTGGGATAATGTTGCAAATGTTACTTGAACTTTGAACAAAAGTTCAATTCACTATATGAAGTTTAAATTTACTAAATTTAGTATCCAATTTAAAGTTTTCATATCATCATTACTACCCATATTAAAGCTTGTGATGATTCATTTGTCTAGTTATATCCCCAATCATTATTGTCATGACATGCATCTCACTAATTTAATAAATGTCACTTTAACACCATTCGCTCTAGCTATTAAATACAATGAAAGGGAATTATTTTTGGTTTTATGTAACTCAACATATTTCTGTATCTTTTTTTTTTCTTTTTAATTATCAATCTAAGGTATGCAAAAACAATGCCAAAGTGGCATTCTTTAAATTATTGAAACATGTATTATACTAATAATGGCTAAAAGATATGATTAGAAAGGCAATTATATCACAACATTTAATACAAGTAGTAGCGATGTGAGGTAAGGCAAGTATACCTATAAAAATTGCAATACGGTGAATTAAATACGAATGCCATATCATAAAGACTACAAATACTAATATTAACTTATACCTTATTATCTAATCGATAAATTTTAGGAATTGATTGATCTAAAAACCTACAACTAAATATTAACTACTAAATTAAAAACTCAATTGGAAGTAAGAAGAGAAAAAAAAAATTAAAATTAACTTCAAGATGACAAGGCAAATATTTAGACTTTGCTTCCTCTATGATTTATCATGTGACATCAATACAAATTATCTAATTCTACCCTCAATTTCATTGATCGAAAGACTTCCTAATTTAAGTAAATAACTTTCTTAAGTTTATTAACCTTAATCTTAAGAATACCTATTAAATCTCTTCATAATAGCATATTTTCAAAGTCGCATTAAATAATAATGAATTCTCTAAAAATAATTGAGTTAAATATGGAAGAATTATGTAACTTATCTCTAAGATTATATAAAATTTTCTTTAAACATATTAGATTTAATTATACACCAGATTTCTCAATCATAATGCATAATATCAAATATTTAGATTAATACTCTAGAAGTATCAATATAAACAAATAAGAAATTGAAAACTTCATTAAAATAGTTATAGAACCAATCACATGACAATAATAGGATCCACAAGTCTAGATATTAGGAAATTTAAACTCTAAGTATGATGAAAATCGAACTCTTCAATAACGTAAAATCATACATTATAAAAAATTCAAGAGCAAAACCTTAATATTGAAGTAAAAAAGAAAACTTGCACTTCTCTACCCTAAGGAACCTTAAAGTCTCTAAAAGTCATCTTCTCAAGATGTGAACCTGGGTCCCCTCTTTCTTTTATATAGTAGGTGTTCAAAACTCTATTTTAGTGTTAATATGCTATAAATATGGTCATACTTCGAGTCGTGTCAAAATCTTCGAATAAAATATGGAAATTGAGATTTATGATTGACATAGTCTAAACACAATCATTTTAACAAGTCATGTCTGGCTACCCCAATCAACATGATTATGTCTAGAAAATAAATTTTTGCCAAAAGATACAAGACCATTAGACACTGTCATGTCTCAACTCTGTGTAATTTTCGTAAATAATTTCTTCAAATTTCAAATTCAACTTGATCTTGACATGATCATATCTACTACCCATGTCTATTTTCAAAAGCTTATGATCAACTTTGAGTAAATTTCGATTCATTTTCTTTCATTTCAACTCAATAATTCTTCAAAGCCCTAAAATCAAATATTACTCAATTAAGTATGAAACTCTTCAAAAAAAATACCGAAATTCTAGAGAAATAATTTAAATCTTTCTTAATACACCTATTCAATTAAGTATCTATTACAATGACACAAATACTTCATATTCGGAAGTAAAATTAGCAAATCTAAACTTTCGATAGTAAATTGAATTTTTGTCTAAAATTTAGGTAGTATTCGTAATATTATTCCTCCCTTTTAAAAGAAAAAAATTGAAAATTTCACCCTTACAATAATATTCAAGCTGCATTGTATGGTTAACTAAGCCTACAAATTCTTTTCATGTACATAAGCCTTGATCGTGAAAAACATAAACAAAATAGCAGTAAAATTTTAACATATAAAAATATAAAAGTTTTTACAAACGACTAATATATGTACAAATTGTAAGGTTTAAAATATCTTAGAAGAAGTAGTTTATGGATTTTTCCTCTAAATAGCTCGAGGATTTAAAATTTTCTCTCTCTCTCTCTCTCTCTATCTATTTGGATAGATATTACAATAATAGTAGCAAAAAAATCATATTATTCACACGAATACAACAAAATCTAATAGAAATTATAAGACAATAAAATTAATGCAACAAACATATATGTTAACAATTTTAGGACTCTATAGTTTGGAAAGTTAAGAGAAAGAAATGGAGACCCAAACCTCACACTCTCAACCCTTTTGTTTCAAATACTTAACCCAATGTAATTAGGATGACAAATTAATTGAAACCAAATGTTCCATCTAATGGAGAAGAAGAAATTAACCTAGAAATAAGCATTTTTGGAAATGTGTCATAAGGCAATGCAGATTCTGTGAATGGCAATCATTAGTCATTTTTCACTTTGAAACATGACCATAGTTCATTGAAAGTCTTGCTAACTAGATCAAAATCCACAAGAGACTACATCCAATGGTGCTTACATTACTGTTAGCAACCAAACGAAGAAACCTTTGTATAGATATTATATCCTCCATACTATGTCGAATGCCTATGTGCAAAATTTCTTACAAATGGATGATGATGGTGATGAGGGAAAACCAAAAGGAAAACATAACTTCAAGTATGAATGAATTTGGTGGTAGAACTGTTTTATTTTTACAATGCAAGAAAATTTTCATTATGTAACCCTTAAAAATTGGCTCTAATGATTAGATTACAACATTATTTCTAGGAAATAAATCCTCTCATTTTTCATCGTCTAAAAAGGAAATGTAAGTTAGATAGCGCGAAGTATAATAACAGTTGAATCTAAAATTTTTTCTTGTAGAAGAACTATAAGGCAATGTAATTATCTTCATTTTTTCATAATTTGTTTGGTCGATTGATATACATATCAAGCAAACATCACTCTCTACAATCATTTACAAAAATTCCCATTCCACTTGTTGTAGTGAAACTTTGATATTAACCAGCACCTCAATAGCTCAAGCACATGACTTTTCTCAAACTTTGATATTAACTAGCACCTCAATAGCTCAAGCACATGACTTTTCTCAAAGAATCTTCGAATTGCTTCATTTTATCTTCTTTAAGTTCTGAAACCACTGTAGATGATGGAGAAGACAACTTCTTGGTATGAGAAGTAGATCTCACTTGGTTCTTTGCGTGTTGGTGAATTGATCTAATGGTGTAGTTCCATCTACAAAATCATTGGTCTTTCAATGCCTCCATAGCACCAATACTCATTGCCACTATAGTAGCTCTTCTTAATAAACTCATTCTTAACCTTCTCTCTGAATTGATAGGAAGTGTAGATAATTAAAATCACATAATTTTTTTTTTCTTGAATTTTATTTAATTCATTGAGTTTTGTGGGATATCATGGGATTGGTTTTATATAGGGTGAGTAAATAAAATAGAGGATGTTATGTTGTAGGTACATGAATGAGAATGAGAATGAGATAGCTCAAGTTGTTGGGAAAACAAGGTGCTATGTCTTATCTATATGAGAGTTTAAGTGGTTTTATAAATGGGAAGCCAATGGTTTTGGAGAAGTCAATTCTCAAATAGCTTCACTATTAGTTCACTATCCATATGCATAACTTAAGGATTAACGCCCATGGGCTAGATGAGGACAAAAGTAGCTAAATAAATTGCAATTTTTTTATACTAATATATTAGCAATAATAATTCAAGTTGAGAACTATAAAGTATGTGGGTTTTCATTTGCTTTGAAAATCCCTTGGTGCCCAAACTCAAAAGGAGCACAAAAAAAATGGTAAGTATTGATAGAGTGAAGAGGTATGTGATATTCAAAGGCTTTTGATAGGAATAAAAATCCGACAAGACCTATCATTTGGGCAAGAACTAAAGGATTTCAAATCTTGGCAATAAGGGCCCATTTTGAGAAAATCGACCTCGGAATTACTTATATATTAACCTCTTTTCTATTATTCTTGTATTGTGTTTTCCAACAGGCACACTTACCATATTTTATAGGGCAATGAGCAAACTCCCTTAGACTCAGCTTGTGGATTATTCATGGACCAACCTGAACCGGCAATGAGTTGGGCCGATGGATCCTATAGAAGACCGGCATCTTGAAGATCATTTCTTTTATATATTTCTTCTTTTATGAACTATTTTGGTTATATTTGGTTTTGGGACACTTTTATTTCCTTATAATTTTCATTTAGGACTAGTCACCTTAAAAGTGGCAAACTTGTAATTTTGACCACTTTCTAACCCTAGGAGTAGCAAGTATAAATACTTGCTTAAAAGAGGGTTTGAGGAGGCCATATTTTGCAGATTATACACTTCATATTCACTTGAGAATTAGGGTTCGTAATTTTCATTAGAATCTTATCAATTTCAATCCCAAGAGTTGAAATTGTGGTGAGTGCAACACCTTGAAATTGTAAGTAGTATCAATTTCATTTTGTTATGATTTATTTTCTTCTCTAGTGTGTCATATCTAGGGGTGAGTTGAGATAGTTCTTGGTCAGAATTGCTTCTAATTGTTGTCAAATGCTTGTGTTTATTTAAGATCCTTTGCAATTGAATTTGAATCATCCTTGAGAATTCCTCTTGAAAACGTGATTATCACCTGTGGAAAGGAGTTCTTAGAATTGAAGTTTTTCTTTGAATTTGTGGATTATTTTCGTGGGTTATATGTGATTAGGGTGTTGTTAGAAGATATTAACATTAAGGTTTCACAATTGCAACATTGAACATTTGGATTTCATTGCATCTTCATTAGGGTTCACCTGAATTTTGCCCTTTTGGAGCTGGTTTGGTGTTGACTTGAGAATTATTTTTCTTGAGTCTTTTAATTGTGCTTCTAAGTGGATTTAGGCACATCATCTTTTTCGTATCAGAGCAATCTAATTTAGTTATTTAAGATTGATCACATCCTAGTTGAAAATTTTGGTTACAAGTGTTAAGGATTTGCGCCATTTGAGGACTAGGTTGATTGGCATTGTTTGAATGTCTTTCAATCTTGTTTTGCATGTGCTTAAACTTGGTTTTGAGAACATCATCTTTTTGGTATCAAAGCTTGTGGTTATGAGAAGGGATTATGTGATTTTGAATTTTGGAAATTTAGGGTTTATGTTCTTACATCATCAATTCCAAAATTGAAGGTAAATTGAAATTGTTGTTGTAGTTGTTTGAAGTGGAGTGAATTGTCTTGAGTAGGAGTTGAATTTTCTGCATGTTGGAGTGATTTTGAATACTTGTTGAAGCTTCTATGTTGTGGACTTCACCGTGAAGGAAGAGGAAAGATAGTGCATTTTTTTTAGTGCAATTGTGTAGGAAGAGAATTATGGTTCTTACATTGTTTGAATTCGAAATTGGGGAGAAAATTTGCAATTTCCAGATTTAATTAGTGTGTAAGAAGGGAAGTTATTTGATTTCAAAACAAGCATTAAGAGTGAAGGAGTTAAGTGTGTTTGTTTGAATTTGAAAAATTGCATCTTACCAAATGTGGAGGGGTTGCAATTAGTGAAGTGGTTTGATTTTCAAATTTAATTTGCTGCCTTCTTATGTAAGTTGCGGATTGGATTTGTATTTTAAGTGAAGAATTTTGCAATGTGATTATCCTTGAAATTGTTTTGAGAAAGAGTAATGAATTGAAAAAACTTTGTGTTGCATGTGACGTATATGTTGTTGTAAGTTGTGGTTGATAAATTGTGTAAAAGTGGAGAAGTCCACCGTGTGTGTGAAGGTGTTTGTGTGGTGTTGTGTTGTGAAAATTGGAAGTGGAAGTGTACAATTTTTAGAATTTCATTGTGTGGGATAATAGGGAATTTATTTGAATTCAAACACATCCATTAAGTTGAGGAAGTTATTAAGTGGTATTGATTGTGCTCCATTTGAATTTGAAATTTGATTATTACCATTTGTGGAAAGTTCATTAAGGATGTTTATTTGAATTTGTTGCCGTGTTGTGGAGTTGTGTGGATTAAGGTGCTGCACATCAAGATCAATTGTAGGTGTGAAACGTGGCAAGAAAGGAAAATTGAAGTAGTAGAATTTGAATTCAAAAACAAACATTAAAGTGTGAAAGTAATTGAACTTATTACTTCAACACTTGTTAGTTGAATTTAATTTCTTAACTACTTGGAAGTATTTATTTGTGCTTCAATTATCTCACTTAACTTTATTTGAAGTACCAATAAACATTTCTTGTATTGGTTGAGTGTGAGCATTGTAGGTGTGTAAGCTTGTGTTATCGTGGTGTGGTGAAGTGTATTGAGGTTATTGAAATCAGTAAGCAACAATGTTAAGTGAGTTGTATTTGCCTACTAACATATTGCATCGGGACATGACTTCTTTTCAAACCATTGATGAGGGACAAAGAGAAAACTTGTTCCATACTTCTTGTAGGGTACAAGGAAACGTACGCGCAATTATTATTGATGGTGGTAGTTGTACTAATGTTGTAGCTGCATCATTAGTATCGAAGTTGAAACTTGAAACTATCCCACATCCCAAACCCTATACATTACATTGGTTGAATGATCAGGATGGTCTTTGTGTGACCCAAAGGGCTAAGGTACCCTTTAGTATAGGGGATAAGTACTATGATGAGCTTGAATGTGATATTCTTCCTCTTTGTGCATCCTATATATTACTTAGTAGACCATGATTGTATGATAGGATGGTATTACATTGTGAGTATAGGAATACTTATATGTTCAAAAAAGATGGTAAATGTATAATATTGAACCCTATGTCGCCATCAGAGGTCCAGGAGATGCAAAGATAGATAAGACAACCCTCACGAAATCTTGAGGATCATAGCCACATGATCAAACCTTCAGAAGACTAAACTGTACAGACGCAGGTATGCCAACCTTCAAAGGTTCTTGAGAGTTCTAGTGACACAAGCCAACCCTTAAAGTATAAAATTTTTTAGACACCGATGTGCCAACCTTCAAAGGATCCTGATGATCATAATCAAACGAGCAGACCACCAGAGAGCCAGACTATTCAGAGACAGTTATGTTCACCTTCAGAGGTTTTAGAGGGTAATGAGTAGTTGGGCCAACCATTAGAAGACCATGAGGATCAACAACATACAGATGAGTTAGAAAAGGAGGAAACCGTTTTAGTGGAACAGGCTGATACAAGGGCGACTTTATTGGATAATGGAGCATTATTTGTGTTGCAAATGAGATACATCCTAGAAATGGAGGAGAGAAAATAATCACCACTTGTAGTATTTCAAATATTAAGATTCTACAGAGATACTTCTTCAGATGGATTGCTAGGAGAAAACAAAGTCTCTATTGCATTTAACTTACCAGATTTGAGGACAAATCTTTTTAAGGCCCGAGGAGATGATAGGAATAAAAATCCGACAAGACCTGTCATTAAGGCAAAAACTAAAGGATTTCAAATCTTGGCAATGAGGGCCCATTTTGAGCAGATCGACCCCGAAATTATTTATATATTAACCTCTTTTCTATTATTCTTGTATTGTGTTTTTCAACAAGCACACTTACCATATTTTATAGGGCAATGGACAAACTCCCTTAGACTCAGCTTGTGGGTTATCCATGGACCAACCTGAACCGATGATGAGTTAGGCCAATTGATCCTATAGAAGACCGGCATCTTGAAGACCATTTCTTTATATATTTCTTCTTTTATGAACTATTTTGGTTGTATTTGGTTTTGGGACACTTTTATTTCCTTGTAATTTTCATTTAGGACTAGCCACCTTAAAAGTGGCAAAAGGTGGCAAACTTGTAATTTTGACCACTTTCTAACCTTAGAAGTAGCAAGTATAAATACTTGCTTAAGAGAAGGTTTGAAGAGGCCATATTTTGCAGATTATACACTTCATATTCACGTGAGAATTAGGGTTCCTAATTGTCATTAGACTCTTATCAATTTCAATCCCAAGAGTTGAAATTATGGCGAGTGCAACACCTTGAAATTGTGAGTAGCATCAATTTCATTTTGTTGTGATTTCTTTTCTTCTATAGTGTGTCATATCTAGGGGTGAATCGAGATAATTCTTAGTCAAAATTGCTTCTAATTGTTGTCAAATTCTTGTGTTTATTTAAGATCCTTTGCAATTGAATTCGAATCATCCTTGAGAATTCCTCTTGAAAACATGATTATCACTTATGGAAAGGAGTTCTTAGAATTGAAGTTTTTCTTTGAATTTGTGGATTATTTTCGTGGGTTATATGTGATTAGGGTATTCTTAGAAGATATTAACATTGAGGTTTCACAATTGCAACATTGAACATTTGGATTTCATTGCATCTTCATTAGGGTTCACCTGAATTTTGCCCTTTTGGAGCTGGTTTGGTGTTGACTTGAGAATTGTTTTTCTTGAATCTTTTAATTGTTCTTCTAAGTGGATTTAGGCACATCAGTTTTTCTTTGCATTTGCAATGTATTACTATTATCTATACTAAGAAAAGTTATAAAATTAATTGTAACAAAATTTTATTATAAATTATAAAATTCTGTTAACAAGTTAATTATATATAATACAAAATAATAAATGCTCAACACTTCAAGGAAAAAGAAGGATGGTAGAAAATGATAATGCATCTAAGGAGAAACATTTTACTATTTTCAAGGGATATTGCATAAGTTTTGCATGCAGTGCTGAAAGAAGTTTATTTGTTCTATCTTCTGTGTAGGACTCATACATTTTTTAGGAAATTTTCTTGCATAACACAATAAAACTCTATAAAACTTGAAAATTATTTTTTTTTTATCGAAAAGGAGCCTTAAAAACGAGAGATACAATTTAGCATCAATTTTTGTACCAATAACTTTTTTCCTGCAATAATCTTTCTTTTTGCTTATTTGTTATACGAGAAAACTAAAAAGAAAAAGAAAGGAGGGACTTATGTTTTGGACTTTTACAAAGAGTTAGCATATGTTTCAATTTTTAGAAAATACATCAGTTGTGTTTGTTAATTTTATGTTGATTGTAAATAGGGAATATGTAGCTTCTTCTTTCTAGTACATACTATTTCTAAATGATTTAAGTAGATAATATAAATAAAAACCATTTAAAAAATAAAGGGAAAAACAAGGCAAACAAAAGGAAAATTGGTTGCCACTTAAAAGACCATTTTCCAACCTTCCTACGAGTAGGGGATAGCTAACTTCCACTTGGAAAGGGGTTTTCGAACTAACCCTAAAGATGGTCAATTGTACATCGCGATCCATCATTAAAGGTGAGTTGTGCGACCTATACATGATAGTTATAACCCCTTTAAGATAGTGATTACCCACTTACCATTGCAAAAATTATTGAAAAAAAAAATCACTCAAAACCCAATAGGTCAAAGTTAAGTCATGCAAATTATTACATATTTGTTTATTTGGATTCGAATGGTTGAAATTTTACTTAGTTTTGCAATATTGTGGAATCAGTAGAAATGTAATAAAATCACGATTTTGATGATTTTACAGTTTAAAATTGCGATTTTACCTCAAAAACGTTTTTACATGCTAATTAACTAGGAATGTGCTCACCAACTTGTAAAATCCTAGAAACGTGTGAGTTAATTTGCGATTTTAACAACTATGCATGTAACCTCACATTAACTTGTAGGGGGTTTTAGCAAATTTTTTCCTTCTTTCTTTTTCTTTTTTCTTTTATGGTGATGAGTGGTCATCCTCTATCTTAAGGGGGTCACATCATGGGTGACCACTCATCTCATTGATGAGTCACACAACCCACTAGAAAGATAGGCACGTGATTAGCTATTTAAGGGTAAGGAGTGCCAACAACCATGTTGGTGGAGTCAAACCACTCTCTTTGATGTAGCTACTAGCTACCCCTTACCCTAAGGTGGTTAGCAATGGCTACACATTAGTTATTTTTCATATTTTCTGTTTTATTTTTATTTTATCAATTAAATATATTTAATGAATATACTAGTTTGATCAAATGTTGATATATATATATATATAATAGAAATTAATAAATAAATATACAATAAAAATTACCTCTTTATAAATAAAAGAAAAAAGAAAATTGTAGGCCTATTTCTATAATTGTACCTTTGTTATACAACGTAATTAATTTGGCAAACGGACATTTAGTAGAGATGTACACATCATATCGACAACATGCTATTCTGTACTTGAAAATATGAAGCTAAGGTTCACAATTCCTGTTATAAGGTTGGATTTATATCGAGCATGCATATATATATATATATATATATATATATATATATATATATCTGAATCGATATTACAAATAATTAATTTACCTTACAATTATTTTCTCTCATGCTGTAAACATATTAGTATCATTATATCTCTATAAATGTGTTTATAACCATATTGGATATACATATACATATATTAAATCGAGATCACAAATAATTAATTTACATTACAATTATTTTTATTCATACTATAATTGTATTAATATTGTATTTTATCTCTATAATCATATTTCTATACTAAATATATACTTATATCAACTATGTGAAGCTCAATAACAAAGATGCATATCTAAAGAAATCGATTGACAGACCGCAATATTTTCATTAATATAATGTTTAGTCTTCTTTATATCTTTATATCTAGAAATACCGATGAATGTTTATGGACTTTAAATTCAATATCATCATATTCTGTTGAGTGTGCTCGAATTATAAATGATCAACAAAATCAAAGAGGAAAAAGAAAAGATTAATTTAAAGAATCAGTTGCATGGGCAAAAGAGACAATTACAGGAATCATCATTAGCTCCTCCTTGTCCTACCTTCATTTCAATAAATGCCCAAAAGAAACATAGCAAACACCTTCTACTTTACATGATAACATACATGAACAAGCAATTTCGTTAATGTGCCAAGGCCTCTTTCTAACTTAAAGTCAGGTCGTTGCCCCCGAGAAAAAGGAACTCAAGAGTCTAGTATAATTCAGTTCTGAGTAGGGCTATTTAAGTATAAAAGAATAAAGGAGTAACTACGAGATTGAATTGCAAAATTCAGGCCTAGATATTGGAGCACAGGAACCAGAAATATGAAGAAATCATCTCGCTGTATGAACATAACAATGTGGTATGCTGTCTATCAGGTGCAATGGAAGTGCTTGGGAATTGACACACTTGGGGGTTTTCTCCTCTCCCGAATTATGGCTTCCTTGATCATAGGTAGTTTTTGATGCACCTTCCTCCAAATGTGAATCCGCTCCTATCTTGAGGTATTGGGCCTGCGCCACCAAGTTGGCCATTATCATATACAAAAACTAGTTGGACTTGAGCCATTGATTGCCGAAATTTTTGCTTTTGCCCTTCCGGAAAGCTTCTGAGATTACTTAGAAGCCAATTTAGTCTTAATGCATCATCAAACGGCACAAAAACTGAATATTCCATGTAATCCAACATCCCTTCAAATAGCAGCTCAATGCCATCGCTAACAATGATAGGTATACAGAGACTTTGAATAGCATAAAAAAGTCAGCACAAAGTTGGTGTGTCCCCTGCTGGATGCAAGCAGAACTCTGATGTCCTCATTCCCCTAATTGATTGCTCCCTACCAGTTGCATTAGGGAAGCCTTCCTCCATGATGACACCAGGCTCATTTACCAACAGATCCCACAACTTTTCTCGAGCCATGCCTCCCTATAAACAAGAAGTACCAATCAAGCTTTAGGGCATATCAGAGTATTGCCTCGATTGAGGAGATTCAATTTACTTGAGCACATATTCAGCTGACTAATGTTTTCTTAATGAGTACAAGCAATTTGAAGAATAATGAGGTTTTATCCGAAATTTTTCCATAGATATTTGTGATTTGTGGTGATGAAGATGAGCCAATATATTTGAATTTTGTCAACAATAATTGCTATCTTATAATTTAATACAGGCATTAGTGACAAAGAAGCAGGAAAGCTTCTTTAAAGCCAAGCAATCCAAATCTCTAATGTTACTATTGACATATTCCCAACCTAGTTCCTTCATTGATACATTTGAAATAATGTTCACGTCATAGTTGAAAAGGAATAGAGACATTCCTCTCAATCTTGTACATTAACATAGAAAAAAGTAGGATAGACTATTATTGTCTATGAAGTTATAAACAAATAAGAATATCTTTAGGGCAAGTCAACTAAGAACTCTTGGAAGGTAACCCATCGATGACTTCACTTATGTAGTATCTACAGTCAAAGCAACCATTAAAATAGGGAAGATTTGAAGGAAAAAAGGGGAAGGAGTAGACAAATTATAGAACCATCTTCTGATATAGCTCTCACAAATCCTACATGAAAGCATGTGCATGAAGAGTGCTATAAACTTTGAAGTGGCTAGAATGCTTACTATATGTAATTGTAAGGAAAAGAGAAAATTGTATATATATTCTTCATTGATCCATAGGTTACACATATATACAAGTTCTAATAAACTAAAAAAGAAAACTAAATTTCTATTTTAAGACTAATATATATCTAATAATAACTGTATCCTAATTTAACTAATTTACAACCTATAACACTCCTCCTCAAACTGGAGCATAGATATTAATCATGCCCATCTTGTTGCATAGATAGTCAACCTGAGCCCTATTTTGAGCCTTTGTAAGAAGATCTCCTAATTATTCTCTAGTTTTCACAAATCCTGTAGAAATTAACTCTTGCTGAATTTTTTCCTGAACAAAATGACAATCAATCTCGATGTGCTTAGTTATTCATGGAACACGGGATTCGAGGCAATATGAAAAGCAGCCTGGTTATCACACCATAGTTTTGCAAGAAGTGAGATGTTCAACCCAACTTCATTTAGGAGCTAATATATCTACATTACTTCATACACTAATTATGCCATAACTCTATATTCTAATTCTGCACTAAATCGAGATACAACATTCTACTTATTACTTTTCCATGAAACCAAATTTCCACCAACGAAAACACAATACCTTGAAGTAGATCTCTTGCTCTCCTTACATCATGCCCAATCAGCATCCGTGAAACACTTAATACTAGTGTGACCATGATTCTTATACAAGATACCACGTCCAGGTGCTCCATTTAAATAACATAAGATTTGCTTTACAACAGCCTAATGATCAACTGTTGGAGATGACATGTATCGACTCACAACACTGACCAAATATGTAATATCTGGTCGAGTTACTGTAAGATAATTCAATTTTCCAACCATCCGTTTGTATCTTTCAGGATCCTCAAACAACTCTCCCTCCTTTGTTAGTTGCAAATTAGGAACCATTGGTGTATTACATGGTTTAGCACCCAAGTTTCTTGTTTTAGACAACAAGTCAAGTACATATTTTCTTTGTGATAGAAAAATTCCTTTCTTACTCTTCATTACCTCAACACCCAAGAAATATTTCAACATTCCTAAATCTTTTGTTTGAAATTGACTTTGAAGAAATGATTTGAGAGTCGAAATACCTAGGGTATCATTGCCAGTAATAACAATATCATCTACATATACTACTAACAAAATAATACCAGTCGTAGATCGTCTGTAGAAAACAAAATGATCAGATTTTCTTTTCTAAATCCCAAATTTCTCAACTGCTTGACTAAATTTTCTAAACCAAGCATGGGGGTTCTTCTTTAAACCATACAAAGACTTACGAAGATGACAAACCTTTACAAATTCCCCCTAAGCAACAAAACCTGGAGGTTACTCCATATAGTATTTACATAATTATATAGTCCTAATGAGAACTACCATTACAAACCCCATTTAACCCTAATCTACCTCAGATCATTTCGATACATGGTTTCACTAGGGACAATGCAGAATACCGATCATCAAGGTGCTCCCCCTAAGGAATTACCACTATGGGCCTTTAGACCGAACCAAGCACAAGAAATCATATAAGTAAGTTCATAATACTTTTAATTGTCATTAAAACACATACACTATAATGAACAACTACCTAACAATCACATACAACAAAACAAAGATAACATGTACCAAGATAGATGTTCCTACAATAGTTCTGTGTGTCTCTAGTGAAACGAAATATCCTTATTCATTTATAAAGAACTATACTTAGTTCTATCCTATAATTAATTTGGTTTACTAATTTACTACGTATATTCTAGTTGTATAATTCCCTTCCCTAAGGTATCGTTAAGCTTAGTACATATTTTGGAATTGAAATAAAATAAAATAAGACATGCTATTGAACAACACAATCATGAAAGAAATCGTGTATCATTTTGTAAATTTTTCCAATTTAGCACACCCAATTACATGATCATGCTTGTAGCCATGTACCTTATTGTAAATTCCCACTTCAACATGCCCAGGTACATGGTCGTGCCTATGGCCATGTACCTTACTGCTCCCTCACGTATTTTTACATTAAGTAAGTACATGGGTGTGTACTTGACTGTGTACCTCACTGTTCGTCACAAACCCTAATTTTCCCTTCTCCAATTTCATTCCTAAGCTTAAAATCTAATAATTAATCATTATATTTGCTACTTCTAATGTAAAATTAGATTCTAATATACTAACTTGTCTCATATTACACTTGGAAATCCTAATTTGATTGATACCTCGCTTGTTCCAAAATTTCCCTTGTTACAATATCTATGAACATAATGATAATTATATCTTAGATCTAACATTCATCATCATTACTAAGTACATTGACGATTCAAACACTTACTTGTTGAATTAGTGTTGTGATTATCCCTTAGTCACCTAAGTTCTCTATAGGGTCTCCCTCTCTGTTTAGGTTTCTATTTCAATGGACAAATGAGGAAAAGAGAGAACCCTAGGTTAGTTTTTGGCTTTTATACTTTAGCTAATAAAAGACCAAGTTGTCCCTATTCCATCATCTTCTTTATGACATTACCCTTAGAGATATATTACATTATATTATTATTTTTATTACATAATTATGAATGTGTGTATATATATATATAAATCGTGTATTACATATATGATAATAAAAAACTGCATCATGTTCATCACGCTCTAAATCTATCTCTAATTACATATAATTAATTAAACACTTCATTAAGGATCAGATTCGAAACAAAGGTTTAATCAACCTATTTAGTGGATTAAGATAATTATAATTTCTCTTTTCTAATAATTTTGGTGATTCATTATAGTTTATTTTAATGTTTTGCATTATGGATTATAATCAATAGTGTCTTACCATCCCATTACTATCATTTACACTTTACAAACTTATAGTTCCTTGTATTATGTGAAGCAGTATTCTCTTCTTCCAAGCTATGTAAAAGCAAGTTTACTTTTCCATTTTTATAAATGGAGTATCAAAACCATTACACATATAGATATCTCCTTTTCTGCTTCTCTTTTTTCCTTTTTTGTTTTTTCTTTTTATTGGTGATTAGAATGGAGAGGAGAATTTGAATCTAATCCATCTCATCCATGCTACTAGACTACAATGAATTTAGCAATACCACCTATACCTTTAATAAATAGGATAGCATAATCTAAAGCATTCATCAATTGTTATCAAGAAGGGTGTTTATCTATATATCGGCTTAGTGGACAGTTCAATAGGTTATTCATCTTCAAGTATTTCAAGCTTTGGCTATGACCAAAAAAAAAAAAAAAGAGAGAGAGAGAGAGAGAAAAGAAAAAAAAAGCTTTATTATTATATTATTCCTAACTAAACGACCTCATCTGTTGAATTATAGATGTAAAATATGAAAGAAAAAAAAATGTAAATAAATCTTAGAAAGGATGGTAATATAACTAAATCTTAAAAAATTTTCCTCTATAAGAACTATAAGACAATGTGAATATCATCATCTTTGTCGAACTTGTTCTAATTGATATATTATGCAAATGATCACTCTATACATTCATTTACAATAAATGCTCATTCATTAATTGTTCTAGTAAAACTTCATCATACGGTTATTAGTAATTAAGACCCCAATAGCTCAAGTATATGACTTTTCTCAGAGAGTCCTTTGCTTGCTTTAATTTCTCTTCTTTGAGCTGTGAAACAATAACAGAAGGGTTTGGGCGATGTAGGCCCTGTAATGTTGCATGCAATGGCCTATTAAATTTGCATATATATATATATATATATATATATATTAGACCAAGACAGAGAAATATTGCAGGTTGGTAAACGAAGGTACATAGTTTTGTTATTTAAAAAATAAAAACCATTTACTCCCAAATTTAAAGGAGCTCAGACTCGCAATTGAAAAGAAAGTGCTTTGCCTTGTTCCCTTTTACTATAGCGGATAGCTTGATGGATAACCAAAATACGTTCTTTTAATTTTTTTATATTTGTTAATTTTAATAAATAGAGAGATGACCAATTTACATATTTATATAAAAAATTAAATCTAATACGTCCTTTAAGCACCTATATTAACAGATTAAATACAAGAAATTTTAAACTAAATTTGATATGGACAAATTTAAATAAGAGCCAGTACGACCATATTTTTTACACCCACTTCATCATAGTGGAAGAGCTGCATCGTACTTTATGGTATTCATAGTGAAGATGTTTTCATAATTACATGTAAAAGCTTGCTAATAAATATGATTTTTTCTTTTTGTGATATAATAGTAAAAGGAAATGTAAACTTATTCATTCCATTAAAAATTTATATCATTAAATTATAAAAGTTTTTATGATTTCAATAATCAATGAATGGATAAATTAACGATTAATTGCGTAGTTAGGAAGGACTGGTTGTTTGCAAACAATAAATGAATTGGGCTTCTGCGTGTGGTACGAATGAATGCCCAATTTGGAAAGATACAATAATATACTTGAAGCGGTATAGCCTTTAGAATGTATCAAGAACACAGAAAACCTCGTACACAGACCGCAACCGCATGATAGTGCAAAAAAAAATTGCATGTTTCAGTCGTTGCAATCGAGTCGAATCCTATCTGCAAAACCAAAAGTTTGCCTTTGATTCGCACTAGCTACTAAAATTTTTAATCACTCATTTCTGCTTTTAAAATAAACCATTATTCTAATAGTGTTGCTATGATATTTTCTTCCAAAAATAACAAAAACTAACACCTTTACACTTTTGTATTGCTTCCTTTTGTTTCGCCTTCTAGAAATATTGAGTAATGTAACAAAGATTTAACTTGATAACTGTAAATTTGCCCGATCCTCAAATTAAATTATTAAATAGATTTTTGCTTTTTCTGTTTTTCTTTAATACCCATATCTTTAATAGTTTTTACTTTGTTTTTGTTTAATTAAATCCATTTAATAATATTATGAACTAATAAAAAATAGCTACATATACATAATCTATCATTGACACAAAATGAATTAAACACAAATTACGTGTTCGTAAAAATCAAAATACAAATTACTTGTTTGCAAATATACCAAAACATAGGTCATGTTGTTGTAATTTTTCCTTAATTTATTTTTGATTCAAATGAAATGTGGAAATCATGCTAATAATCTACAATAATTAAAGAAAGAAATATAAATTATATAAATATTTGTTGCATTAGAACGTAGATCTACTTAACATTTATGTGTGTAAGTGTATTAGATCTCTTTGGCTCACTTTTTTTTTTCTTTTTTGGTTTTAGGTGAGGTCTATTTTTTGGATTCACTATACAATTCTATAGGCTATGGCTCCGAGGAGGAGCTTTAAGGAGAGGATGAGGACTTAGATGATGATCACTACTGATTTTATTTCCTTTTTGCAAACTTTTATCATGGGATTGTATTTATGCTTTTATGTAGCAGCCTATGGCTCTATATCTTATTTATTCTATGTCTATATTTTGTAGGCCTCTTAGGCCCCATGTCTTGGTGTTTCTATCACACTTTATAAAATGCATTTTCTAAACTTTCCACCTCTCCAAAAATGTTCTAAAAATCAAATGAGTTGTTAAATATTTTCAATTTTTAATTAATAATTTAAAGTCTTAAAACTGTTTTAAAAAGTCATTTAGTAATTGTAACCTTATGTATTATACTTAAATAGGTTACGCAACAACTTGTTGTTGCTAAAGAAATTTAGGGGTGTGATAGGAATTCCATTCATGATTAACTTCTACCCATACATTATAAGGCACATTGGCATTTTAGGGAATTAAATTTACCCACTAAGGTTTGGTTTTCCATTCCTTGAATCCATTTTTTTTTTATTTTTGTTGCATATCCATGTTGTGAATATATAAAATTTATGAGAATAATTTGATAAATATTCACCACATTTATTACTGAAATGTCTTAAATTTTTTTTCAACTTCTACTTTATAATGCATAAATGTTTCAATAGATAAACATAAGTATAAGATGAGCAAATGTTATAAAACTTCTTTTTTTTTTTCTTCCGAGTGTAAGATTCCGTTTAATTTGCATATATATGAATGAACTAATTCTAGAATTCTTTCTATGATGAAATGGCTCTTTAGTGATTTTCACTTGAAAATGCACTACCATTAAGATTAATGTGCTCATTCACCATAAATCAACAACATGAAAAAAGTGAACTTTGCATTTTGTCACTTACCATGTTTAACTTAAACATATTGCCATAAATATAACACTTTCCTAAATACACATTCTCTTCATAGGTACAAACATTTCTTACTTAGAATATGATTTTGAAACCTCTCTTACAAATAAACTAATGAAAACTAGATTTTTCTCATTTCTAGTACAAGTAAAAAAAATTGACAAGAGTAAGTTTCCTTTTGGAAGTGAAATGAAAATCTATTAATTCCCATACCACTTACTTTAGTTAAGTTATTGTTTCCCATCAAACTTCTCAATTTTCTATATCATTATTGTTCTTAATTAGTCGTTGGTTGTTGCAAGCATGAATGGCTACTCATAAGTCTAACTTATATTCACTTGACATAATCATAATAGCCATGTTTAACTCACTTATCAAACTGACATGTAACCCTTATGATTCCTTGGTAGTTAACAAGGGTGGATTGGTTAGGGGGGCGGTTTGTATGAAATCGTGAGTTTAAATCTTATAAAAACTAATTTACTTTTTTTTTTAATTGTATTTATTTTATATTACTTAAATGACAATCTTCTTTTATTCTTTTTTTTTTTACTTTTTTCAATAGTAATTAATAACATTAAATATTATTCATTAAAAATTATAATAGTATTCTATTTTTTTAATTTAAAATTTCATTTTTATTTGAGTATTAACTAATATCATGATGCACTTACTAGGAAAAAAAAAAGAGAAAAGAAATGTTTGGCCCTCCAACAATGGTAAATCACATCTATATTATTTATGATGACACATTAATTTGATTAAAAGTTAATAGATTCAAGCATGCAAGAAGTTATGCATAAACACTTGTTTGACACTTATCCACTTTTTCTAAAAAGCATATTTTAGTATCTCTCTTCAATCTCTCGTTAAAATTGTATTTGAATATTATACATGAGAATTGAATAGAGTCCCATTTTCCAGGACCAAGAAATAGGATAAGGTAAAATTTAACATATTACATCGCTTAAATCTCTTCAACAGATTCGAATACAGTGTTTTCCGTACTCATGTTTCATAATTTGTTTTAATCTTATATGAGATTCACATGATCTTTTATCAAATCTCTCAATGTGTTAGTTTAATGATTGATGTTGATACCATTGTTGATGAAATAATGAATTTCTAATACTTTTAGAATGTATTCAATTACTGTTGAACATATAATTTGTATGATTTATAATAAATGAAATTAGAAAAGCCAATCATCATAAATAGTGCATATGCTACATCTTGAAGGAAAAGACAAAAGTTGCGTTTAGCATCACATTTCAAAGGTAACTTTTAAAATATCATTCATAATGAAAATTAAATGGAGAGGGAAAAACTTCATGTGAGATTAAAAATTTAAAGAAAAATACTGTCAGATTATTTTTTGGAGGAAATGTGTGATTAAAAGAAAGTTAACTTGTATATTTGGTTCTATTCTCTATTATCTTTATATAATCCGTTACTATTTTAAAAGCATCTCGACTTAGCTTATTAAATTTTACAAATAAGGAGAATTTGTGATCTACCGATTAAGTTTAATTAAAAAAAATGGAACTCATAAAGGGAACAAAATAATCTATTTTAGTAGTAAGATGTCATTTTACATGTTTTACCAAATGATTTGTACTGTTGATAGTAGACGAAAAACCTAAGACTGACAAATTAAATTGGATATTGAAGTAAAGATAGATACTAGTGGGCGGGGCTTGAAGGAACATCAGAACACACACTATAGGGCATTCATCGAAGGTTCTCTATCGTCAAAGAGGGGCATTTCGTAACTAGCCACGCCATGACATGGTGTTATTATCCATCAATCATCATTAGGGCTTTCGAGCGTTCGCCCTTAATTTGCGACGAAATGACCGCATCGTATGGATTTGATATGTAAAGCTGTAAAAGAAAATGTATACATAATTTTGAAAGTATAATAACAGCTGAGTCCTAAAAATTTCTACTTGTATAAGAACCATAAGAAATACGTGAATGTTAGGAGTTGGGGACAAAAGTGGAGAACTTGTCTTTCGTTATTTTTTATTTTTTATTATTTGTTTGGTTCAAAAGCACATATATATTTGGTAAATATAAAGACTGACACAGTGTTAGTTGAGCTCGCGAATGCATCGCTTGTTGTTTCACTTTTTGGAAATCCGTTTGCTTCCGAAATCAGGAGTTAGAAACCCATGCGTTGCAACATTGTCTATCGTGTGGTAGGAGGGAGTAAATTGTAAATAAATTAACTTATCAAGAAAATCTTAAAGAAGTTTATTATTAACTCCTCAAGAAAATTAGAGGTATGTATAAATTCAACATATACATCCATGTATATTAAAAAACTATCAAAATGGATTGCAATTAAATCATGTCCAGTTTATGAATATCTATATAAATGTACTGGTATCTTAATTACAATAATATGTTGAATAAATTATATAATCAATATATTAATTGTTTAACTAGTAATAAAAATTTTATGTAGTCGAAAATCTAAATCTCTTAATGAAATTCCATTAATGATATGGCATGAAGTTAACTTTTAGCCATACATTATGAGGCATATTAGCATTGAGGATTAAGGAATTAAATATATCCACTAAAGTTTGGTTTTCCATTCTTTGAATATGTTTTGTTGGTGCATATCCAATGTTATGCATTGATGCATAATTCCATGTCCTTTATACAATTGATGAAATTTATTTGACAAATATTCAACATATTCATCACTAAAATGTTTTAATTTTTTTTTTATCAAGATTATTTTCCACATGCATTTTATAACATTTAAACATTTCAATGAATAAATATAAGTATAACATCTGCACTTGCCAATGAATGTTATAAACCTTTTTTTTTTCCTCATGCTAAGTTTCCATTTTATTTGTATATATTTGAATTAATTAATTCTAGAATTCTTTTCCTTTCTATATGATGAAATAGCTTTTTTGTGGTTTTAGCTTGTAAACATACTACACAGTTATTCACGTTTTGAATTCCATCGACATTAAGGTACTCATTTTTATGCACATATTTCAGAAATTGAAATTCACATTCCTAATCTAGCATGCCATAAGTTAACAATGTGAGAAAAAAAAAATTCCATTCTATCACTTATGATGTTTAAATTAAATGTACAGCCATAAACATATCCCTCTCCCAAATACAAATTCTCTTTCATAGGTATAAGCTTGTTTGACTCAAATACAATTCCAAAACCTCTCATACACAATAAGCTAATGGAAGCTAGATTTTTCTCATTTCTAGTGCTAGTAAGAAATGGACAAGATTAAGTTTCTTTTCGAAAGTGAAATGAAGATCTATTAATTTCCATGCCTTATACTTTAGCTGAGTTACCATTTTCCATAAAACTTCTCGATTTTTCGCAAAAATATTGTTCTTTATTAGTTATTGGTTGTTGTTGGCATGAATCGCTACTCATATGTTTGACCTATATTCACTTGACTTAAATCATAATAGCCATGTTTAACTCAATTGTCCTATTGACATGTGATCGTTAAGATTCATTGGTAACCATAGTAATAAACTTACTTTCTTCCACTATGTTTGAAACTCTTACCTTTATGAATCTCTTTTATCTTTCTTTTTTTTCCCACTACTTTCAATAGCACTCACTCTATAAGATCTATTTGGTAGATTCATGACATCAAACTTTTTAGACTCCTCTATGTGCAAGTGCCTTAGAATCTTCTCAAAGTGAAATCCTCAACCACGTGAATTAACTTTTTCTTATGGTCATTCCTAGTATATATATAATACACACACCCATACGTCTTAAGAACTAGCAGTCGCAAATCACAAAGATAGTTGGCCAAAATTCACAACTTAGAAACTTGACTCATAATGGGGATTTAATTTAACATTTTTATTCCAAAATTCTTCATCATAAAGCATTTTCCATACCTTGTCTTTTAGTGTTTAAACTTGTCTTCTAAGGCTTTCCAAAATTCCAATGAAGACTTCACCAACATGTAGAGATCATATAAAGGCTTTGTTTGTATTAAGTGTCAGCTTTATGTGAGCCCATAATCAATACATTTCTTGCATCCTCCCCCTTCACCTTCTCTTCTACACTTGCATTCCAGTAGGTGCTCAATAATATATACATATATATATATATATATTGAGTGAGATTTAAAATATTGTTCCCTTAATTTTAGCATTATTTTGAAGAATTTGAATTTTAATTGGGTAATATTTTGATTTTAGGAATTTGATGGATAGTTGAATTAAAAAGGAAGGAAAGAAATCTAATTTTACTCAATTTGGAGCTAAACAAAAGAAGTTATGAAGTTTTGAAACTAAACATAACCCAGACATGATCATGTTCAGAACGTGTTGAATTTGAAGCATAAAGCAGAGAGTTACACAAGAGCTAAACATGATCATGTTTGTTGTTCATGTATCTCTTTAAGATAATTGATTTAGGCACGACTATATCTAAGCTGTGTCTACTGCAACATCCAGTTTTATAAGATTTTGATTGACAAATATGACACAACCCAAAGCAAAACCATGTTGGATAACATGTTGGCCTAAAATACAAAGTTTTCAATGCTCGCTATATAAAGGAAAAAAGGGGACTTAACTAAAGGAAGAGGAGAAGTTATACCACATTTGTTCTAGGGTTTTTAGAGATATAAGAAAGCTATCTTTTTATACTTCAAGATTTTAGGGGTTTTCTTAATTTTAATTGATTTCCTTAATGATGGATGTTTATACATCATTAAAGAATTTAGTTTTCAATATGATTAGTACTTAAATTTTTTTAGTATCTAGACTTATGGATCATAGATTTATTATGTGATTGAAATTTCTATTATTCAATAAATTCTTATATTTCTTGATTCATGCATGTGTTCTTGATTTTGTTAGATTAATATTTCTAAAGTATTAAGAAATCTAATATGTAATTAGTTCTAACATGTTTGAAAAGAGTTAATATAATCTTAGAGATAAGTTATATAATTCTTCTAGATTTAATTAAATTGGTTACATAAATTTATTGTTTTTAATGCAATATTTGAATTGTACTATTGTGAAGAGATTTAAATAGGAAATTTTAATATTAGGGTTAATAAGTTTCAGAAATTTATTAAACTAAATTGGAGATTCCCCCAATCAGTGGTATTTAAGAAGGATTTGAACAATTGTTATTAATGTCACATAATAATTTGTGGGGGAAACAAAGTCTAGACGCTAGTTTTACTATCTTAAAGTAAATTCTAATTTGCTCTACTTTTCTATCTTTCAATAAAATCTTTGTTCATTAGTTGATAATCAATTATAGGTTTAGATCAATCAATCTCTATAATTTACTAGTTAGATAATAGAGTGTAGATTAGTATTAGTATTTGTAACCCCTATGGGATGATATCCGTATTTAATATATTGTATTACAAAATTTGATAGGCACACTTGCTTTATATCAAGTTTTTGTCACTGTTGTTGGGGATTTTGATCTTAAGAACACTAATTACTTTATTAATTTAACCATTCGTTTTCTTTTTCTATTTCTTGTTATATTTTTTTAGTAGTACATGACCAGAAATACTCCATCAGATGCATTGATTTTGTACTTGAAAATTGAAAGGATAGCTAGGCGTTTACAAAAAATAGTTCAGTAAACAGTGGGGGAACTAATCAACCTCTAAAAATAAAGGCAAAAGAGGAAGAGGATGAGTTGGAGATCATGGGTGTTGAAAACTAGTACTAATAGTGGACTATGTTCGATTAATCCAAACTCTCTTTAGTCGAAGCTGACTCAAGTATCATCAAGCTACCTGTTGCTGCCAGCAACTTTCAAATTCTACCTCATATTATACAAATGGTGCAATAGTTCATCTAATTTCATAGATTATAAGATGAGGACCCTAATTCTCACATATCTATCTTCTTGGAGATTTACGACATCATTAAGATCAATGGGGCTTCAAAAGATGCGATCAAATTGCGACTCTTCCCCTTTCTTACTAGGGGTTCGAGCAAAACAATTGCTAGATTCACTTCCAAGAGGATCTATCACTACATAGAATGATATGGCTCAAAGTTTTTACGAAAATACTTTCCACCTGCTAAAACTACCAAACTCAGGAACGACATATCATCCTATAGTTATTTAGAGGTCAAGACCTTATGTGACATTTGGGAGAGATATAAGGAACTATTGAGGAGATGCCCACACCATGGCCTATCCCTTTAGATGTAGATTCAAACTCTATAATGGTTTGAATCTATCAACTAGAGAAATGATAGATCCTGCTATTGGAGGAATGTTAAACACTAAAACACTAGAAGAGGTTTAATCCTTGATTAAGGACATGGCTATGAATAGTTCTCAATGGGAAGGTGCTAAGATGCATTTTCTACGAATTAGATAGGGTGAGGAACAAAGCAACGAGCATCTAAAAATTAGATTTAGTGACAACTTTAGCTAATAAGGCTGATGCTATTAGTAAAAAGTTAGATGCATTTTTTGTCAATCCCAAAAGCAATATAGGAGAAGTCATTGTAGAAGGTCAATGGGAATAGGTAGACTATTTAGAAAACCCCTTTAGGCTATAAAACAACCCCATTAGTAACACCTACAATCTAAGATTGAGAAATCATTCGAATTTCTCTTAGAGTAACCAAAACCAAAATCAACAGAGGATAAACTTGCCTCCCCAAAGATTTCAGCGACCCCTACCATAAGAGAAGAAATTAGGTTTGAAAAAAACTTTTAACTAAATATATTCAAACTAATGAAGCTAGATTGCAAAATATTGAAACTTCTCTAAGAAACCAAGAAGCTTCCATCTGTAACTTAGAAAATCAAGTAGGACAACTTATAAAGATGATAGTTGAAAGGCAATAAGGGACACTGCTAAATAACATCGAGACCAATACTATAGATCATGTAAAAGCAATGACCCTTAAAAGTGAAAGGGAGTTGCAAGTTGAACATAAAACTATAGAAGAGTCAGCAAGGAATGAAGAGGAAGTTAAAGAAAAAGAAAGTATAGAGCCACCAAAAGTGAAGGAATATAGACCACCCATACCTTATCCTGAATGCTTAAATAGACACCACTCTAACAAACAATTTAGTAAGTTCCTTCACATTTTTAAAAAATTACATATTAACATACCTTTTGTTGATACCTTATCACAGATGCTCAAGTACGCTAAGTACTTGAAAGAACTACTCTCAAATAAGAGGAAGCTAGAAGAGATATTAACTATGACATTAAGTGAAGAATGCTTTGCACTAATGCAAAATAGATTGCCGAGAAAATTGAAGGATCCAGGAAGTTTTGCTCAACCATGTCTTACTAGCAATTTATCAATAAATGGAGCTTTAGTCGACCTAGGTGCAAGTATAAATTTAATGCCACATTATATGTTTAAAACATTAGGTTACATAATTCTAAACCAACACATATGAGCATTCAATTAGCCAATAGGTCTATAAAGTACCCCATCGACATTTTTCAAGATGTGTTGGTTTAGGTAAGTACATTCATTTTTCTAATGAACTTTGTAATCTTAGATATAGATGAGGATATTGAAGCACCACTAATTTTAGATTGCCCTTTCCTAGCTACTGCTAAAGCGGTTATAGATGTAGGAAATCAAACATTAACTCTAAAAGTTTGAGATAAAGAAAGATCATTTAAGACATCTTACATAATTCAACAATCCTCTAAAAGTAACAATACTTGTTATTTCCCAAATACATCTAACCTGCTTGGTTCCACTTTTGTGTAGGATGATATTTACACAAACCTAGTTTAGCAACATCTCATTTATGGCAAGAAAAAGGGTTTTGACAAATTTAAGCAATTTGAATGCCAAAATTATCATGTTTGTCCAACTAACCAAAAAAAGAGAAGTGTGTCAAGCTAACAACATTAAACAAAATTTCTTCTTGAGAGGCAACCCAAGTTTAGTTTTCTAATTAAGTTTTTCTTAGTTTATTTTAATTTAATTAGATTTATTTTTACACCTAGTTACTGAAAAAAAAAAAAAGAAAAAGCAAGCTATGTTTTTTTTTTTACAAGTTTGACACAACTACCAAACATCGTCGTATCAAGGGTGTGTCGAATATTTGTCATTGTTCGGATGTAACATGACCATTGGACACAAGCTTGTCGAAGTTGTGTTAAGATCATTTATATAAAAATTTACATTTCGAGAGTTACACGACCTTTGATGTACATTTTTCCCCTTGGATATTTTTATAGCACTATAATCTTTTATAAGTAAATAGTTTATACTTATCATTTGAAAATTTCTTGAAAAATCAATATAGTTAAAGATGAAATAAATAAATAAATCAATAAATTGAATAAAGTTTAGCTGTGGGCTTCATTGACTCAAGTAATTAAGCCTACAGGGTGCCTCCTTTGTGCAAAATAACACCTCTTAATTTGAGTGAAGAACTCAAGATTATCAGTTGAAAGCTTGCTAAAAAGGTGAAGAGACAATCGGTTATTTAACATTGACAATGCATAATAAGCTCTAGTCGGCTTTGCTAGGGTTTCTTGCTCTCTTAAACCCCTTCTCTAACTAAACCTCTCCGACTGCCACCCTCATGATCGGTGGCATCCAACTGCTGCTGACGGCTCCGCCCACTGCGGATCCATCGTTTGTCAACACCCTTCGTAGCCAACCCTCAGTTCCCGCTTCCTTTGCGACATTACCACCAGCATTCAATCTGACCTCTATGCCCATCGTCTACAAAGGAAAGCCTACCTTCATCATCACCAAGGCCGAAAGTGAGCAATTAGCAAGACCATTCCGTTTAGCCTTAATCGGAAAATTTTCAAAGGGGCGACCAAAGATGGATTATCTTAAGAAGGAATTTGATAGAATTGGCTTCAAAGGGGGTTTCTCCATTGGAGCTATCGACTATCAACACATATTAATCAATTTTGATTTGGACGAGGACCACCAGCGGTGTTGGATTAGAGCTGTATAGACTATGGATTCACTTGTGATGAGAGTCCTTAAATGGACACCCTCTTTTCATCCAGACAAGGAATCGTCCTTGGTTCAAGTTTGGGTATCTTTGGAACAACTTCCAGTTCATTTCTTTGAAGAACGCTACTTGCGTCGTTTGGCTTTGATGATAAGTATGCCACTCAAACTTGATGAAGTTACCAAGAGAAAAACTCGGCCTTCTATAGCCCGAATTTGCATTGAAGTTGATCTTTTAACAGAACTACCAAAACGTCTTCGCTTGGGAGAAGGTGATGAGATTTATTTTCAGAATGTGATCTATGAAGACCTACCCTCCTATTGCCGCTCGTGTAACACTGTTGGTCATTCGACGGACACTTGTCATTATCGGGGATTGAAAGCAGATATTACTCTAGCAAAGCGTACTAAGGATGTTGTGGTTAAGCCAACTCGTCCAGCTCCTTCATGGAAGGCAAAACCTGTGTTAGAAACACCTCCTTCCTCATCTGGGCTACACACTTCTAAGAAAGCAGCTATCTCAATCGATGTCCTTGATAAACACGCTGACAAATTGTCCGTGTCTGGTGATAAGTTCTCTGATAAAATGCTAGAGTCTGCTAATAAGTCCACTGATAAGTCCATTGATAAATTGTCGGTGCCTGCTGCAAATGTTGATGCGCCTATACTTGAACACCCTGCTCAAGAGACCCCAGCCCTAAAGTCCTCTGTTGCTAAGGATTTCGTAGAACGATCATCAGATGACGTTGCTGTTGTACATCCTGAATTTGAAATTATGGATAATGGCCCTATTACAAATGCTATGGAAACCAGCATTGCCCATACAGTAATTGCTACTTCACCATCCTCTCAGGTTACAGCTCCTTTGCAAGTTGAACCTATATTCTCTTCTGAAAATATTGTTACTTCTATTACATCCCTACATGTTGAATTACCGATTATCTCTGTTGTTTCTCTAGTGACAACATCCTCTTGGTTTGATGTGCTTGCTGATAATGATGATCACATTGATGAGGAAATAGATATTGATCAGCCAATAAAGGAGCCTCCTGATATCTCTGAAGCTGGTTTGTCGCCTCGAATGCCCCCTCGCTTGACACAGTCGGATGATGAAACCACCACTGTTAAAAAGCCTGGACGACCTCTTGTTTCAAAAAAGAAGCCCCCTTCTCGTCAAGGAAATCCTCGTCGTTTAGCGAGGATATCTGGTGACCCTCAACCTTACCTTTCTCAATGATAAGTGTCCTTTTCTGGAATGTGCGCGGGATTGCTTGCAAGGCATCTCAACGTCGCTTAAAATTTCTAATACAGTCTCATAAATTGTCACTAGTTACTCTCCTAGAACCAATGGCAAATGTTTCTGTTCTTGATGCTTTGAAGAATAAATTTATTTTTGTTGCAACTTTTTCTTCTACAAATAATAAAATTTGGGTTTTCACTTCGAAAGATTTTACTGTGTCGTCTGAACTAACCACGGGTAGGTCCTATCATTGGAGGTAATTCATCATCATCTTCCTACTCCGATTTTGTTGTTTGTAGTCTATGATTCTTCCACCAGACAGGGCCGTTTGGGTTTGTGGTCGTCGATGCAAAGTCTTTTCGGTCTTTCTCCTAGTATGCCGTAGCTAATAGGCGGCAATTTTAATTTCATTCGTTCGGTTGATGAGTATAGGGGTAATTCCTCTCCTAGTCAAGGGGCGATCTCCTACTTTAATAATTGTATTACTACGTGTAATCTTATTGAACTTCCAACTGTGGGGAATGATTTCACTTGGCAAGGGGTTCGATAAAATGGTACAGTGTTCAAGAAGCTTGATCGCTTGTTATTCTCAAGCGATTGGATCTCTATGATACAGGTTAACTCTATACATCATTTGAATAGGTCTTCTTCAGACCACTATCCTATCCTGTTTCAATATCAGAAGGAGGCATTAACTAAGCCAAGTTTGTTTTGATTCCAAAAGATGTGGTTGCGAAAACAAGCGCTTTTTGATATAATAAGTGACAGTTGGTCCCAACCTATGGATTCATATGGCATGTTAGCTTTCTCACTAAAGCTTAGGCGACTCAAGTTGCGTCTTAACGATTGGAACAAACAAAATTTTGGTGATGTTTTTCGTAATCTGCATGAAGTCGAAGCTCAGGTTTCAACACTTGAAAAGTTGTATGAGGCAATGGGAGCAGTGGAGGACATAATCAATTTGGAACGGTCGAAATCAAATCTTTTTTCACGTCTCAGGGAACATTCAGACTACTTGCAGCAGAAATCAAAGATAAAGTGGTTCCAGGACGGGGACGAAAATTCCTCTTTATTCCATCTTTTGTTGCAGATCGC
Source organism: Laguncularia racemosa (assembly GCA_037954665.1). Taxonomy (NCBI): domain Eukaryota; kingdom Viridiplantae; phylum Streptophyta; class Magnoliopsida; order Myrtales; family Combretaceae; genus Laguncularia; species Laguncularia racemosa. Next base: position 1,866,156 of record JBBMOL010000133.1, read on the forward strand.
CGTTCTAAAAGGGGGATTCATAAGATTAAAAATGGCAGTGGTAACTGGATTTCATCCCCTACTGATTTGGAGGCAGAAGCTATTCGATTTTTTTCCAATCTTTTACGGCAATAGCATGTTGGTAATGATGCTGGTGCTGAAAATAGGCTGCTTGCTAATATTCCAACTTTAATTACCACTGAAGACAACAGATTATTGTTGCGTCCTATTGAGGGTCCGGAGTTAAAAATGGTTGTTTTTGGTTTAGACTCTAATAGCTCGCCTGGAGTTGACGGTTATGGGGGCATCTTCTATCGCTCTTGTTAGGACATAATAGAACGAGATCTTCTAGCTGCTACTCGAGATTTTATGGCTGGTACCCCGATTCCCAGGGCGGTTGCAAGCACCTTGATTGCGCTTTTGCCTAAGAAAGAATCTACAACATCATTCGCTAATTATAGACCGATAAGTCTCTGCAATTTTTTTAATAAAATTTTTACTAAGGTCCTGACAAAAAGATTGAAGTCAGTTTTGCCATCCATTATTTCACCGGAGCAGTCGGCCTTCTTGAGTGGTCAGGACATAACAGAGAACATCCTCCTTGCTAAGGATCTTGCCCTATTTTTAGACCATCCTTCAAGAGGCGGGAATTTAATAATAAAGATGGATATGATGAAGGCCTTTGATTGGGTTTCATGGTCATTTCTTTAGAATTTAATGCTGAAATTTGGTTTTGCACGTCACTTCGTCTCTATCATCCTTGGTAATTTAAGAGCCGCCTGGTTTTCAATTATCTTAAATGGAGGTCCGGTTGGTTTTTTCTAAGCTTTTAGGGGTATCAAACAGGGTGATCCGTTATCTCCATATCTTTTCTTGTTAGTTTCAAAAGCCTTATCTCGAAGACTTAAGAATCTTGAGGAGACAGGGCAAATACTTCCTTTTAGTACTCCAGCATCTAATTCAATTAAAGTAACACATCTTAGCTTTGCAGACGACATCTTGGTGTTCATTCGAGGGGATAAAAGGTCCTTACAGCATCTAAATCGATTCTTTATTGATTATGAATTGGGTTCTGGACAAAAAATTAGTAAGGCCAAGAGCTTTTTCATTCCTCCTTACAATCGTCCCCCAATATATCTCCAACAAGTCTCGGCTTCCCTTGGCATTCCTTATGGTTCATTTCCATTTCTATATTTAAGATGCCAACTGTATAAGGGTCGAGTGCGAGAAAATTATTTCTCTCACTTGATTGATAGCTATGAACGGAAACTTAGCCACTAGTCTAACAAGATGTTGTCTCCAAGGAGTAGACTAATTCTCATTTGCCATTTTTTGCAAGCTATTCCATTTCACACGCTCACTGCTATTCAGCCTCCTAAATCGATGATTAAGAAGCTTGAAAATCAATGCCAAGATTTTTTTTGGGGATCTTTAGACTATGGAAAAAATAAACATTGGAGGGCTTGGCATAGAATTACTTTTCCTTTGGATGAGAATGGTCTTGGAATCCGGGACTTCTCCTCAATGATCATAGCTACCTCATTGAAGCAATGGTGGAAACTTGCACATGGTAAAAGCCTTTGGGCAAAATTCATTGTTTCTTTGTCAGAATCATCAAGGAAGCCTACTTCTTGGCGGCGCATTCAGGTTGTACATGACATTGCTAAACGGAATACATGTTTCCAAGGTAATCATCGAATATGGATGCCCTCTGTTACTAGTGCATTTACTTACAAAACTGCATATGAATTGGTTAGGCCAAGACAACATTCCATTCGATTATTCGATAAGCTTATGCACCGCTTCTTGCCTCTTCGGATTCGCATTTTCATGTGGCGTTTATTTAATAAGTTATATGCATTTTTGGAGGTCCTTCGTGGCTTTGGTTTTCTCCTTAATCCTTCTAGGTGCCCTTTGTGTTTGAGTGAGGTGGAATCCATACAACATCTTTTCCTCAAATGCAAAGTTGCTACAGACTTATGGTTCCTTATGGCTAGTTGACAGGAAATTCATATTTCCCCAGTGGCTGGTTTATGGAATATGATACAAAACTGGTTTCAAATGCATTCGAAGGGCACTTTTTTTAGCTTACTATGCCAGTTAACACTGTCCTTTATCTACTGGGAGTTGTGGAGGGCTAGAAATAGAATAATTTTTTACGGTCACGAAACTTCAATTGGGACCCTTTTCCATTTGGTTAAGGATCAGCGGATCTTAACTCTTAGATCCTACTCTCTTAAGGTGAGTTCTATGCGGGAAGTTGAGGTTATTAAGCATCAATTTGCAACCACTTTAGAGGTGAAGGTGAGAAGCCGACTAATTGTCAAGTGGCTAAAGCCTACATTAGGTTATGTCATAAATTCCGATGGTTCATATACTTCAGATAGAGCGACTTGGGCATACATTTTGCGACGAAATGATGGCTCATTTATACATTCATAAATGCAACGTACACTGGATGCTCTAAATGCATTATCCATGGATTTAGAGGGTGTTCTTTTTGGACTACGCTCATGTGCTTCAAATAATATTTCCCTAGTACAGATTCAAATTGATAGTATGTTACTTGTGTCTTACCTTCAAGGCAAAACAATGTGTCTATGGCAATTGTCCCCTAAATTAATGGAGGCAAGGAACCTGATGCAATCACTATCGGCCTTCGTTGTTCATGTGTATTGCGAAGAAATTCCTTGGCGGACGGTCTTTCTAAATATGCAACTCAACTGGATCGTGTTAGAATTGTGCGCTGGCAAGATCTCCCGAGAAGACTCAGAGGTATCTACCTCTTAGATTTATCTGGGTGTCCATACATAAGAAGTCGACAGCCTCTTTATTCATCTTATTGACAGATTTTGTATCCATCTTCCCTTTAGGAGGATGCATTTTGTATAGTATCTTTTGGTGCTACTCTTTGTAATGACTATTAAAATTAAAATAAATAAAACAGCCATCTTGGCTTTCTTAAAAAAAAAAAAAAAAGGTGAAGAGAAAAATCCATATTAAGGTTAAACATAAGTAATAAGCTCTATTAAATAAAAGTAGTGGATAGTTCGAAGGGGTATCTCAAGACCTAGTAGCTTAAGATCGTCTAGTATAAGACTTACTAACCAATGAAACTACCTGATATCTTAAAAAACAAAAAAGTAAAGGAATGATTGAGGGATAAGTAGATATATTTTTCTTGGATTATAGTGTTTAGCAAAATTAAAGATGGGGGTGTAAAGTGTTTATGATTTTTTCTTGATTAAGGAGATAATAATTCAAGTTTCAAATCTTTTGCATGTTTAAAACAATTGATTAAGTGAAAAGTATAAGAGTTATAGTTTATCTTCTTTTGAAATTGCAAGTTAATTAAGAGTTTATTTCTTAAGCTATTATAAGGTTAAATAAGAATTCCTTTGAATGGTTTCTCGAATAAATAGTATGTTGATTAAGTATTTCTTGTCCTACTCTTTAATTTGATTAATTTTCTTGATGACAAGCAAATGCATAATTGTGGGAAAATTTGATAGGTGCTCAATTATATATATATATATATATATATATATATATATATATATATATATATATATTAAGTAAGATTTAAAAAAAAATTCCCTTAATTTTGGCATGTCTTTGAAGAATTTGAAATTTAATCGAGTAATATTTTGATTTTAGGGATTGGATGGGTAGTTGAATTAAAAAGAAAGGACAGAAATCAAATTTTACTCAATTTAGAGCTAAATAGAAGAATTTATAAAGTTTTGAAGTTAGACACAGCCCAAACATGACCATGTTCAGAACGTGTTAAATTTGAATCATAAAACAGAGAGTTACACGGGAGTTAGACACAACCATGTTTTTTAGTCGTGTATCTCTTGGAGATAATTGATTTGGACACAAACGGCAGATACGATCGTGTCTATTATAACATCTAGTTTTATAAGATTTTGATCGATAAATTTGACACAACATGAAGCACGACTGTATTAGCTTAAAATACAAGATTTTGATTGTCACTATATAAAAGGAAAATGGGGACTCGACTAAAGGAAAAGGAAAGTTATATCTTATTTGTTTTAGAGTTTTTAAAGAAGTGAGAGGGTTATCTTTTAATACTTTAAGAATCTAGGGTTTTTCTTAGTTTTAATTGATTTCCTTGATGATAATGATTATACATCATTGAAGAATTCAATTTTCAATATGATTAGTGCTTAAATTTCCTTAGTATCTTGATTTGTGAATTCTAAGTTTATTACGTGACTAAAATTTCTATTATTTCTTTATTCATACATGTATTCTTGATTTTGTTATATTAATATTTCTAAAGTATTATTTTATCTATTTGATATTATACTTTAGGATTGAGAAATCAATGTGTAATTAGATCTACCATATTTCAAGAGAGTTAATGTAATCGTAGAGATAAGTTATATAATTCTTCCAGATTTAATTAAATTGGTTACAAGAATTTATTGTTTTTAATGTGGTCTTTGAATTATAGTATTATGAAGAGATTTAAATAACTAATTTTAAGAGTAAGGTTAATAAGCTAGAAAAAGTTATCAAACTAAATTAAAGATTCTCTCGGTCAATGAAATTTAAGAAAGATTTAAACAATTTTTGTTAATGTCACATAATATTTCCTAAGGGAAACAAAGTCTAGATACTAGTTTTACCATCTTGAAATTAATTTTAATTTGCTTTGCTTTTCTATCTTTCAATAAAATCTTCATTCATTAGTAATAATTAGTTATAGGTTTTAGACTAATCAATTTCTATAATTTACTGACTAAATAATGGAGTGTAAGTTAGTATTAATATTCGTAATCTCCATGAGATAATATCTATATTTAGTATACTATATTACAAAATTTAATAGGTATACTTGCCTCACATCACTTTCTCATTTAGTTCTTGAATTTGTTCTATTTGGGATCAAGAACATAAGATATATTTAAAATGAAGAGTGAGATCATCATCTTCTCTCTCTAATAGTTAAAGTTTGTTTTTTCAGATTTGTCCAATTTGGTGTAATGTTGGTTCATGACTCAAAGCGGTGTTTGTTTTATTTCCATCTCAAAAGCTTGATTCCCTCTAAAATTTTTAATACTTCTAGAAACACAAAGTTAAAAAGAAGATTATTATTTTGAGCAATCATGACCTCCAATAATAGTAAATCACATCTATATTGTTTAAGATGAAACATTAATTCGATGAAAAATTACAAAATATGAACAATGATGCATAGACACTTCTTTGAAACTTATCCACTTCGTCTAAATAAAATGTCTTTTAGTAGCTCTTTTTAAGCTCTTGTTAGAACTTCATTTGAATATCATGTAATAAGAATCGAACAAAGTTCCCATTTTATAAGATCAAGAAGTAAGATACAGTAAAACTTCACATTTTACATTGCTTAAATCTCTTCACAAGGTTCAAACGAAGTGTTTGCCCCACACTCCCACTTCATAATTGGTTTAAATCTTATATGAGATTTGAATGATCTTTTATCGAATCTCTCAATTTGTTAGTTTAATGTTTGATGTCGATACCACTCTTAAAGAAATACTGAATTTCTTATACTTCCAAAATTTATTCGAACACTTCCGGAGACATAGTTGGTCATATGTATAATAAATTTAATTAGATAAGCCAATGAGTGGATGTGCTACATTCTTGAAGGAAAGTCAAAAGTTAAGTTTGACAACACATTTCAATGATAACTTTTATAATGTCAATCGTGATGAAAAATATATAGAGGGAAAGACTTTGGAAGAGATTAAAAAATTAAAAGTAGAAATACAAATAGATTATTATTTGGAGGAAATGAGTGTCTAATAGAAAGTTAACTTGCATTTTTCGTTCTACTCTCTATTATCTTAACTTAATTAATCACTATCTCAACTTAACTTATCAAATCTTATTAATAAGGAGAATTTGCGATCTACCGACGGTCATTGTATGGTTAAGTCTAATTAATAAAACATAGAATTCTTATAATGAACAAAATAATCTATTTTAGTAGTAAGATGTCATTTTGCATGTTTTACCAAATGATTTGTACAGTTGAGAGTAGAGGATAAACCCAAGACTGACAAATTAAATTGGATATCGTAGTAGATAGGTATACTCGTGTGCGAGGCTTGAGGGAACAGTCGGAACACACTCCACAGCATAATTTTGAAAGTAAAATATACAACAGCTGAATCTCAAAAATTATTCCTTGTAGAAGAACTATATAAAAGAGACGATGTGAACAACCTCATTTTTTTATCACCCATTTGTTCTGATTGATTAATATATATCAAGCAAACATCACTCTACAATCATTTACAAAAATTCCCATTCCACTTGTTGTAGTGAAACGTTCATATTAATTAGGACCCCAACAGCTCAAATACATAACTTTTCTTAAAGAATCGTCAGCTTGCTTCATTTTCTCATCTTTGAGCTGTGACACCATGGCAAAAGATGGAGAAGACAACTTCTTGGCCTGAGAAATTAACCTTAAATGACTCTTTACGTGTTGGTGAACCGATCTAATGGTGGAGTTCCATCTACAAAAGCCTTGGTCTTTCAAAGCCTCCACAACACCAACACTTGCTGCTACAACGTAAGTTCTCCTCGGCAAACTCATTCTGACTTTTTAACTCTGAATTGAAGAATATTATGTTGCGTCGAATTTTAGTGAATTTGGTTTGTTGTTGTTGAGTTCTAATGGAATCGTGGGGGTCGCTTTGCTTTTATATATAGGCTATATGCACGTACATGACTGTTTCAAGGTGGATATGAATGGAGAGAGAAGCCTGAAATTGGAGAAAACAACGGGCTGTAAGTGGATGTACAGCGGAATTGAGGTTACGAAGCCAATGGTTTGGGGGACATGAAATGGCATCACTCTCTACCCTTGGGGACCACACAAAACGACATACATGATTGAATGAAGACAAAAGTGGAGAACACCTTCTTCATCTTCTTTTTTCACAAAAATGCACGTACATTTGGTAAAGATAAAGACCAAGGTCGTGCCAGCAGGGGCTGGTACCCACATGGCCCGCAGTTTCTCCAATTTTTTTTTTTTTAATTCCCAAAATTAAAGGAGTTCGAAAACCATAGGTGCTTTTGTGATAAGAGAGAGTAAACTGGAAATAAAATAGGCCTACAAGAAACTTGACCTTGAGCTATTGAAGAGACTTCTTGTTAGAAGAAATTTGGATGTTAGAAGTACCAGTTCAACAATCCGCACTTTATAGCTAAAAAACAGATTTATTGGTATTAATATTGACTCATGAAAAAATTATAATTACTTATAATATTTTATATATGTGTGTATGTATGTGTTAAATAACTATTAATATGAATTTTAAAAAATTCATGTTTCATTTATTTCTATATAAATCATAATAATAGAATGTTACTAGATATTTATATTGTATAATTAAACTTATAATTGGTTGGAAAATAAAAAAATAAAATAAAATGAAAGCGGCTATGAATAACTCAATATTATTAGTCAAGAGTGTTTTAAAACACTCACAACGTGTCTCTATTATAAACACCCAATTTTTGCCCTAGGAATCAATAATCATCATTAATAATCAATTTTCAATTTTTTCTATTTTTTCACAATTTTTTTCAATTTTTCTCTAATTTACCATAAATCATAAAAATATTCAAAAAAATAAAAATAAATAAGAAAACACTTCAATTTTGAAAAACGATTTTAAAAATAGCAATAATAAATAATAAACAATTTTTACAAAATTTGGAATTTTCAAAAAATATAAAAAAATAGAAAAATCGCATTGCATATATGCAATTTGCGAAATTAGAAAAATCAGGAAAGTGGACTAGCTCAGCTAGTCCGGACCATGGCTAAGGCGCGCGGTGCGGGCGCGAGGTTGTAGGTTCGAAACGCGAGGAAAGCAGTTTCCGCGTTTTGCGAATTTTGCATTTGCCTAGGACACGTGGTAGCATCGGATTGGCTGGAAGAAGCGCACGTGCCCGGCACGTGATCATCTCCTACCTCAAGCCCGAGATCGCCGACGGAAGAAAAAATTCGTATTTCGGCTGTTTTGATTCAATTTTTTGCACAAACCCAACAGATCTTCAACGAAAATGAGATAAACATTATCTAATTAGAATCAAATCGCAACAAATCAATGGATTGACACGAATCGGAGTTGTTTTTTTTAATCGTCGAGTCGATTTGCTTCGATCGGAGGAAATCTGAGCTTATCCAGCTCGATGTGAAGTGCCTATAAATAGAGGAGGAGACGTGGAAGCCAAGACACAGATCAGAATTGAGAGAAAGTGAGGAAAGAGTGCAAATCGAAGAGCATCGAAGGAGACCCAAAAATCGCGACCATCGATCGAAGTTGAGCCACCGTAAGGAGAGGTTCTGGGAGCAAATCACCGCTATCATTGAACTCAGCACCCCCGAGAAGCCAAGGTTCGACATCTTACCCGCCGCAAAAGACCGCCGGAATGTCGTGATCGAGCCACCTCCGCCGCCGTGTCCGATTCGACTGACCCGACCTGATTCGACCCAATTCGACCCGACCGACCTAACCCGCGCACCAATCCGGATCCAAGTAAGTCGAATTTTTCCGGATTTTTTTTTATTTAATTTTATTTAATTAATTAATTTTGTTTATTTATTTATTCCGAATTTATTATTTGTTATTATTTATTATTGGTTTGGTTATTTATTTATTTATTTATTTGTATTTTCAATAAATAGAAAATTGTAGAAATTGGATTTTTCTAGAATAAAAAATGTATAATAAATAAATAAATAAATAAAATGCAGAAAATGTAATAAAAAAATATTAGTAAGATAATAATAAAATTTTAGAGTTCAAAATAGAATAGATATTAAACCTATCACAAAAATTCCCAAACCTATCACAAAAAATTCCCAAAATTCACAAAAATTCCCAAAATTCACAAAAATCACAAAAATTCCCAAAAGTCACAAAAATCACAAAAATTCCCAGAAGTCACCAGAATCACAAAAATTCACAAAAATCACAAAAATCATCAAAATCATGAAAATTAATAAAAAATTTTCAAAGAATTAGCAAAAAATAAGTTTTAGCACTTAGAAAAATCTCTTTCTTCAAATAAATTCAAAATTGGTGTTTTCCCTTAAAATCATTTTCGAAAAATAAAATCAAAGTTTAGGCTTAGAAAATTTTTAGAAAAATCCCAAAAATGTTAAGAACATAAATCAAAAGAGATTTCAAAAATTGAAACTCACAAACACACTTAAGTTTTCGAAAAAGCGAACTACGGCTTGTTTGATCCTGATTAGCAGGTACGTAAGCACCCTTCGGGTCAACCCATAAAATGCATGGAAAATCATTTTCTCAAAATAACTCCAAAACATAATAAAAAGTAATAGAGACACAATGAAACACATTTCTAAAAGATCAACAATTTTAGGAGATTAGGTGGTAACCATAAAGGTTTAAATAGGTTAGCCTCCAGACTTAGAAACTCTGGTTTTACCTTTTCCTCTTTTCAAAAACGAAAAGAGGAAATTACGACGACTAGTAGTCCAAATTAAGACTAATCCGCTCCTTTAGTCTTAATTCAATATTTCCCAACAAAAGTTGGGTGGCGACTCCAAAAATCAAATGAAATTCCTAACTTAAGTCGAGGGTCTATATTAGATGAGCATAAGGTCTAGTCTAGATCGAATTAGGAATGGGAATTCAAAAATTAGACTCGACAGGATGGCGACTCCACTGGGGACCCATGCCAGTAGGCTAGCCACCTAAATCTCTCCAAGTTGTTATCTTTAAAAAATGTGTTTCGATCAGTACTCTGTTACTAACTTTGCAGGATTTAGTTAGATTTTAGTTTTCTTTCATTGTAGGGGTCCTTGCATGCATACATATGTTTGTGTGAGTAGATGCAGTCGAACCCGGACCGTCCTAGAAACCTAAGACGGGGAGCCATTGTGTAGGTTTCGGGCAAAGTGAGTTGATTCACCGTTCGGGACCGATTAGGCTACCCCACCCTATGCTTCGATATAGCCTGAGATCCATTTCTTTGAGAATGCGGGAGGCCATAGAGCTCGGGAACCAGTTAGAACCTACCTACTTGCATACATGACGTCATAAGAGGATTTGACAATTGATGACAATGTAATGGTTTATTATTTTGTCCTTGGAGTTCAGGACTATTTCTCTGTAACATTTTCATAGTTCTGTTTGTAACTAGGTTGTTTCCTATTGTAATAGATGGCTAGCAGTGTAGTCGACCACCTCTTCTGCAAAGAAATTCAGGTATACAAACCTTTAGACCCAAAATTGGTGCTGGACCATTGGTTTACCTTATATAACCTAGAGGAGCAGGCCTTCATCCAGCAAAAGATCGACCCCATCCTTTCATCAACCAAGATAGAGGCGAATTTACCTATGGTCCGGGCCATGCTCCAGTTATGGGAGATCGAGCCCGCAGCTTTCTTCATCAAGCCTCATGAGATCACCCCTACCCTGGAGGAGTACACCCAGTTACTACAGGCTCCAGCACTGACTGATCAGATTTACACGCCAGACCTCGAGGCCGGGCCAACCGGCACCTTCAGCAAACTGCTAGGCATCCGCAAAACAGCAGTCAACAAAGCCCTAGCAGATTGTAATGGGTATTGCATACGTATGGATGACTTAGAGGCTTGGTTTATTGCCCGAGAAGACAATGGGGATAGAAATGACATCCTGTGTGGAGACCCTAAGACTTACAGGCAGAGAAGGGTGAATGCTTTCATCTTGATAGCCTTCGCTACTATACTATTCCCCACCGGAACTTTCTATATCCACTACCGGGTTGCGGAGCTGGTGACCCAATTCTTGGAAGGGAGATCTTACATCCCGACTCTACTGGCGGAACAAATTCGGAACTTGAATTTCCTTAAGAAGAAAGGCCATGGGATCCTCCGTTCCAGCATCAACCTTCTGCTAATATGGTTTGTAAGCCACCTCAAGTGCTTTGGGTTGAACATGGTTAGGAAAACCTTAGCTCAACAAGTGGATCTGGTGGATTCATTCATAGAAAAGGTAAAGCTACTCGACGACATGACCAGCCACAGTTGGGTAGATCTACTTAGAAGCCTTAGCGCTGAAGATATTCTATGGACAGCTAAGTAGAGTTGTTGTGATAATATCATCTAGACTTGCAGTATTTCCAAGCTGTGCCATTAATCGGGATCAATGGATGTATCGGATATCACCCAAACTCAGTGGTTCGCTAATTCGATACTATCCAAGACATAGTTTATCAGCCCTCGCCGAAAGCAATCACCTTTGAGTATCAAGATCCGAGCCTGCTGGTAGCCGAGAAGTTTGCTAAGCTAGCAGAGGTTAGAGCACTTTGGGAAGCTAGAATTGAAAGCCCGAATGTGGACCTAGGGGAGCTAGATGGCGAAGTGGGAAAGCACCGAGCCACCAGAGAGTTCGTAATCCACCAGCTATACCAGACAGGGGAAAGAGCATACCGGGTTCCAAACGTCACCCAACCAAGACCAGATAAGATCGACCCAGAGACAGAAGTATACCTAGAACAGGTCAAAGCCCGCATGGAAGTATACTTTGAAGTTGCGGATTATAAGAAAGACATTTGAAAGGGACTCTTCAAGGAATCCGACCAAAGGAACAAGGCCTTAAAAGCACAATTGGAGAAGTGCCAAGCCAAAGTCAAAGAACTAGAAGCCGTCATCAGCGGGAAATCTGAGCCTCCACAACAAAAGACTAAGAAAGCTAGGAAATAGAGCATTATTTGTAATCCTTTATTTTGATCATTGAACTCCAAGATTTTCAATATTAATAAAAGTAAAATTTCGGTATTACATTGTCAATCAATTGTCAACCCTTTTATCTTTTAAGCATCCGCGTGATACATGCATGGCATTCTTGCATTCATTATACTAAAACAAAAACAAAATGCGAATCCAGGTATCAAAATAGCTTCCAAGCAACCGAACCCTCCCAGAAGCTCAGTTCTCACGCGCTCAAGAGCAAAAATGGCCAACAGCAGTGACAATCGCAATAACACCAATGCTGAAGCTGCTTCGGACTCTAGGATCATATCCCTAGAGCAAACGGTCCAACAACTGGCTGCCCAGGTTCACCTCTTGACTGAAAGCATCAGCCTCCTGCACAACACCCAGCCGACCCAGGAAGAGTATTCAGGGGCTAGAAAGGGAAAAGCAGTGGAGGGATAGCCTCCAGAATATGAGGAGATCAATTCCCATCTTAACCCGGCTTTTGAATACGAGCCAAAGGTTAGCCAGGGGCTAACCTTCGATGACCTAAAAAGAGAAATGGAAGAGAGGAAGAAAGAGATGGAGAAACGACTCTTCCAGCAGCTCCATGACAAGATGAAAACTATGGAAGGCCTTGATGGTTTCAAACAAGCTGGGATCACTATCCTGCCAGCATACGGGGAAGAGGCATACCCTGAGAAATTCAAGACCCCAGATTTCGAAAAGTATGATGGGACCAACTGCCCCAAAATGCATACAAGGCTATATGCCTGGAAAATGAGCAAGTATGCTCAATATGACCATCTCATGCTCCAAACATTCCAGGATAGCCTCGTAGGCCCTGCATTGGTCTGGTATGCCCACCTTGACTTCAACGTCGTCAACACCTAGGAGAAGCTCGCCCAGGCATTTTATGATCAATATAAGTTTAACATTGAAGTCGCCCCATCTGTAATCGACTTAGGGAGTGTCCGGAAAAGACATGCCGAGTCATTTAAGGAGTACGCCCAGCGTTGGAGATCCCAGGCCACTAGGGTAGCACTCCCGATATCTGAAAAGGAATTAACATCCATATTTGTTAATACCCTGGACAAAACCTACTTTTCACATCTGGTAGGCCAGACCTCCTCCAGTTTTGCGGAGGTAGTGGCTGCGGGTTGTAGGATCGAGAATGCCATCACCACCGGTAGACTCTAATTAATGGAACCTCCTAGGGTCACACCAACACAAATGCCCTTAGGAGGAAACAAAGTTAAAGAACCTATAGTCAGTACAGTACATTCCGGTAAGGCAGAAAGACCTGAGACTCGGGAAACTTTCCAGACCACGAGTACCCCAGCCCAGCAACCTACGACAGGTCAAACTCAGGCCATCAGGGCCCTGAGGCAGTTCACTCCAATCCTCGTACCGCTCAGCCAGGTTTTCGCTCGGTTGAGGGCAGACAACTTGATTAGCTTTGAGATCCCCAACGATAGATACAAGCCTAAGAATTTTGACTTAAGCCTCAAGTGTAACTACCACATGGGTCAAGAGGGGCATTCCACAGATAGGTGCTGGAGGCTCCGGCACAAAATCCAAGGCTTAATTGATGCAGGGATCATACAATTGGATTTCGTGAACGCCCCAGCGCCCAATGTTAACACCAACCCGCTGCCCAATCACGGGCCCACCATCAACATGATCACGTCGGAAGAGTCGGCTCCCAAAGAAGCCCTTAAACAAAATCCAGCTGAGCAACAGAAGAAGAAATCCCACTAAGCTCCAGAAGAGACTCCAAAGGCACACATTAATAGGAGGTGGTTAGCCGGAGACCCAATGGTCGGTACTTTAGGGGAATCACATGGAAGGTTTCAGTATGTGGTGGACTATTCTTATACTCCGACTGAGCAAGGGCCACCTAGTGGATGGGGACCGGAATTTAAGAAGGAAGACAACCCGGCAAAGGAAGAGGGAAAGACTATCAACATAATCAACTCTCAGAAGCCCTGGGTTATACAATGCTACGAGGGACAATCAGTCGAGGTACAAATCTCAAGAAAAAAGATATGTGTTTAACGTTCCTACCCCGATAGAGAACTACAAGACTGCACCGTTCGACTATCGGGCTCTCGAGCAAGAGTAACCTCCTATAGTGGGAGGCATCACCCGCTCGAGGAGATTATACGATCCAAAGTATAAAAGCCCGACTGAAGAACCTAATAAAGAAAAGGAGGAAGAAGAGGAAGAGGGTCTTGCAGCATTTACGAAGATGGTTAAGGCCAGCGAATACAAGATCATGGAACAATTAAATAAAGTTCCAGCACGGATATCGCTCATGGGCCTTCTTACCACATCTGAGCCTCATAGGGAGGCGCTCTTTAAAGTGCTAAAACAAATTCAAGTCCCGGAAGGCATTGCCACAAACAAGATGGGTCACGTAGCCAACTCTATCTTTACCATGGATCAAATATCCTTCTCCCTAGAAGAGCTAGGAGAAGAGGGAGACCAACATACCAAGCCACTATTCATAGTGGTCCGGTGCAATGACACTATTGTCTCCCGGGTACTCATTGACAACGGATCATCCCTCAACGTTTGCCCATTAGCGACACTCGACTTACTGGGGGTCGATCCAAGCAACATAAAACCTAGCTTCACAGTGGTCAGAGCCTTCGATGGGTCGAAGAGAGATATTGTGGGGGAAGTGAACCTACTGGTGGAAATCGGTCCACAAGTATTCCACATCTCCTTCCAGGTCCTCGACATCCCAAGGTCTTTTAACTTACTCCTGGGACGACCCTAGATACATGCTGCTGGTGCTATTCCCTCTAGTCTCCACCAAAAGGTCAAGTTCATCACAAATGGGCAGATAGTTACGGTACTGGGCGAGCAGGATTACGCCATATACAAAGAGACTGCCATACCTTACATCGGGGATGAAGGTTCAAAAGACCTAAGGCTGCAGATATTCAATGAAGTAAACATGGTGACCAGCAAGGAGGGCCATCAGTTTAAAGAGGGGCAGCACGGGACCTTTGGACTTGGGTATGTTCCTATAGCCGCGGAAGAAGCACAAGTAAAGAGTGTTAAAGGCAGAATGAAGGGGAAGCTAATTGACACCCAAATGTGCATCCCACCTCTCCAACAATCCTTCTGAAGGGCGAATACTATTCAAGAGCTTCGGATAAACCAAGAGGACAATAACAATGGGAAAGCAATCTCTCGCGCGTCCGACCAGCATGCAGCTCTGAACAACTGGTTTTGTTGTCCTATCAGTAGTGTTAGGTTAGCCCAAGAGTAGAGAAAAATTATTAAACAAATTTTATTGAGACTATTTATCGAATTCCATTGCAGTTTGTTTTTTATATATATATGATTTCATTTTTTATGTCACTCAGATCTCCCACCATCAAACATCAAGGATATTTCACGCAGGTAGAATGTAAAAACACTGATATCGTTTCTAACGTTGCTGGGTCAGTTGTTGAAGGCGATATCTTAGACCACGAAATAATACAAGAAAATTAGCTAAAACATGAACAAAGCGGAATCTCGATCGATGAGCCTGTGGAGACAGTAAATCTAGGAAGCACTGCCAACCCTAAGAACCTCAAAATCGGGACCAGTTTGAGTGTTGAGCAAAAATGTGAGATAACCGAGCTATTAATCGAATATGCAGATGTGTTTGCCTGGTCATACGGTGACATGCCAGGGCTGGACCAATCAATAGTAGTTCACAGGCTTCCCACAAGGGAAGATGTCAAACCTAAAAAATAAAAACTGATAAGATTTAGGCCTGACATCTTACTAAAAATCAAAGAAGAAGTCAAGAAACTGCTAGAAGTAGGATTCATCGAAGTATCTGACTACCTAGAATGGGTAGCAAATATAGTCCCAGTAATGAAAAAGAACGGGAAAGTACGCGTATGCGTAGACTTTCGGGACTTAAACCAAGCTACACCAAAGGATAACTTCCCCCTACCTCATATTGATGTGCTAATGGATAACACTGCAGGAAACCATCTCTTCTCATTCATGAACGGTTTCTCAGGATACAATCAAATAAAAATGGCTGAAGAAGATAAAACCAAAACGACCTTCATCACGACATGGGAACTTTTTGTTACAAAGTCATGCCTTTTGGTTTGAAAAATGCCGGGACAACATATCAGAGAGCCATGGTCGCCAGACTTCACGACATGATGCATCGTGACGTTGAAGTATATGTCGACGACATGATAGCTAAATCCAAAGAAGGAGAAAGCCATATAGATATCTTGAGAAAGTTGTTTAAAAGACTGAGAAAATTTCAGCTTAAGTTAAACCCAGAAAAATATACTTTCGGGGTCACAACGTGGAAACTGTTAGGGTTCGTCATCAGCCAGGAGGGCATTAAGATTGACCCTGACAAGGTAAAGTCCATATTAGAGTTACCTTCCCCACGCTCCGTTAAAGAAGTAAGAAGCTTGCTGGAAAGATTAAATTATATAGCTCGTTTTATCTCATAACTCACCAACAAATGCCGGCCACTATTCCGTCTGCTGAAGAAAAACGCCGCAATAGAATGGGACGACGAATGTGAAGAAGCATTCAAGAAAATCAAAGACTATCTTGTAAAACCCTCAGTCTTGATAGTCCCGAAACAAGGAGAACCCTTATTCTTATACCCCACCATACTCCCCGAATCCATGGGATGTGTGCTAGGGCAGAAAGATGAAGAGGGGAGAGAACGTCCTATATATTATCTGAGCAAGAAGTTCACAGATGGGGAACAGAGGTACTCAGAGGTGGAGAAGACGTGTGGTGCTCTAATTTGGGTCATGCATCGACTAAGGCAATATACCCTTTACTACCATATTGAGCTATTGACAAGACATGATCCCTTGAAATACTTAGTAGAGAAGCCAGCATTGATGGGGAGAATCTCTAAATGGAAAATTCTTCTATCCGAGTTTGACATCACGTACATAAATTAGAACTCGATAAAGGGGCAAGCCTTAGCTGATTAGTTAGTCAAACACCTTGTCGAGATAGATACCCAAGAAATACAAGTCCAATTCCCGGACGAGAACATATCAACAGTGGAAGATATACTGGTAGAAGACTCTAGGGTAGAGCAGACTGCTAAGTGGAAACTGTTTTTCGACGGAGCTGCCAATGTATTTGGTTGTGGGGTTGGGGCGGTATTGATATCCCCAAACGGCACTCAATTCCCTGCAGCAACAAGACTTACATTTCCCTATACCAATAATATCGCGAAATATGAAGCATGTATTCTTGGCCTCAAGATGGCCTGCCAAATGGGAATTCACGAATTAGAAGTATACGGGGACTCGTCGCTCATCATACTACAAACAAGAGGGGAATACAAGACTAAAGACCCCAAATTGGTACCGTACCATCAATACTTGACAGAGCTAATTGAGGAGTTCAAGGAAATCACCTTCACGTACATCCCGAGAACTCAGAATCAGTTCGCAGATGGATTAGCCACACTAGCATCTATGATCCAGATAACAGGGGGAGCCGAAGTTCAACCAATGAAAATAGACATCGAAAGTCGGCCCGCTTATTGTTTAACAATTGAAAAGATACAAGATGACAAGCCCTAGTATCACGATATCAAGACCTTTCTCCAAGAAGGTAAATACCCCGAAATGGCTAGCAAGAACAACCAAAGAACACTTAGAAGGTTAGCAAGCCATTTCCTATTAAGTGGGTCTATCCTCTATAAAAGATCATTTGATACCACCTTGTTGAGATGTGTGGACAAAAATGAAGCATGCGAACTGATAAAGGAAGTACATGAAGGGGGATGTGGACCTCATATGAACGGCTACATGTTGGCTTGAAAAATCATGAGGTTAGGATATTACTGGTTAACCATGGAATTGGATTACATAAAGTATGTCAAGCACTGTCATTCGTATCAAGTATACGCAAACTGGATAAATGCTCCACCCAACGAGCTACATTTGTTATCGGCACCATGGCCTTTCTCCATGTGGGGAATTGACATAATAGGCCCAATCACTCCAACGGCATCTAATGGCTACAGATTTATATTGGTAGCAATCGATTACTTCACTAAATGGGTAGAAGCTTCATCATATACCAATGTCACAAAAGGGGTAATAGTCCGCTTCTTAAAAAGGGATATAATAGCCCGACATGGAGTTCCTGAGTCAATCATCACTGACAATGGTGCCAATCTCAACAATAAATCGATGACTGGTTTATGTCAACAATTCCACATAAACCACAGAAATTCAACTCCCTACCAACCTCAAATGGACAGGGCAGTAGAAGCAGCTAACAAAAATATCAAGAAGATCATCGAGAAAATGACAATAACTTACAAAGATTGGCACGAAATGTTACCATTTGCTCTCATGGCTTACAGGACCTCGATAAGAACATCTACGGGAGCTACCCCTTACTCATTGGTATATGGTACAGAAGCGGTGCTACCAGTGGAAGTCGAAATACCATCATTTAGAATCTTATCAGAAACTCAATTAACAGAATCAGATTGGGTAAAGAAAAGGCTTGATCAGCTGAACCTGATTGATGAAAGAAGACTTACCGCGCTATGTCATGGTCAAGTTACCAACAGAGGATAGCCCGAGCATTTAACAAGAAGATGAGACCTCGGTACTTCAAAGAGGGGGATCTGGTACTAAGAAAGGTTCTCCCAAACGCCCAAGACTCTAGAGGAAAATTCACTCCAAATTATGAAGGCCTTTATGTGGTGAAAAAGGTTCTATCAGGTGGCGCTCTGATATTAACTCAGATGGATGGTCCAGAATTGAGAGACCCTGTCAACACAGATGCTGTAAAGATGTACTATCCTTAGGCAAGGGAATTGAAATTTTGCTAATGTTTATGAAAGCCAATATTCGATACAAATTTCGTTGAGTTGAGTTTTTGTTTTTTTACAAGCAAAGCTAATATCCCTGAATGGTCAACAATCCCGATCAATTCTCATCATAATAAATACACCTAAACACATTACCCACCACTTTGTCAATGAAAGATAAACACTAAAATGATAATGAATCTTAATGTAATTTGTGATATAATTTTGTCTACTCCTAAGAATTAGAACTTAGTGCATTAGTAGGATAACATTACCAACAAATGAGCCATGTGCATAAAGCAATGAAGCACATCAAGATTTTTAATCCCGTGTCAAGATAAGAAGAAAAAGAAGCAGGAGCAAACCAACACGAAGGTTCGGTTGTTTGGTTGCTATACACGATAAACTGGCAAGCATATTAAAATAGTTAACTATCATCACATCATGAAAGGCATCACGTCATCTAGCTCAGTAGAAAGCATATTCAAAAGCATGAGATGAGTTAACCAATAGTGGGGCATTCATCTAGTCATTCCCTTGTAATAAGGTAGTTCGCCCAATATGGGCACCCTCCTAAGAAATCTACATCAAGGTTAGCCCATAGGGGGCACTTTTTGAGACAAGTTCAATTCCAGGTTAATCAGCCCATAGGGGGCACTTTCCTAAAACTTTGTCCCCATGGTCAGCCCATAGGGGGCACTTTTTGAGAAAATTTTCCAATCTAGGTTAGTCAGCCCATAGGGGGCACTTTCCTAAAACCTTGTTCTCATGGTCAGCCCATAAGGGGCACTTTTTAAGACAAGTTCAATTCCAGGTTAGTCAGCCCATAGGGGGCACTTTCCTAAAACTTTGTCCTCATGGTCAACCCATAGGGGGCACTTTTTGAGGCAAATTTCGAATTCTAGGTTAGTCAGCCCATAGGGGACACTTTCCTAAAACCTTGTTCTCATGGTCAAGCCATAGGGGGCACTTTTTGAGACAAGTTCAATTCCAGGTTAGTCAGCCCATAGAGGGCACTTTCCTAAAACTTTGTTCTCATGGTTAGCCCAGACGGGGCACCTTTTAAGACAAATTCAATTCCAGGTTAGTCAGCTCATAGGGGGCACTTTTCTAAAACTTTGTCCTCATGCTCAGCCCATAGGGGGTACTTTTTGAGGAAAAATTCCAATTTAGGTTAGTCAGCCCATAGGGGGCACTTTCCTAAAACCTTGTTCTCATGGTCAGCCCATAGGTGACACTTTTTGAGACAAGTTCAATTCCAAGTTAGTCAGCCCATAGGGGGCACTTTCCTAAAACTTTGTCCTCATAGTCAGCCCATAGGAGGCACTTTTTGAGGCAAATTTCCAATCTAGGTTAGTCAGGCCATAGGGGACACTTTCCTAAAACCTTATTCTCATGGTCAACAAATAGGGGGCACTTTTTGAGACAAGTTCAATTCCAGGTTAGTCAGCCCATAGGGGGCACTTTTTGAGACAAGTTAAATTCTAGGTTAGTCAGCCCATAGGGGGCACTTTCCTAAAACTTTGTTCTCATGGTCAACCCATAGGGGGCACTTTTTGAGACAAGTTCAATTCCAGGTTAGTCAGCCCATAGGGGGCACTTTCCTAAAACTTTGTTCTCATGGTCAGCCCATACGGGGCACCTTTTAACACAAGTTAAATTCCAGGTTAGTCAGCCCATTGGGGGCACTTTCCTAAAACTTTGTCCTCATGGTCAGCACATAGGGGGCACTTTTTGAGGCAAATTTCCAATCTCGGTTAGTCAACCGATAGGGGGCACTTTCCTAAAACCTTATTCTCATGGTCAACCCATAGGGGGTACTTTTTGAGACAAGTTCAATTCCAGGTTAGTCAGCCCATAGGGGGCAGTTTCCTAAAACTTTATCCTCATGGTCAGCCTATAGGGGGCACTTTTTAAGGCAAATTTCCAATTTAGGTTAGTTAGCCCATAGGGGGCACTTTCCTAAAACTTTGTTCTCATGGTCAGCTCAAAGGGGGCACTTTTTGAGACAAGTTCAATTCCAGGTTAGTCAACCCATAGGGGGCACTTTCTTAAAACTTTGTCCTCATGTTCAGCCCATAGGAGGCACTTTTTGAGGCAAATTTCCAATCTAGGTTAGTCAGCCCATATGGGGCACTTTCCTAAAACCTTGTTCTCATGGTCAGCCCATAGGGGGCACTTTTTGAGACAAGTTCAATTCCAGGTTAGTCAGCCCATAGGGGGCACTTTCCTAAAACTTTATCCTCATGCCCAGCACATAGGGGGCACTTTTTGAGGAAAATTTCCAATTTAGGTTAGTCAAACCATAGGGGGCACTTTCCTAAAACCTTGTTCTCATGGTCAGCCCATAGGTGGCACTTTTTGAGACAAGTTCAATTCCAGGTTAGTCAGCCCATAGGGGGCACTTTCCTAAAACTTTGTCCTCATGCTCAGCCCATAGGCGGCACTTTTTGAGGCAAATTTCCAATCTAGATTTGTCAGGCCATAGGGGACAATTTCCTAAAACGTTGTTCTCATGGTCAACCCATAAGGGGCACTTTTTGAGACAAGTTCAATTCCAGGTTAGTCAGCCCATAGGGGGCACTTTCGTAAAACTTTGTCCTCATGGTCAGCCCATAGGGGGCACTTTTTGAGGCAAATTTCCAATCTAGGTTAGTTAACCGATAGGGGGCACTTTCCTAAAACCTTGTTCTCATGGTCAACCCATAGGGGGTACTTTTTGAGACAAGTTCAATTCCAGGTTAGTCAGCCCATAGGGAGCACATTCCTAAAACTTTGTTCTCATGGTCAGCCTATACGGGGCACCTTTTAAGACAAGTTCAATTCCAGGTTAGTCAGCCCATAGGGGGCACTTTCCTATAACTTTGTCCTCATGGTAAGCCCATAGGGGGCACTTTTTGAGGCAAATTTCCAATCTAGGTTAGTCAACCGATAGGGGGCACTTTCCTAAAACCTTATTCTCATGGTTAACCTATATGGGGTTCTTTTTTAGACAAGTTCAATTCCAGGTTAGTTAGCCCATAGGGGGCACTTTCGTAAAACTTTGTCCTCATGGTTAGCCCATAGGGGGCAGTTTTTGAGGAAATTTTCCAATCTAGGTTAGTCAGCCCATAGGGGGCAGTTTCCTAAAACCTTGTTCTCATGGTTAGCCCATAGGGGGCACTTTTTGAGACAAGTTCAATTCCAGGTTAGTAGCCCATAAGGGACACTTTCCTAAAACTTTGTCCTCATAGTCAGCCCATAGGGGGCACTTTTTTGTGGAAAATTTCTGATCTAGGTTAGTTAGCCCATCGGGGACACTTTCCTAAAATCTTGTTCTCATGGTCAGCCCATAGGGGGCACTTTTCGAGACAAGTTCAATTCCAGGTTAGTCAGCCCATAGGGGGCACTTTCCTAAAACTTTGTTCTCATGGTCAGCCCATAAGGGGCACTTTTTACGACAAGTTCAATTCCTGGTTAGTCAGCCTTGAGGGGGTAGTTTCCTAAAACTTTGTCCTCACGGTCAGCCCATAGGGGGCACTTTTTGAGCCAAATTTCCAATTTAGGTTAGTCAACCCATAGGGGGCACTTTCCTAAAACTTTGTTCTCATGGTCAGCTCATAGGGGGGCACTTTTTGAGACAAGTTCAATTCCAGGTTAGTCAACCCATAGGGGGCACTTTCCTAAAACTTTGTCCTCATGGTCAGCCCATAGGAGGTACTTTTTGAGGCAAATTTCTAATCTAGGTTAGTCAGCCCATAGGGGGCACTTTCCTAAAACCTTATTCTCATGGTCAGCCCATAGGGGGCACTTTTTGTGACAAGTTCAATTCCAGGTTAGTCAGCCCATAGGAGGCACTTTCCTAAAACTTTGTCCTCATGCTCAGCCCATAGGGGGCACTTTTTGAGGAAAATTTCAAATCTAGGTTAGCCAGCCCATAGGGGGCACTTTCCTAAAACCTTGTTCTCATGGTCAGCCCATAAGTGGCACTTTTTGAGATAAGTTCAATTCCAAGTTAGTCAGCCCATAGGGGGCATTTTTCTAAAACTTTGTCCTCATGGTCAACCCATAAGGGGCACTTTTTGAGGCGAATTTCCAATCTAGGTTAATCAGCCCATAGGGAACACTTTCCTAAAACCTTGTTCTCATGGTCAACCCATAGGGGGCACTTTTTGAGACAAGTTCAATTCCAGGTTAGTCAGCCCATAGGGGGCACTTTTTGAGACAAGTTAAATTTCAGGTTAGGCAGCCCATAGGGGGCACTTTCCTAAAACTTTGTTCTCATGGTCAGCCCATAGGGGGCACTTTTTAAGACAAGTTCAATTCCAGGTTAGTCAACCCATAGGGGGCACTTTCCTAAAACTTTGTCCTCATGGTCAACCCATAGGGGGCACTTTTTTAGGCAAATTTCCAATCTAGGTTAGTCAGCCCATAGGGTGCACTTTCCTAAAACTTTGTTCTCATGGTCAGCCCATAGGGGCCACTTTTTGAGACAAGTTCAATTCCATGTTAGTCAGTGCAGAGGGGGCACTTTCCTAAAACTTTGTCCTCATGGTCCGCCCATTGGGGGTACTTTTTCAGGCAAATTTCCAATCTAGGTTAGTTAGCCCATATGGGGCACTTTCCTAAAACCTTGTTCTCATGGTCAACCCATAGGGGGCACTTTTTGAGACATGTTCAATTCCAGGTTAGTCAGCCCATAGGGGGCACTTTCCTAAAACTTTGTCCTCATGGTCAGCCCATAGGGGATACTTTTTGAGGCAAATTTCCAGTCTAGGTTAGTCAACCCATAGGGGGCACTTTTTGAGACAAGTTCAATTCCATGTCAGTCAGCTCATTGGGGGCACTTTCCTAAAATTTTATCCTCATGGTCAGCCCATAGAGGGCACTTTTTGAGGCAAATTTCCAATCTAGGTTAGTCAGCCCATAGGGGCCACTTTCCTAAAACCTTGTTCTCATGGTCAGCTCATAGGTGGCACTTTTTGAGACAAGTCCAATTCAAGATTAGTTAGCCCATAGGGGGCACTTTCCTAAAAACTTCATCCTCATGGTTAGCCCATAGGGGGCACTTTTTGAGGCATTTTATCAAAGGTTAGTCAGCCCATGAGGGGCACTTTCCTAGATTCTCCCGATTAGTCCGCTCTCGGGGAACTTTTCGGAAATATTCTTCCAAACTGTTGCTAGTCTGACAAGACGCTTCTGCTGACTGGTGGCCAGCTCATAAGGGCGCTTCCTGAGTAAATTTTCTTTCCAAGGTTGCAAAACTGATAAGACGCTTCTTGTCATCATTGCTCATACATTCCTGAACAATGCTTGAGATGTGTCTTGTCGCCAATTAGTTAGCCCATAAAGCACTTTTTGGAGAAGAAACATTACCTTGAATTGTTAGGAACATCTTCAATCGTAGGATTATCAGCTCTTGGGGAATTTTCCTACCAAAACTCATTTAGGAGGCAAAAAATGGCGTCTTTTGTTTATCTTTTGTAGTTAAGTTCTCCAAACTTTACCACAAAGAGGGGTAGCTGTAAACACCCCATTTTTGCCCTAGGAATCAATAATCATCATTAATAATCAATTTTCAATTTTTCCTAATTTTTCTCTAATTTACCATAAATCATAAAAATATTCAAAAAAATAAAAATAAATAAGAAAACACTTCAATTTTGAAAAACGATTTTAGAAATAGCAATAATAAATAATAAACAATTTTTAAAAAATTTGGAATTTTCGAAAAATACAAAAAAATAGAAAAATCGCATTGCATATATGCAATTTGCGAAATTAGAAAAATCAGGAAAGTGGGCTAACTCAGCTGGTCCGGACCATGGCTAAGGTGTGCGGTGCGGGTGCGAGGTTGCAGGTTCGAAACGCGGGGGAAGTAGTTTCCGCGTTTTGCGAATTTTGCATTTGCCCAGGACACGTGGCAACATCGGATTGGCTGGAAGAAACGCACGCGCCCGGCGCGTGATTGTCTCCTACCTCAAGCCCGAGATCGCCGGCTGAAGGAAAAATTCGTATTTCAGCCGTTTTGATTCAATTTTTTGCACAAATCCAACAGATCTTCAACGGAAATGAGATAAACATTTTCTAATTGGAATCAAATCGCAACAAATCAATGGATTAACACGAATCGGAGTTGTTTTTTTTAAGTGTCGAGCCGATTTGCTTCGATTGGAGGAAATCCGAGCTTATCCAGCTCGATGTGAAGTGCCTATAAATAGAGGAGGAGACGAGGAAGCCAAGACACAGATTAGAATTGAGAGAAAGTGAGGAAAGAGTGCAAATCGGAGAGCATCGGAGGAGACCCAAAAATCGCGACCACCGATCGGAGTTGAGCCACCGTAAGGAGAGGTTCTCGGAGCAAATCACCGCCATCATTGAACTCAGCACCCCCGTGAAGCCAAGGTTCGACATCTTACCCGCCGCAAAAGACCGCCGGAACGCCGTGATCGAGCCACCTCCGTCATCGTGTCCGATTCGACTAACTCGACCCAATTTGACCCGACCAACCGGACCCGCGCACCGACCTGGATGCAGGTAAGTCGAATTTTTTCGGATTTTTTTATTTTATTTTATTTTATTTAATTAATTTATTTTGTTTATTTATTTATTCCGAATTTATTATTTGTTATTATTTATTATTGGTCAGGTTAGTTATTTATTTATTTTGTTGTATTTTCAATAAATAGAAAAGTGTAGAAATTGGATTTTTCTAGAATAAAAAATGTATAATAAATAAATAAATAAATAAAAATAAAAAAATGCGGAAAATGTAATAAAAAAATATTAGTAAGATAATAATAAAATTTTAGAGTTCAAAATAGAATAGATATTAAACCTATCACAAAAATTCCCAAAAATCACAAAAATTCCCAAACCTATCACAAAAAATTCCCAAAAATCACAAAAATTCCCAAAAGTCACAAAAATCACAAAAATTCCCAAAAGTCACCAGAATCACAAAAATTCACAAAAATCGCAAAAATCATCAAAATCACAAAAAGTATTAAAAAAATTTCAAAGAATCATCAAAAAATAAGTTTTAGCACTTAGAAAAATCTCTTTCTTCAAATAAATTCAAAATTGGTGTTTTCCCTTAAAATCATTTTCGAAAAATAAAATCAAAGTTTAGGCTTAGAAAATTTTTAGGAAAATCCCAAAAATGTTAAGAACATATATCAAAAGAGATTTCAAAAATTAAAACTCACAAACACACTTAAGTTTTCGAAAAAGCGAACTACGGCTTGTTTGATCTTGAGTAGCAGGTACGTAGGCACCCTTCGGGTCAACCCATAAAATGCATGGAAAATCATTTTCTCAAAATAACTCCAAAACATAATAAAAAGTAACAAAGACACAATGAAACACATTTCTAAAAGATGAACAATTTTAGGAGATTAGGTGGTAACCGTAAGGGTTTTAATAGGTTAGCCTCCGGACTTAGAAACTCTAGTTTTACCTTTTCCTCTTTTAAAAAACGAAAAGAGGAAATCACGATAACTCGTAGTCCAAATTAAGACTAATCCACTCCTTTAGTCTTAATTCAATATTTCCCAACAACAGTTGGGTGGCGACTCCAAAAATCAAACGAAATTCCTAACTTAAGTCGGGGGTCTATATTAGATGAGTATAGGGTCTAGTCTAAATCGAATTAGGAATGGGAATTCAAAAATTAGACTCGACATCTATCTTTCATTAACTTTTGAACATGGTACTTTCCTCCCTTATCATCATAGGACATGATTTTAAAAACTTTACTATCGAAAGAGAAAAATACATATTTTCCTAAGCTATGTTAAGAGGTAAATACGTTTTGAGAATTTAAAATTCTATTAACCTTACTAATAGTTTGGGAGTTATATTTGTAGATGTCCAAAGAATATCAAAAGTTATTATTTGTTGATATATTAAACATATCGATATTGTCATTTACAAATGATCACACATTACAAACATTTTATGGTGTAATGCTTATACGTTTATGGCTATTATCTGTATTATTATGATAAATTATGAAGACTCCTATATGTATTTTCTCAATGTGTTTACTTCCCTTTTTTAAAATTAAGTATTTCAATCTTTAAGTATTTGGAATATGCATAGATAATAAAAATATTTGATGCCTATCTCTATTTGCTCTTACATAAAATGAAAAAAAAAAAGGGGCATAAATCAAGGAAAAATAATCTTATTGACGTCTAAAAGCATATTGTCAAGATTTAGGAATTTATATACTCAATTTCAAAAATAGAAAACTATATGCACATGAAGCAAATATAAGTGATACATTTGAAGTTTTACCCCATTATTATAGTATAATTTTATAAAAATTTATCGTATATGTTTTTAGCCCACCTTTACAATACATATGCACACACACCATGACATTGCCACAAAGAATACAATTATAATAAATTATATAACTTCAATTTCAATATTTACTTTTTAAATATATACTTATATCACTTACTCTTATGTATACCATGCATTGAGCTTAATAAACATGTCAAACCACTAGGTGTCCTTACTTGCAATTTAAAACAAGTGAAGCATCCATCTAACACTTGAAAAATAATAGAGCCCTAAAAGGATAAGCAAAAAGTCTAACAAGTAATCTAGCTAATCAACAACTTACACACCCCATGCTCTTGTAGCAAGCATAATCAAAACTAAATGGTTATAAATCACTGTCAACACAACCAACTTTCAATTTATATTTTATTTAGTCTTATTCGATTATACTTAAGTTGTTTCCTTCCAATTTCTTAGCCTAATACAATTTATATTAGTTGGTTTATAGCCTCTTACCCTATTCCTTATAAGGTGATAAGTATTTGGAGTAACAACTTCTCTTCAATTTCTCAACTCATGATCATCGTCCATAACTATTTCATGGCTTATGTATTCAATACAAGCCTTGGTGTTAGAACTATAACCTAAGTTTCTTTCTCCCAATTTCTTAAACCACTTAAATGGTAAACCATTAGCCAGGCTACTACTTGTGAACCTTACCTAACATGCATCCAACATCCCACTTGAATGGCTATACTCTAACCCACAATAGGAGTAGGTGTCCATGTTTAAATCTTACTTGGTCACTTTATCTTAATTTTCCATTTTGCAATAATAAATACCATAAGTGGATCCATAATTAATGTAACCTTCCTCCCTATTAGGAGTGGCTTCATGTATAATAGTACATGTAATTAAGTTCCAATCAAAGTTTAATCCATTTTATAATTATATATAATAATAACAAACCGCATCATGATCATCAAGCTCTAGATCTATCTCCAATTACGTATAATTAACTAAATACTTTGTTAAGGATCAAATTCAAAACAAAGGTATGATCAACCTATTTGGCGGATAAAGATAATTATACTTTCTCTTTTCTAATAATTTTGGTGATTCATTATATTTTATTTTAATGTTTTATAGTATAGATTATAATTAATAGTGTCTTGTCATCCTAGTACTATCATTTACACTTTACGAACTTATAGTTCCTTGTAAACATTATGTAAAGTAATATTCTCTTCTTCCAAGTAATGTAAAAGCAAGTCTACTTTTCCATTTTTATAAATGGAGTAACAATTCATGTCTCAGATGAGACATTGTTATCAAAACCATTACACATAAAGATATCTCCTTATCTACTTCTTTATTTTCCTTTTTCGCTTTTTCTTTTTATTGGTGATTAAAATGGAAAGGAAAATTTGAATCTAATCCTTCTCATCTATGCTACTAGACTACAATAAGTTTAGCAATACCACCTATCTCTTTAATAAAAGGATAGCATAATCCAAAGTAGTCATCAATTGTAGTCAAGAAGGGCGTTTATCTATATATCAGCCTAATGGATGGCTCAATAGGTTATTCATCTTCAAGTATTTCAAGCTTTGGTTGTGGCAAAAAAAAAAAAAATCTTTATTATTGTATTATTCCTAACTAAACAATCTCATCTATTGAATTATAGAAGTAAAATATGAAAGAAAAAAATGTAAAAAACTCTCAAAGGATGGTAATACAACTAAATCTTAAAAACAATCCCTTTATAAGAACTGCAAGGCAATGTGAATATCTTCATCTTTATCAAACTTGTTCTAGTTGATATATCATGCAAATGAGCACTCTATACACTCATTTACAATAAATGCTCATTCATTAATTTTTCTTGTATAACTTCATCATATGGTTATTAGTAATTAGGACCTCAAAGAGTCCTTAGCTTGCTTCAATTTATCTTCTTTGAGCTATGAAACTATAGTAGAATGATTAGGGCAACGTAAACCCTATAATGCTGCATGCGATGGCTTATTAAATTTACATATATATGTTAGGCCACGATAGAAAAATATTGCAAGTTGGTAAACAAAAGCACATAGTGTTTTTATTTAAAAAATAAAAACCATTTACTCCCAAATTTAAAGGAGCTCAAAACCATAGTTGAAAAGAAAGTGCTTTGCTTTGTTATTTCCTTGTTATTTAGCAAAACCCAAGACTAGCTCCATGGGCCAAGCATGGTCTTGTAGGAAGACCTATGGATCTATTAGGTCCAATAGGATTAGCTAACACAAAAATTAAAAAAAAAAAAGCAAAAGAAAAACTGCATGTTGTAGTCACATCAATTGAATCAAATCCTATCTACAAAACCAAAAATTTGCCTTTAATTCACTATAGCTACTCAAATTTTAAATCATTCATTGACACTTTTAAAGTAAACCATGATTTTAATATTGTTCCTATGATACTTTCTTCCAAAAATAACAAAAACTAACACCTTTCTATTTTAGTATTGCTTTCTTATGTTTCGCCTATAGGAAATATTGAGTAGTGTAACAAAGATTGAACTTGATAACTGTCAATTTACCCAATCCTTACATTAAATTATTGATGAAAATTTAGTTTTCTGTATTTTTTTATTTCCTATATCTTTAATTGTTTCTACTTTATTTTTTTTTAATTAAATCCATTCAATAATCTTATGAACCAATAAAAAATAACCACATATTTACAATCTATCATTAACACAAAATGAATTAAACACAAGTTATGTGTTTATCAAAAATCAAAATATGGATTACTTGTTTGCAAATGTACCAAAACACAAGTCATGTTGTAGTAATTTTTTCTTAAATTTATTTTGGATTTTAAATGAAACGTGGGAATTGAACTATTAATACACAAGTTGAAACTTTTGGTGCAATTTTGTACTTTGATGTTAAAAAATGATATTTAATGAATGTTTAAATATATTGAACCATAAAAATCACTTGGTTTAGTAAATTAGAAAATTAGTAAATTAGGATATTATTATTAGATATATATTAGTCCTAAAATAGATATTTACTTTCCTTTTTAGTTCGGTAAAACGTGTATATATGTATAACCTAAGATCCAATGAAAGATATGTAATTTTTCCCTATTCCTTAAAATTACATGGTATATCGGAGCAAGGATTTCTAAGTGTTTTATTTATTTTTTTACATCAAGTGTCTGTCATCGAAGTTGGGATCGAGCATCCGCCGTTGAAGTTGGGATTGAGTGTTCTATTTTTTTTTTCTCACTACCGGCCTAGGGAGACACGCTACCCACCGATTAAAGCTTCTCAAAAGTTCGGCACTAGAAATCACCACACGTGACACACACACGCCACCACACAGCTCGCCATCAATCTCATGTATTGGCGTGTGAGAGCACGTGCAGCGTTGGTTTGCTCTCCGATTTCATTGAAAGCCTCACTTGGTATATATATAGCCCAAGTTTGTAGTTCATTTGACTAATACTTATTTGGGTGCGACTTTGTTAGCTTCGAATTGCGATCCTTTGTTAGATTATTGTCTGTTGATGTTAATATGTCCGCTATTGGTGTTAATTTGTGGTGTGTTTAGTCCTTGTGTTTGTGATTTGTTAAATTTGGAGTATTTGGTAATTGGAATTACTGTTGATATTAATCTGGTGCGTTAGTGTTGATATGGTGTGTTAATAGTTGGGAGTAGGCTGACGTACATTGGATTTATTTCATCTTTTGGCGGAATTTGGGTTCAAATTATGAGTGAAAAATTGGAAACCAAATTTGTTGTTATGTCAAATGTGGTACCTGTAATGTCAAAAATTACAAAACATAAACTTAATAGTTCTAATTATTTGGATTGGAGTAAAACTGTGAGACTTTATCTACGTAGTATTGATAAGGATGATCATTTGATTGAAAATCTACCCTTAGATGGTAATTCCAAACAAACTTAGCTTAGAGAAAATGCTGGATTATTCCTTGCAAATCCAAAATTTGATTGATACTAACATAGTTGGGTTAATTAATCATTGTGAATTTGTTAAGGAGTTAATGGAATATCTGGATTTTCTATATTCTATAAAGGGAAATGTTTCTTTTATTTATGAAGTCTGCAAGGTATTTTATTATTCTGAGAAGCAAGATAGGTCTCTAATGAGTTACTTTATGGATTTTAAAAGGACTTATGAAGAGCTTAATATGTTATTACCTTTTAGTCCTAATGTGAAGGTTCAACAGGCTCAAAGAGAGAAAATGGTTGTGATGACTTTTTTAACAGGACTTCCATCTGAGTTTGACGCTGTTAAATCTCATATTCTTTCTGGTTCTACGATCTCATCCTTGCAAAATACATATAGCAGGATTTTACGTGTAGAGACTCCTCAATCTATTTAGTCTAATAGTGCTCTTGTGAGTCGTCGGTATGAAATTGAAAGGCAATAGTACGGGAGTAGTGGTAGGGGAGTTGATACCAAGGGACAAAATTTATACCAAGTTGATACTCGGGGATAGAGTTCTGGGGGACTTGTATGTCATTATTGTCATAAGCCTGGGCATATGAAGTGTGATTGTAGAAAATTACAAAGTCGAAATCAGGGATTTCGATCAGCACAGGTTACCTCTTCCAGTGATACATCTGGAAAATCTATCACAATTTCTACAGATGACTTTGCCAAGTTCACACAATATCAAGAATCATTAAGGAATTCATCTACTCCTGTTACTGCCATTGTTGAATCGAGTAAACTAAACATATGCCTTGTCTCTTCATCTTCCAAATGGGTTATTGACTTTGGTGCCACAAACCACATGATAGGTAATTCCAGTCTATTACCTACTTTTCAATCTCATACCTCTTACTCTCCCATCACCTTAGCTAATGGGTCAACCTCCCATGTTCTTAGGATTGGCACATCAAATCCAACTCCATTAGTTCCTTTGTCTGCAGTCTTAAACATGCTTGATCTGTCATTCAATTTAATTTCTATTGGTAAACTCACCTGTTCCCTTAACTGTTATATCTCATTCTTACCCGATTATTGCCTTTTTCAGGATCTTATGACGAGACAGATTATTGGTAAAGGACATGAATCTGAGGGTCTCTACATACTAGACATAGATATACCAAATTCTGTTTCCTGCTCTGGAGTTGTAAACCCGTTTGAAGCACATTGTCAATTGGGTCATATGTCTCTCTCTTTGTTGAAGAAACTGTATCTTCAGTTTCACAGTTTGGAGTCCTTACATTATGAGTCATGTCAGTATGCTAAACATCATCGTGTTAGCTTAAGTCCTAGAGTCGATAAACAAGCAAATGCTCCTTTTGAGTTAGTCCATTCAGATGTATGGGGTCTTTATCTAGTGACATCTAAAACTGGATTTAAGTATTTTGTTACCTTTGTTGATGATTATTCTCGAGTGACTTGGTTATATTTAATAAAGAATCATTCTGAGTTGTTTTCTCATTTTTATGCTTTCTCTGCTAAAATTAAAACTCAGTTTAATGTTTCTATCCAGGTGTTGCAAAGTGATAATGCCAAAGAGTACTTATTTGAATTTTTTCAATCATACATGATTAAGAATGACATTATTCATCAAACTTCTTGTGTAGATACACCATCTCATAATGGTGTTGTCGAAAGAAAGAATTGGCATTTGCTTAAAACTGCTAGGGCTTTGTTTTTTCAAATGCATGTCCCCAAACACTTCTAAGCTGATGCAGTGTCTACAACTTGTGTTTTAGTTAATCGTATGCCCTCAGTTATTCTAAATGGTAAGACTCCTTATCATACTCTTTTCCTAAGTAAATCTATATTTCTTATTGAACCCAAAATATTTGGTTGTACATGTTTTGTTCGAGACATGCATCCTGAAGTTACAAAACTTGATCCTAAGTCATTGAAATGTGTTTTTCTTGGGTATTCTCGTGTTCAGAAGGGATGCAAATGTTATTGTCCTAGCCTTGATAGGTATCTGGTATCGATTGATGTTACTTTTTGTGAAAATATCCCTTTCTCTCCATCCTTCAATCATACAGGCCAGGGGGAGGATGATGATACTTTGATCTATGCAGTTACATCTACCACTTCTAAACCTAAACCACCTCTTCAAGTCTACTCTCGCAGGTTGCGTGATCTTGAGCAAACTTCTTATGCATGTCCCAAGCCAACCTCCCCGTCATTTGATTCAATCTCCAAAGACAATCTTCCCATTGCCCTTCGTAAAGGTAAACGACAGTGTACTTACCCTGTTTCTTCGTTTGTGTCTTATGACCATCTATCAGCCTCCTCTTGTTCTTTGATTACATCTCTTGATTCTATCTCCCTTCCTAAAACCACTTATGAAGAATTATCACATCTAGGATAGCGTAGTATAATGGTAGAGGAGATGAATGCCCTTGATCAAAATGATACTTGGGATTTCGTACGTCTACCTGCAAGGAAAAAAGGCCATTGGCTGTAAATGGGTTTTTACTGTTAAAGTAAACCTTGATGGATCTATTGCTCACTTAAAAGCTTGTCTTGTTGCTAAGGATATGCTCAAACTTATGGGATAGATTATTCTGACACTTTTTCTCCTGTTGCTAAGTTAACATCTGTTAGGTTATTTATTTCCATGGCTGTAGTCTATGATTGGCCTCTACATCAGTTAGATATCAAGAATACTTTTCTGCACGGGGATCTTCAAGAAGAAGTTTATATGGAGTAACCTCCAAGGTTTGTTGCTCAGAGGGAGTTAAGAAAGGTTTTTCATCTTCGTAAGTCCTTGTATGGTTTAAAGCAGAGCCCCCGTACCTGGTTTGGAAAATTTAGCTAAGCAATTGAAAAATTTGGAATGCAAAAAACCAAATCTGATCATTCTGTTTTCTACAGATAATCTACGATTGGTATTATTCTATTAATCGTATATGTAGATAATATTGTTATTACTGGCAATGATACTACAGGTATTTTGACTCTTAAATCCTTTCTTTAAAGTCAATTTCAAACAAATGATTTAGGAATGTTGAAATATTTCTTGGGTGTTGAGGTAATGAGAAGCAAGAAAGGAATTTTTCTATCTCAAAGAAAATATGTACTTAACTTATTGTTCGAAGCAGGAAAATTGGGTGCTAAACCATGTAGTACACCAATGGTTCCTAACTTGCAACTGATAAAAGAAGGAGAGTTGTTTGAGGATCCTAAAAAATACAGATGGATGGTTGGTAAATTGAATTATCTTACAGTAATTCGACTGAATATTGCATATTCAGTCAGTGTTGTGAGTTGGTACATGTCTTCTCCAACAGTTGATCATTAGGTTGTTGTAAAGAAAATCTTATGCTATTTAAAGGGAGCACCTGGACACAGTATTCTATATAAGAATCATGGTCAAACTAATATTGAGTATTTCACAGATGCTGACTGGGTATGATGTAAAGAAGACCGAAGATCTACTTTAGGGTATTGTGTTTTCATTGGTGGAAATTTGGTTTTATGGAAAAGTAATCAGCAGAATGTTGTATCTTGATCTAGTGTAGAACCAAAATATATAGCTATGGCACAACTAGTGTGTGAAGTAATGTGGATATATCAGCTCTTAAATGAAGTAGGGTTCAACATCTCACTTCTTGCAAAACTATGGTGTGATAACCAGACTGCTCTTCATATTGCCTCGATTCTCGTGTTCCATGAATGAACTAAACACATCGAGATTGATTGTTATTTTGTTCAAGAGAAAATTCAGCAAGGGTTAATTTCTACAAGGTTTGTGAAGACTGGAGAACAATTAAGAGATCTTCTTACAAAGGCTCTAAATAAGACTTAGGTTGACTATCTGTGTAATAAGCTGGGCATGATTAATATCTATGCTCCAGCTTAAGGGGGAGTATTATAGTTGTAAATGAGTAAATTAGTAAATTAGGATATTATTATTATTATTAGATATATATTAGTCCTAAAATAGAAATTTACTCTTTTTTTTTAGTTCAGTAAAACATGCGTATATATGTAACCTAAGACTCAATGAAAGATATGTTCCTCTTCCTTAAAATTACAACCATGATTAACCCTAAGTGAAAACCCCATGAAAACACGATTGACCGGCCAAACACGATCAACTGAGAACTTGACATAAGACCATGGCTCACTAACCTTGTTCGATGGTCAATTGGCCCCAAATGTTTGATACTGGAATTTGAGTATTCCAAATTTGGTCATCACAAGTGTGATATTTGAGCAAATTTAATTAAATATATTGAATTAATATATTATTTGTTGCATTTAGTAAATTATACATTTATATGCAAGTTTTACATATGTGTGTTGCACAATAACTAAATTTGGGTTTCACAACTCACTGGAGTTTTAAAATTTCAGGTATTTACTTGGCTTGGATGAAGTGGGATGGAGTAATGATCGTGGAGATTGCGATTTGTAGGTTAATTCAAACAGGATGGGAATAATAAGTTTTTATAGCTTTTTTAGTTATGTTTGGAGATTGTATTGTTTTATAAAACAATTTAATATAAGAGTTTGAAAATTATTTGTAAAATTTGTAAATGTAATAGCAAGATCTTGAGCCTTGCGTGGTTGTATAATAACATCCTACAATTTTGAGGTATTACAAATTTATTAGAATCTCTGTCTTAATATTATACATATAAATATTGGCTTAAAGTCTCGCTTTGACGTATCAGAATATGCCTCGTATCTGGCTAGTAATAATAATATGGCTACTAACAATATGAAATCGGAGATTAAGAAATAGAAGTTTGACGTATTTTGCTTTTCTCATTTCATATGATTACTCCTCCTGAAAAGTAACCCTAAATGTATAATGCATTTGCATTATTAATAATAAAAGTGAAAAAAAGTGCCTATTCAATTCATAACCTTATTGTGATTTTATTTCCCACGTAACTGTCCTTATTTATTATTATTATTAGTATTTTTTTGGAATAAGCCTATTATTTTTAGAATTTCTCTCTTGATATCATACAAATAGTTCTTAAATTTAAAATTCCAGTTTAATATACTCATTCTCTAGTGCATACATCGGAGGTGCATACACAACGAATAGGAAATAGTTGGAGAAAAGTTACTTTTTGTTTAGGAAAAAAAGGGTATGCTTTGGAAGAAAAGGATCCTTTAAAATTAAGAAAATTTGTGGAAAAACAAATATGTTTGAATAAAAATTTGTTAGGAACTTTATATTGTAGGAGGATAATTAATTAATTTATTTGTTTTGATAAATAAGATTGATAAATCCACTGACCCTAATTAGAAAATTATTAAAATAAGTCTGGCATTGAATTGACGACTTACTCCAGCACCATCCATATTCCATCGTTTCTTCTCATTCTCAAATTTATAAATCAAATGAAAAGACAGGAGATGTCTAGTTAATGCATAAATTCCGGGGAAGAAGCAGCTACGGAATGTCTGAATGTATCTTTCTATAAGATGGAGCCAATATTACATTTCTATCATATCTATTTACAGTTTACGAAATCTACAAAAGTTCTTCAAAGCATCATTCCCATTTAGATGCTTTTTTCTCCATGCCTTGTGATTTGTCCTATTCGCATCAATTAGGACCCCAACAGCTCAAGTACATAACTTTTCTCAGAGAATCCTCAGCTTGCTTCAATTTCTCTTCTTTGAGCTGCGAAGCCACAGCAGATAATGAAGGAGACAGCTTCTTGGCCTGAGAAACAGACCTCACATGGTTCTTCCCATGTTGGTGAATGGATCTAATGGTGTAGTTCCATCTGCAAAACCCTTGGTCTTTCAATGCCTCCACAGCACCAATACTCATTGCCACCATCCAGGCTCTTCTTGACATACACATTTTGATCTTTTGGGGTAAGGAAGATAATATGAAAGTCACGAGTATCTTTAGTGGACTCGCTTTCGTTGATTTTGATGGTATAATGGGGTTGCTTTTATAAAGGGTGTACTCGTAACTGGAGTGAAAATGACGGCAGGTGATGGCTCGTTATGTAACGCACATGAATGGAAGCCTAAAAATTGGGAAAACCAGGGGCTGTTTTATTATATGCCTGCGAGTGGTTTTATTGGTGGGACCCCGGAGACCAATGTTTTTGAGATGTAAAATGGCCGTCCTGCCCTTAAAAACCATTTGATATAATATAGTGGCTTAAATTGCATTCATTCGATTGGATCTTGACAAAGAAATATCGCAAGTTAGGAAACAAAGGAACACGGTTTTGTTAGTTTAAATCATTTACTCCCAAATCTAAAGGCGCTCAAAGCCACTGGTGAACTTTGCCTGGGTGTTCCCTTGTTAATTAGCTATTATATATAATGCATAAGCTCACTGCAAGGTGCAAGCTAGTGGGCTTTTTTTTTTTTTTTTAATTTCTTCCTCAAGTATATAAATCTACCTCATCTGTTGAATTGGCCAACGTCACTCTTGCATCTTAAGTTTGTGAGGCTCAATTTGGATATTATCTTTTTTTATTCCAGTCTCAAATTATTTTTTGCAAGTGGGCAATTAATTGATTGCAACGAAAGTAACACTAACTTAATTAACCTCTTCATATGTAAATAAGCATATGATATGTCAAAACCCATATGCAGTAATGAATCTAAATTTACTATAGTCTATGAAAAGAGATCCCAAATTGAATTCTAATAAAATTAGAGCTTTTTCAACAATAGTAACATTATAGTGCAAAGGTACAAAATATGATATAATGGACAAGTGAATAACGGATTAAGGATAATTATAGCTTTTATAATCTACCAGCCTCCTATCAGTTTTGAATTTTCCTTTTATATTATAATTACTGAAAAAAAAAAGGAATGAAAGACTAAATATCTTTAATAAATACAATCATGTTCATCATTTATATTACCTTTTAATTGCGTTATTTGTAAGCAATTAAGGTCCACAATTCTCATTTGTGTGTAAATGAAAAGATTTCATCGTAATTTGAAATAATCATGCAGTTAGAAATAATCATCGTAATTTTAAACTGATTGTATATGTATATATCTTTATGTGTGTTACAATATAATTATAGAAATGATGATTAGAAAATGAAGAGTGGAAAGTGAAGATAAGTCGGTTTCAAGGAAAAAAAAAAAGTGGATCAATTCTTTCGTCTTTTGAGTGAAGATTTGGAACCCACACCATATGAACATCTCTACTAA
This sequence comes from Laguncularia racemosa, assembly GCA_037954665.1. Lineage (NCBI taxonomy): Eukaryota > Viridiplantae > Streptophyta > Magnoliopsida > Myrtales > Combretaceae > Laguncularia > Laguncularia racemosa. Next base: position 1,904,159 of record JBBMOL010000133.1, read on the forward strand.
GTGAACTTATCAATTAAATAAACATCGTCTATTGTCTTTCTCAAATTCCATATATCAAATGAAACAAAACAAAAGATGCAGTTAATCCATATAATTCCTCTGTAAGAAGAAGCTATGGAATTAATGAAAATCCATTGTATACAATGGAGCCAACATTACATTTCTTGTATATCTATTTACAATTTGTGTCCTCTACAAAAATTCTATAGAACAGCATTTCAAGTTTCCCACTACAAATGCCTTCTCTCTCTCGATATGTGTCATGACTTCACTATCATCCTATCGTATCAATTAAGACCCCAACAACTGAAGTACATAACGTTTTTCAAAGAATCCTCGGCTTGCTTCATCTTCTCTTCTTTGAGCAGTGAAATCGCAACAGAAGATGGAGATGACAGCTTCTTGGCTTGAGAAATGGAGCCAACATGGTTCTTTGAATATTGGTGAATTGATCTAATGGTGTAGTTCCATCTACAGAACCCTTGGTCTTTCAATGCCTCCACAGCACCAACACTCGCTGCTGCTATCCAAGCTCTTCTTGACATACACATTTTGATACTAATTTTCTTTGAATCGATATAAGGATAGTGTTCTAAGAAAGAATAGAAATGTGAAAAAGATGATGAATTTTTTTCTTTTGGGGTTATTTGTTATCTTTATATGGGGTTGCCTTTATATAGGTTGTGAGTAAAATAAATAGTGGATGGTATGTTTTAGGTGCATGAACGGGATGGCCTTAAAGTTGGGAAAACAAGGGGCCATATATGCGATTTTGAGTGGTTTTGTGAATGGGAAGCCAATGGTTTAAGGGATATATTGGCTTCATTGTCCCATAATGGGAAAAAAAAATGGCTTAATGAGGACAAAAGTGTAGATAACTCACATTCCACATTTTCGATAACGACAAAATAGAAATAGTTCAAGATGGGGATAATAAGGCACACGGTTTTGTTTATTTAAATCCGTTTACGCCCAAACTCAAGGACCACAAAACCACTAAAAATTGCATATATTCGACCATGACAAAGAAATTATTGCAAGTTGGTGAACCAAGGCACACGGTTTTGCTTTTCTTAAACCATTTCTTCCCAAATATGAAGGAGCCAAAAACCACTGGTGATGAGTGAAAAATGCTTTGCCTTGGCGTTCCCTTGTTAATTAGCTAAACACCTTTATCCATTATATATATCACAAAATACATGAGCTCACTGCAATTAATGAATTGACCCACATTACTCCTTGAGTCGTTTGAGATTTTGGATAATATTTTCTTTCCTGTTTGCAATTATTTTTGCAGGTAGCAGACTGTGAGTTTTAAGTTTAATATATAAGTATCATAGACTAAATCTTGTACGGTATATGTACAAGTGGAAAATAAATTTATTTCTTAGCCCAACCTGATTTAAACTGACAATTGCCAATTTATTTGGTTAAATATTGATTAGTTAAATAGTATAATTATAGATAAGATGGTAAATTTTTTTGAGAGTTCAAAATATTCAATATCATATTTAATAACTTTATATTTTAGTGTAAAATTAAAAAAAAAATCTAAAAGTTTGTTTAATAATGTTCAATTGTGATCCTTCACTCAGGATGAGTTAGTTCGAATAAAAAAAACTTTATTGGTAAAGATCCGTTCAGACACAATTGATCCAGACGGTTTGACCTCAATCTAAACAACCCATGTGGGTTGAATGGTCATATTGCATATAATTTATTTTTTTTTTGGAAATATCAAAAAAATTAAAATAGTATTATATAAAAGGTAAAATAGTAAAATAATATTTACTATATATATATATATATATATATATATATATATATATATATATGTAAATATCAAAATTCTACATTCTAAAATAAAATCATTTCTTCCCACTTGATACTATTAGAAATACAAAGAATAATTAATAAGGATCAAAACTAAGAGTTGATGATGATGTTTTGATGAATTCTATCAAACTATCAATCTATCAAGTTTTGAATTATTTGAATCTATGATTTAGTTGAATTAAATATTTCACAAATATTTAATTAAAATATTAATATTTTTTAAAATTTAATGATCTTGGTTTGACCCAATTCAACCTTAGTTTGAGCTTTTAACCCTTGACCCTTAGTCTTATCCAAATCAAAGGCCAATCCAAAATTTTGACTATGTGGATCTGTAGTATTTTACCAAGCCAATTTATTATATCTGTATAATGGTCCACATGCCGCTATCTTTAAAAATATAAGATTTTCATTATTTTGAAATCGATTAGTAAAATTTTGCAAAACTATAATATTACAAAATTATTAGTTTGTCCTATTATGATCTTTCATGCATTAATAAAATTGTCTAAAATTAAATATTGATTTTAACCGCGTGATACAATAAATTAGCATCTAGAAATAAAATATAGAGAACATTCATGGTGTATTCCAATGACTAGCAATTTCACAATGGTTTTCAAACTAAAAATTGAGTCCATTCAAGTGTCACGTTTGTTTGGCGAAAAAAAGGAGAGAGAGAGAGAAAAGAGAAAAGTTTTATTTGATTATATACAGATTTTCCATTCGAAGTAAAACTGTAAAATTAACTTTTATAAAATTTTATCATAAATAAAATTTTCTACTAACAATTTAATATTACGTATGGTACCTTCGAACCAAATAATAATAATAATATATGGAACCAAATAATAAATGCTTAATACTTTAAGGAAGAAGAAGGATGGTGATCCTAGGAGAAACATTTTACTATTTTCATGGGATATTGCATATGTTTGTCTGCAACGTTGGAAGAGATAATGTAGGACTCATACATTTGTAGGCAATTTTCTCGTACAACACAATGAAACTCCTTAAAGATTGATATTTTTGTTGGGATCGGAAAGGAACCTAAAAAGTATCAATAAATACAATTTAACATTGAATGTAATTATCTTAGTTTTACTATATTTTGCCCATTGTAAAACTATATCATGTTTCTTAGTTTTTGTACCAAAATTTTTTTACTACAATCATCTTTCTTATTGCTCATTTGTTAAACAAGAAAATTAAAAGGGAAAAATTTTGATTAATGTTTTGTAATTTTATAAAAGGCAACTTATGTTGTAATTTTTTATTAATACATCAATTATGTTTCTTAATTTTATGTTAATTGTAAATAGGGGATATGTGGCATCTTCTTACTGGTACATATTAGTTTTAAATGATTTAATTAGATAATATAAATAAAAGCTATGTAAAAAATTAAAGAAAAAAAAAAGATAGATAAGAAGGAAATTTAGCTGCTGCTTAAATACCATTTTCCAGCCTTCTCAAGGCTAGGGCATAGATAACCTCCACTTGAGGAGGAGTTTCCACACAAACCCCTAAGATGGTTAACTATATATTGCATTAACTACCAAAAGCATTGTTTATGATGAGTTGCTTGTAAAGTTTTTTAGGGTACCATGCTAATGTCTTAAGTAATTCTTCTCACTAAGAAACTCTCCATTTTATCCATAAATTCTTTCCATAAAGCTCTTTAGCAATTTTCATATCATATCATATATATATATTTGGCACACACACACATATATATATATCTTTGGCATAGCAACACAAATGTTTGACTTTTGTTAGACTTAATTGATTAATTTTTTAAAAGAAAATGGTCTAAGTTGCATTGTTTGGCATAGTAACTAGATGGCACAAGTAACTCACCCAACACATTTTATTGGTGAGACTAAGTTACTTCACTCAAGGACTAGCGAGAAGAAAGTCCACCAATATTGCTTCAAAGGTGAATTACGCGACCCACGCATGGTTGGTGTAACCCCCTTAAGATTGTGATTGCCACCTACCATGGCAAAAATTATTAAAAAAAAAAAAAAGAAAAAATTACTTAAAACCCCAATGGGTTAAAGTTAGATTGTGCCACCTCATAGTGACCTAATAAGTTTTAGCAATTCTCTCTCTCTTTTGGTTTTTGTTATAGTAGGTTGCATGGTGGGTGGCTACGCATCACCATAGATAGGTCACATAACCCACTTGAAAAATAGACATGTCACTAGTTACCTAAGGATGGGGGGTGCTAGTGAACATGTCGTTGGGGTCAAGCCACTCTCTTTGATGTGCCTATTGGCTACCCCGTACCTTTGGGTGGTTGGCAATAGTCCCATATCGATTATTTCTTTTCTTCCATATTTTCTATTTTATTTTTATTATATTAATAAATTAAATATATTTGATAATATTAGTTGTTTGATCAAATGTTGATACATATCTCCAACTAAAATTAACAAATAATTAGAAAATACAGGTTATCTCACTATAAATTCCCAAAAATACAATTATATTTTTGTAGTTTTCCCTTTGTTATACCAAGTAATTGATTAGGGAAAGGACATTTAGGAGATATGTACTTGGTCATAGAGGCAAGTTGTTTTTTTGTGCTTGTAAATATGAAGTTAAGTTTCACAATTCTTGATAATGGGCTAGATTTGTATCGAGCATGCACATACATATATATACACACATATATATAATATTGAATTGATATTACAAATAATTAGTTTATTGTTTAAACTATTGTGCCAATTTTAACATTTATCGTTATAATATTATTTATCGTTATATTTATCTTTTAGAAATGAAAATTTTCTATATCTAATACTATAACAATAAATGTTAAAAATTAAACAATATATGTCTATTTTTACAAATCATTGCATATTTGTCTCCATATTCATTTTTATAATAATCTTGACTTTTAGAGACATATTAATTTTGTCTCTAAAAGTAATTAATATATATGCATAAATAAATGATATGATATATTGCATAGAAGTATTATAATTCTTTATTTTATATATAAAATATTATATATTATTTAATATATTTATATCATATAATATAAAATTTTTATAAAATATTAAATGATGAGGCTTTTATATTACAATTTTATTATATATAAATTTATATAATAATACATAATATAATAAATAAAATTTTTAAATAATAAGATAAAATGTTATACAATTACTATATGTAATTTATTATAAGTTAGATATTTTATTATACATTATTAGTTATATATAAGACAATACAACTTTAAACACAAAAACATAAATTAGTGTTGTGGTTATAAGTTATACAATACTCAAAAGTTAAGTGTACTTAAGGTGACCTCTTTGGAAGTTTCAATTAAAAGAGATATAATCATGTTAATAAAGGATAATTAGTAAGAGATTTAATCTATAAGTGAAATTATCACATTGTGAGGTGCTCTATGTCAAAGGATGGGAGGTTCACCCCTTTTGAAGATCTCGTGCTGCGCTAGACCATCCTTTATTTTATACTTTTGCCTCATTTCTAAATGACGAGTTAGCTTTCCCTTCATGTTTTCCTATGACTCATTTTGAGCCCATTTCTTGTCAAAAGAGCCTTCATCCGGCTTTGCCACGATCTCACTTATAATTTAGGGGACTAACCTTGCCAATTACTTTTAGCCTACTATGGTCATCATTAAGAGAATGATATCAACTCTTGACCAATTTGTTCACATGTGGCTAAATCTACCTTTAGAATACCCATACCCTTAAAACAAACTACCCTATCGATGCTACTGACTAGACTCTATCCCCAAGTTGATCTCTTTATGCTCACTTTAAATTCCCAAACCATGACACTCTCCCCCACCTAAATTCATAACGCCCTTATCATAAGGCTAATATCTTGCCACTACCCACTCCTCAAGATTGCCAAAACTTCTTAACACATTGTTACACTCCACCCAAGATCATCTATACCAAGACTTTAGGCTTCCCACCCCCCCCCCCCCCCCCCCCCCCCCCCATTGACTCACGACATAGCTGCTCTCTAGCAACGATGTATTCCCTCTAGTGGCTACTCCTCTGTTTGAGCTTTTCCACACAACTACTTTAACTCATGACAAAATTGCCTTTTAGCAATGACGTCTTCCCTTTAGTGGCCGCTTTGAGCTTAACCTACACGAGCCCTTCTATCCACAAGAACTACTTGCTCAATTGATACCTAAGGTAGCATTTATGCGACTCAATGTGGTTAAAACGTTGGCTCTAATGCCACTTGTCATAGGATAGGAGGTTTACCCTATGCGATACTTAACCATCATTTATTTTATATTTTTGCATCATTTCTACATAATGAGCTAGTCTTCCCTTTTTGTTTTCCTAAGACTTATTCTAAGCCCATTCCTTATTAGGAGAGCATTCATTCGGTTTTACCATGGTTCTACTTATGATTGTGGATATTAACCTTTTCAACTGGTTTTGGCATGCTATGGTTATCATTAAGAATGTAACATCAACTACTAACCAATTTGTTTATGAGTAGTCAAACCTGCCTTTAAAGTATTCGCACCCTTAAAATAAATTACCCTGCCGATACCATTCACTACACTCTATACCTAAGTTGATTCCTCCATACTCACTCAAAACTCTTAGACCATAATACTTTAGTCAAGTTATCATATTTTTAATTAAAATAATTCAACTGTAATTTAATAGAGTTCAACTTATTAGCAATGAAATTTTTTGTCTCTAATTATATTTCATCACAAATTTTGTTAACTTTTTGTGATGAAACTGAAACAGGTGTTTTGTTACAAATTTGAAATAGGTGTAAAAATCTATTGCTAAATAAAATTAGTGACAATGTTTTTTTGTAATAGAAATTTGTGACAAAAAAATTGTTTTTAAAGGTTTTTTTTTTTTTACAACAAAGTTATTATTTTGAGGGATAGAAATTTTTATCTCTAAAATCAATTTTCTTGTAGTGATATATACATATCATGTCAATGTTATATTTTATCTCTACAACATATTTATAATTATGTCAAATCCATACTTATATCAACTATGTGAAGCTTAGTGACAAAGATGTATATCACATTTGGTCTTTAGTAAGTATTTATACCTAGAATACCAATGAACGTCATCAACTTTAAATTCATTATCACCATTTTTGTTGTGTATATGCTCGAATTATATATGATGAACAAAATCAAAAAGGAAAAAAGAAAAGATTAATTTAAAGAATCAATTGCATGGGTAAAACTATGATGACCAAAAGAGACAATTACAGGAATCATCATCAGTTCCTCCTTACCCCACCTTCATTTCAATAATGCCCTAAAGAAACATAGCAAACATCTTCTACTTTACATAATAACATACATGAACAAGCAATTTCGTTAATGTGCCAAGGCCTCTTTCTAAATTAAAGTCAGCTCGGTGCCCCGGAGAAAAAGGAACTCAGAGTCGAGGACAATTCAGTTCTAAATAGGGCTATTTAAGTATAAAAAGAATGGAGGAATAACTATGAGATTGAATTGCAAAATTTAAACCTAGATATTGGAGTGCAGGATCCACAAATATGAAGAAATTGGCTTGCTGTATGAACATAGCAATGTGGTATGCTATCTATTGGTGCAATGGCAGCACTTGGGCATCGACACACCTGGTGGTTTTATCCTCTTCCGAATTATGGCTTCCTTAATCATCGGCGGTTTTTGATGCATGTTCCTCCAAATGTGATTCAATGCTCTATCTTGAGGCATAAGGCCAATGCCATTCGGTTGGCCATTATCGTATACAAAAACTTGCTGGACTTGAGCCATTGATTGTCGAAATTTTTGCTTTTATTCTTCCGAAAAGCTTCTGAGACGACCTAGAAGCCAATTTGGTCTTGATGCATCATTAAACGACACAAAAATTGAAAATTCCATGTAATCCAACATCCCTTCAAATAGTAGCTCAATGTGGTCACTAACAATGATAGGTATACAGTGACTTTGAATAGCATCAAAAAGTTGGCAAGAAGTTGGTGTGTCCCCTGCTGGATGCAAGCAGAATTCTGATGTCCTCATTCCCTTAATTAATTGTTCCACACCGGTTGCATTAGGGAAGCCTTACTCCGTGATGAAACCAGACTCATTTGCCAACAGATCCCACAACTATTCTTGAACCATGCCTCCTTGTAAACAAGAACTACCAATCAGGCTTAGAGCATAACAGAGTATTGCTTTGATTAAGAAGATTCAATTTACTTGAACACATATTCAGCCGACTGAACCTCTCCTAATGAGTACTTATATGTGTTAGTATAATTATATAAAGGATGATGATTTAAAAATGAATAGTGGAAAGTGAAGATTACTCAGTTTCAAGGAAAGAAAGTGGATTAATCCTTTCATCTTTTGAGTAAAAATTTGTAAACAAGTGAGCTTATTGATTAATTAAAAATCCTTGTCTCTCTCAAATTCCATATATCAAATAAAACAAAACAAAAAATGTCTTGTTAATCCATAGACCTTCTGTGCAAGAAGAAGCTATAGAATTAATGAAAATATTTTCTATACAATGGAGCCAACATTACATTTCTTGTATATCTATTTACAATTTGCAACCTCTACAAAAATTCTATAGAGCAGCATCCCTAGTTTCCCACTACAAATGCATTCTCTCTCTCTCTCTGTCTCTATCTCGATATGTGCCATGACTTCACCATCATCCTATCACATCAATTAGGACCCCAACAACTTAAATACATGACTTTTCTCAAAGAATCCTCAGCTTGCTTCATCTTCTCTTCTTTGAACTGTGAAACCACAATAGAAGATGGATAAGACAGCTTCTTGGCCTGAGAAATGGACCCAACATGGTTCTTTGTATGTTGGTGAATCGACCTAATGGTGTAGCTCCATCTACAAAACCCTTGGTCTTTCAATGCCTCCACAGTGCCAATACTCACTGCCACTATCCAGGCTTTTCTTGACATATACATATTGATCTTTTGAAGAAAGGAATATAATATGAAATTGATTAGTATTTTTAGTGGATTCGCTTTGTTGAGTTTGATGGTGTAATGGGGTTGCTTTTATATAGGTTGTAAGTAGAACAAATAGTGGATGGTATGTTTTAGGTACATGAATGGGATAGCCTCGAAGTTGGGAAAACAAGGGGCCATATGTGCGATTTTGAGTGGTTTTGTGAATGGGAAGCCAATGGCTTATGAGATATGAATTGGCTACATTGCCCCATAAAGGGAGAAAAGAGAGAGAGAGAAAGTGAGAGATTTATTGAATATTATATATATGGTAAAAATTATTTTAAAATAATTATTGTTTATATATTATATAAATTATATATATTAAAAATTTATTAATAATTATATTATATATATATATATAGATAGATAGATAAAATGTAAACTATAATACTAGTTAATGTTAAGCACAAAAGATTAAAGACATTGGCTTAACGTGGACAAAAGCATAGATAACTAAGATTCCAAATTTTCGATAACGACAAATCAGAAATAGTTCGAGATGGGGATAATAAGGCACAAGGTTTTGTTTATTTAAATCCGTTTATGCCCAAACTCAAGGATAAGAAAACCACTAAAAATTGCATACATTCAACCAGGACAAAGAAATTATTGCAAGTTGGTGAACCGAAGCACACCGTTTTGCTTTTCTTAAATCATTTCTTCCCAAACATAAAAGCGCCAAAAACCACTGGTGATGAATGGAAAATGGTTTGCCTTGGCGTTCCCTTCTTAATTAGCCAAACACCTTTACCCAGAATATTGTAAAATGCAAGAGCTCACTGCAATTAGTGAATTGACCCACATTACTCCTTGAGTCGTACCAGGCTTTGGATTATATTTTCTTTCCTGTTTGTAATTATTTTTGCAAGTAGCTAATTTTGAGTTTTAAGTTTAATATGTATGTATCATCTACTAAATCTTATAGGTATAGGTACAGGTGGAAATTAAATTTATTTCTTATCCCGATCTGATTTAAACTCATAATTCTCAATTTATTTGATTAAATAATTATTGGATAAATATTACAATTATAGATAATATGGTAAATTTTGATAAATAAAAGTTTAAAATATTCAATAATTTTATATTTTTATCCATAAAATTGACAAAATAACAAAAAATTCAACTAGTAATTTCGATATTATATTGAAACTATCTTCCATTGTTACAGCAACAGCTGTTGGATTTAACTGTGGCTATGTAGTGCTTTATATTTTGGAAGGAGCTGCCTAGTAAACATGTTGGGTACGCTTGCGTTGCTCAGAAAAGTTATACGACTCCGGAGTATATAGTAAATGGAGAATAAGGTCTAAAAAGATGATTCAGATCACCAATATGAAAAAAACTGATCGGCAATTCAATATGAAGGATTTCCGATTATCGTCTTATTACACATTTTAGAATTTATAGAATCTTATTTATGTTTATTTTTTATTTGGTCCACGGAATAAAGCATTTAATTATTGATTTGATTTATAATATATGAATGTAGTACTAAATAAAAAAAACTTATTAAATGATTGAATAAAACTTAAATATATTTTTACCATCTAATAGATATTATAAATTTAAAAAAAAAAAACTTACTAAGCAAAAAAGTTCTAAAAAATTACTACAATAATTCTCTTATTATTGTCTAGCAACATGTATACCGAGTATAAAATTTGTATTGTACTACACAATGCCATCTTATACTCTTTATAATATTCTATTATAGTAACCAAATATATAGAGTGAAAAGTGATGACTTATATCTCCATTTTACTTCATAAAAGTTTTGGTGATTACATTTGCTTTCCTCATACATTATTTGGAAGACATTTTTTTTCCCTTCCCGTGTTGAGTATAATACCAAAATTTTCCATGTACATTTTTTTTTTTTAAATTGAAAATTTCACTCTTGCTCTAATATACATCTTCCATTGCATGATTAACTAAGCTTATAAATTCTTTTCAAGAACATAGGTCTTAATTATAGAAACATGAATAAAATAATAATATATAAAATTTTAATAAAATTTTAATATATATAAAATTTTTGTTTAAAGCTATAAATATTAATTATGAGAGGTTCAAAATATCTGAGAATAAGTATCTTATGCCTTTCTAAATACCTTGAAGATCTAAAAATTTTCTCAGCCCACAAAACATATTTTTCATACGAATACAACAACATCAAATAAAAAGTATAAGGCAATAAAATTAATGCAACAAACATATATGCTAACAATTCTAAGACTGGAGCTTGGAAAATTAGGGGAAAGAAGTAGAGACCCAAACTACCTGCTCTCAACCCTCCTGTTTCAAATACTCAACTCAATGTAATTAGGAAGATAAATTAATTGAAACCAGATGTTTCATTTGATAGAGAAGAAGAAATTAACCTAGAAATAAGTATCTTTGAAAGTGTGTCACAAGGCAATGCAAAATCAATGAATGGCAATCATTAGTCGCTTTTCCCTCTAGAACACGAGATTAGTTAATTGAAAGTCTAGCTAAATGAATAAAAGTCCACAAGGGATTACATCCATTGGTGCTCGTATTAGCAACCAAATGAAGAAACCTTTGTATTGAGAATCTATCCTCCATATTATGCTAGATGCCTATGCGCAAAATTTCTTCTAGATGGAAGATGATGGCGATGAAGGAAGAAAGTTTTCATTATGTAACCCTTGAGATTTGTCTCTAATGATTAGATTACATCATTATTTCTAGAAAATGAATCCTCTCATTTTTCATCATCTGAAAGAAAAATGTAAATCGGATAACTTTAAAGTATAACAACAGTTGAATGTAAAAAATTTTCCTATAAAAGAACTATAAGACAATGTGAACATCTCCATTTCTTCATAATGTGTTCATATTGATGAAATACATATACATATATACATATATATATATCAAGCAAACATTACTCTTTACAATCATTTACAAAAATTTCCATTCCACTTGTTGTAGTGAAACGTTGACAATAATTACAACCCTAACAGCTCAAGTACATGATTTTTCTCATTGATTCTTTAAATTGCTTCATTTTATCTTCTTTGAGCTATGAAACCATGGCAGAAGATGGAGAAGACAACTTCTTCGCTTGAGAAATTGATCTCACTTGGTTCTTTGCGTGTTGGTAAATGGATCTAATATATCTACAAAATTCTTGGTCTTTCAATGCCTCCACAGCACTGACATTTATTGCCATATAATAGCTCTTCTTGACAAACTCATTATGATCATTTTATGTGAATTTATAAAAGGTAAGTGTAAAAATGTAAAAATGAATGATAATTTTTTTGTGACTTTGTTTTAAATTTTTGAGTTCTATGGTGTATCATGAGGTTGCTTTTATATAGAGTGTGTGTAAATAAAATAGTGGATGTTATGCTATAGGTACATAAATCAGAATGAGATGGCCTTAAAAATTGGAAAAACAAGTGGCTATATTTTTATACGTGATCTTGAGTGGTTTTATGAATGAGAAACCCATGGTTTTGGCACTGGTCACTTCACTGCCCATAAGGACAACGGAAGAAGTAACACACATTGGCCTGATGAGAACAAAATGTAGCTGACTAGATCGGACATTTTCGATACTGAAAAATTAAAGATAATAATTCAAGTTGGGTGTTATAAGGAATACGGTTTTGCATTTACTTTGAAAATCTGCTTGTGCCCAAACTTAAGGAGCACAAAACCACTAGTACGGATTTGTGTCACAGTGAAGATGTATGTGATATGCAAAAGCTTTGCTTTGCATTTGCAGCCTGCTATTATTACTTAGGAGTGGAATGGAAAGAATTATTTAGCACTAATATGCACATATTTAAATTGTTATCATTGAAACTTTTTTTATAGATGTCTTTACGTAAAGTCCAAGATATATGTTACTCTTCGGTAGCGTTTGATTGGCGTAAAAATTTGGTACTGGACATGACTAAATTTTTTGTTCACCGTTTGGTTGCTACCTATGACGAAAGTACTAAACAAAACCTTAATATAGTACTGGACTAAATGAGATAAATTAGTATCGTACGTAATTCGGTACTAAAAATTTGGCACTAGACAAAACTCTATTTTTTTTCAAATTTCCCAATTTAGCCTTCCTCCATCTCCTGTTAATCAACCCCTTCTACTTCCTTTCCCATCTGTTCGAAATTCGTTTCCCATCATAGTGTTGCAGCCAGAAGTGGACCCACGAGAGCTCATCGATGCCGCTCCTTCACTACCGCTCGTCGTGTAATCGGTCGAAAGTGCGACTATCACCGCCATCAGGTTCATATGGTTTCATTTCTTCTCGATTTCTTCCTTCCTTTTCGAATGCATCGTTATTGTTTAGGGTTCGTATGATTATGGTCATCATCTTGCTCCATCATCTAACAAATTATAACATGAAACATGCTGTCCATTTATCACCAAAAATATTGAACTCTGCATAAGGGTTGCAGTTTTTTTTTTTTTTTTTTCAGTGAGATTGATAATTTCTGATTAACATAACCATGTTACATGGGTATGTTGGTGTATGTTAGTATGGGGAGGTGGTTGTGTTGTTTGGAGAAATGGTGAGAAAGGGTTTAGAACCAAACTTGAGGATGACCGTGTGTTGAGCTTCGAAAATCCACAGAAGCACACACGGTTGAAGGCACGGCCGTGTGTTGAGCTTAGAAAATCCATAGAAGCACACACGGTTGAGTACACGGTTGAAGGCATGTCGAGATCGTGTGCTTGAAAAAAGTCAGGAGATTTAGCCATTAACTCATCTTCACTAGAAGTATTGCCCATTCACAACTCATCTTAACTTCTCTGTTCATTAGGTATGTGTAGTTTTGATATTAATGGATGGATGAATGGAACTAAGACGAGTCTCTCTTTATTCTTCTTCTATTAGTTTCTACTTGCTATGTTGTGAATCAATGTAGACAGTTCTATCTCTTTTGACTGTGGAACTTTTTGTTTAAGATTTGAAACTTTTTCTTCCTCCTTCAATCAAGTTTGCAACTTCTTGGTGGGACTATTCTTCCTTGAACTTGTGGAAAAATACGGAGTCAGTTCAGTTTATACTGGTTTTGGTGGTGTTTCATTGTTATCTGCAATATTTGCTTATTACTTCATTGTAGAGACAAAAGGGCGATTTGTTGAAGAAATAAAATTGTCATTGAATCGAAATATCTATGGTAAAGTCGAGGAAGATTGATCTTTTTCAAAAATCTGATAGAGAATTCCTGAGGAAATATCCAACTCTACTAATGAAAAATCGACCGTATCTGATATTCTTTGCAAGAGTTGAAGATGGTGCTTAGCCTTGAAAAGCCATTCTCTCTCTGTTACTGCTCGATTGTAAAGAAAGCTTCATGAAAGAAAGTTTGCCTCTTTGATGAGAATATCATATTCAATTCAATATAAGGAGCTCTCATGTAGCGACTGGAATTCTAGTCTACGTGCACCATTATCTATGAATTTGTGTAACATTTTATTTATGTAAATTAACAAGTCTTAATATTTACATATGCTTATTATTATATTGAAATTTAGGATTTTCCATGATTTCATCCCAAGAAGAAGAAAGTTTGCATGTTGGAAGTGGTTGCATCTTCACTGTTACTTCGCGAGCATGCTCTACCCCTACCCTTCGCAGTTGATAGTTGGAGTCATAGTCGCTATGACAATTGAGTTTGATAAAGGACAAAATTTCCATATGTTTTTTACAGATGCTATTATGGTACGGTTTGGAACTTTCTTATCCTATCCTAGCTAATGGAAGTGTGAAAGCTTTTTATATAGGAATTGAGACCAAAACGTTAAAGCAAAAAACTAGGTTTCTTTCTGTCCATGCCATGCGTGCTCGCATAATGGTTCTCTATCACCTTAAGCATTTTGTTTTTTCATTAATTATTTTTCATACGTTAAACAATTTGACTTACGTTCCAAATACTACGCTCTAAACTATGTGGGAGAAGAGTGTTTCATTAGCTGTCTTTCACTCATTTAACTATATGGTTCGATTGTGGCAAACTGCTCTGGAATATTTATCATTACTTAAATTATATCATGCTAGGTCTTTTATAATCTAGTGATGTAGATACCAGTTTTTTAATGGTATGGATCAGTTTTTAATCTCTCTTCTTACAAAGGTTGTTAAACTTACAATCTTGTTAGAATCTTTATAAGGTTTGTAAAATTAGAATATAAAAATGTAAGTTTCTACAATCAATATAAAATATCTTTCAAAATCTATGGATATGCCTTACGGTAATCATAAAAAACTTGAGATGGATTGGGAAAAAAAATTCAATATACATTTTAGTCATAACTAATAATAAAAATCATATACTCATAGTATATATAATATAGTATAAGTTGATATGCTAATGTATAAAACTATGACATAAATAATAGTATCAATATAAAATGTATTATCATGATAAAATACAAAATTAATACAAATTATTAGCTCCTTTTAATTATCAAAACCGTTGCTAGCTCTCCTATCTTTATCACCATTAGCATTACCATAGTTATCTTCATTGTCAACACCAACATCACTATTGATAATACAACAAATGATATCTATATTTTTTAATTGCATGTCTTTTAAAATACTAATTATATTAATACTTATGAAAGTCTAGTTGTATTTTCTATTTTTAATCCGTTTAGCTCAAATAGGGAGAATTAGCGAAATCAATAAAAAACACATCAAGTCTACCAAGTTTATACGCTACCATAAATAACATATTATTTCATTAAATATAACATAATTCTTTTTCCTAAAATATTTAATATAATATATTAAAACTTCAAATTATTTTTTCTTATAATAATATCAAATATATATAAATAACTATGATATAAAAAAAAGAGCAAAATTGTTAATTTTACTCTGTCCAGTCCAGTACTTTGCAATTTCAAACACTGGACAGCACAAAAGCCTTCTCAAGAAATTAAAAAGGAAAAAACTGTCAAATTTACTATGTTTAATCAAGTACTTTGCAATCCAAACACTAGACAGCACAAAAATCCTTGTCCAGTACTAAACAAACCAAACGTGGTACAAAATTTTTTTTTGTCCAGTCCTTCTTTTTTAGTACTGTCCAGTACTCCTTATTCTGTCTAGTACCAGTAACTAAACAAGACTTTCAGGTGAGGTAGGGATGAGCATATGGCAAGTCGGACCTTGTCCATTGTGGCCCGTATCAAGCTTGCTCCTTCTTTTAATGCCAGCGACAAACAGGCTCGTAGCATTTTTTTCAAGCTGGTTGATGGTATTTGGATGCAGGTCCTAAGGCCAAGAATGTTGGCCTAACAGGCCGGTCCGTCGATCAAAGTGGGCCAGTCTGTGTTGGTCCGCACATGTTGCAGGTCCAAAAATTTGGTCTGTCCCATTTTATATAGAATTTTTTTATAAAATAAAAAAAAATTATTTTCATCGTCAATTCTTTTTTTTTTTCGCAACCATTTAATTTGTTTAACTCTAAGGCAATGTTAAACTTTTTTTTTTCTTCCATATTATAGTGACGATGATTGAGCATGAAATCACAGTCTGAATATAGAAGTTTTGTATTGTATTTGTATGTTGCATCTCTTTTTTAGTTGTTACTTTTTGTCTTTTAGTTTATTTACTTATTTTATTTTTAATTTTACTATTGATATTGGACAGTTTAATGAGCTAATTTTATTTTTGTTTTTTTTTTTTGTTGGCCATGTGGGCTAACCTGCACCCACAATGAGTTGGCCTACCTCGACCCGCGGGCCAAAATGACGTGCAGCTTTCGCAAGTCAAAATTTTCGGCCTGCCCCACATTCCTAGCTTTAGCAGGTCCACATGACTTTACCACTAAAAATATAATATTTTTATTATTTTGGAATTGATTAGCAAAATCTATAAAACTATAATATTACAATCCTATAATGGATCTTTCATGCATTAATAAAATTTTCTAGAATTAAATATCGATTTTAACTATGTAATACAATAAATTAGCATCTAGAAATAATAGCACAGGAAACATTCATGGTGTATGCCATTGACTAGCAATTTCACCTTTATTAATAAGATAGTTTTCAAACTAAAATTTGGGTCCATTTAAGTGTTTAGATTATTTAGAAGAAGAAGAAGAGAGAGAAAAGATAAAATTTTTATTTGATTATATAAAGATTTCCTATTCAAAGTAAAACCATAAAATTAACTGTTATAAAATTTTAATATAAATAAAAAATTTTGCTAGCAATTTAATAATATATATTATACCAAATAATAAATGCTCAATACTTCAAGGAAAAATAAGGATGGTGGAAATTGATAATGCATCTAGGAAGAAACATTTTAATATTTTTATTTTCATGGGATATTACATAAGTTTCTATGTAAGACTCATACATTTGATAGGCAATCTTATTGCACAACACAGTGAAACTCTGTAAAGATTGATAATTTTGTTTGGATAAAAAAGAAACCTAAAAAGTATCAAGAAATATAATTTAACATAAAATGTAATTATCTTAATTTCACTATATTTTACCCATTGTAAAACTATCACATTTCTCAGTTTTTTACAAAAAAAAAAAAAAAAAAAAAAAAACCTTTTCCTTTCAATCATCTTTCTTAATACTCAATTGTTACAAGGGAAAATTAAAAGAAAAGAAAAATGGCTTATGTTTTGGACTTTTATAAAAAGTTAACTTGTATTGTAATTTTCAGTTAATATATAAATAGTTCTTCTTAATTTTATGTTAATTGTAAATAGGAGATGTATGACATTTTCTTACTAGTGTATATTATTTTTAAATAACTTAAGTACATAATATAAATAAAAACTATTTAAAATATAAAGGAAAAAGAAAAGGTAGATAAGAAGGAAAATTAGTTGCCACTTAAACACCATTTTCCATCCTCCCCAAGGCTAAAGGGATAGTTAGCTAAGGAGGAGTTTCGTGCAAACCCCTAAGGTGGTCAACTGTACATTGCGATCTATCACTAAAAGCATTTTGATGATGAGTTGTTTGTAGGGTTTTTTAAGATGCTATATTAATATCTTTAATAAATATTCTCATTAAGGATCTCTTTATTTTATCTGTAAATTTTTTTTATAAAGTTCTTTAGCAATTTTTATATTAATAGTGTTAAAATTATATATATATATATATATATATATATATATTGGCACAATGACACAAATGTCTGACTTTTGTGAGACTTAATTGATTAAAATTTACGGGAAAAGAAAAAAATAAAGAAAAGGGTCCAAGCTGCGTTGCATGGCAAAGTAATCGGGTGAAGCACAAGTAATTCACCTAACGCACTTTATTAGTGAGACAAAGTTACCTCTTTTTTCCACCGATTCAACCACAGCGTAAAATTCAGGTCGTCGCCTCAGAGAAATAGGAACTTAGAGTCGACTATAATTCAGTTCTGAGTAGGGCTATTTAAGTGTAAAAAGAATGAAGGAATAACTATGAGATTGGATTGCGAAATTCAGACCTAGATATTGGAGTGCAGGATCCACAAATATGAAGAAATCAGCTCGCTGTGTGAACATAACAATGAGGTGTGCTATCTATCAGGTGGAATGCCAGCACTTGGGAATTAACACACTTGGTGGTTTTCTCCTCTTTCCGAATTATGGCTTCCTTGATCATAGGCAGTTTTTGATGCATCTTCCTCTAAAAGTGATCCACTGCTCCATCTTGAGGTATAGGGCCAATGCCACCAGTTTGGCCATTATCATATACAAAAGGTTGTCGGACTTGAGCAATTGATTGTTGAAATTGTTGAGGTATAGATCCAACACATATAGGTCTTTACCAAGGTTATCCTAAGTATATGAACTATACTTAGATGAAGGAATGTTAATCTTGAAGAAATTTGTCAAAACCAAGCGAACCAGGAATACACGGTCTGAGGCACGACCGTGTATTGAGATCAAAAGATCCATAGAAGCATACACGGCCTGAGACACGCCCGTGTGTTAAGTTTAGAGATCTACGGAAGCATACACGGCCTGAGGCACGGCTGTGTATGCCTAGGCTAGCTTAAAGGCCGCCGGCCTTAGAAGCTAAGCCGTCGGTGTTGAAAGTTAAAGGCCGCTGACCTTGAGACTTAGGCCGCCAGCTTTTGTGCTGGCATAAGTCCTAAGTCGGTTGATTATTGTTAGAATATATATATAGCTGTATCCTTTTGTAACCTAGGTGTGAGGAGACAAAAACACACGTGAGAAAAACCAAAAACATAGCAAACGTGATTCCTAAGCCTAGAGAGAGTTCTAGAGAGGGAAATCATTGTAATTGATCTACCGGCTTGTGGTGTGACTGTGTAATTCACTAGTGGGACTAGTGAAGTGTGTAACCTATTATTTTTTATAGTGGAAGTTTGTGTGCAGTGGTCCCGTGGTTTTTTCTCCAAATTGAGGTTTTCCACATAAATCCTTGGTGTTGAATTTTGTTTTAATTCCACATATTATTATTGATTATTTATTGTCAATTGTGAATCGCACAGGCAAGAGAAAAAGAACGTGAGCTTCTTTTTCCTAACAAGTGGTATCAGAGCACCAGGTTTCAAAAGAAAATTAGGGTTTCACTGCAAATTGTATTAGGGTTTCGTGTTTTCGTTCACAGACATGGCTGAATCTTCAGGTACGATGATTAAACTTAACTCTGCTAATTACTCTATCTGGAAGTCGATGATGGAAGATTTGTTATATTGCAAAGATTTGTATTTGACTCTAGGTGGTGATGTTGTAAAGCTATAGGATAAACCTGATGCAGAGTGGTTGATACTACATAGAAAGACTCTAGGATACATTAGACAGTGGGTTGATCAGAGTGTGTATCATCATGTTGCTCAGGAGACTAGGGCTGATGTCCTATGGAAGAAATTAGAGTTTATGTATGAAAGACAAACTGCCCTGAATAAAACCTCTTTGATAAGAAGGGTAGTTAATTTGAAATACAGGGAAGGCTCGAATATATCGGAGCATTTAAATGTTTTTCAGGGATTCGTGAATCAATTGACTGCAATGAAGCTTATGCTTGAGGATGAGATCCAAGCACTCCTATTGTTGAGCTCATTACCTGAGAGTTAGGAGACTCTTGTAGTATCAATTAGTAATTCAGCTCCAAATGGAACCTTGACCTTGTCTATGGTTAAGGACAGTTTAATCAATGAAGAAGCCAGAAGGAAAGATTTGGGTACTGGTTCAGAATCTAGGGCACTTGTCATAGACAAGTATGATAGGAGAGGTAGAAGCAAGAACAGAGGAAAGAATGAAAAATCTGACATATCAAATAAGTCAATGGGGAGATCCAAATCAAGGGTCAGAAAGAACTTTAAATGTTTTTTCTATAACAAGCTAGGACATTACAAGAAGGAATGTAGGCTGTGGAAGATAAAGCAAGGAAAGGCTGATGATTCAGATGAAGACACTACTGCAGCAGCAAATGGTGAGATAGTGGTTACATGGGATGAGGGTTGTATTCGTCTTGCAGGTTATGAGAGTGACTGGGTAGTTGATTCTGATGCCTCCTTTCATGTGACGGCACATGGCGAGTTTTTCTCATCCTACATTGTTGGTGATTATGGTAATGTTATGATGGGAAATAATGAAACCTTAAGGATTACAAGCATTGGAAGCATTATCTTGGAAACTAATACAGGCTGTAAACTCGTTCTCAAGGATGTGAGACATGTACCAGATATCCGCCTGAACCTAATTTCAGTAGGAAAATTAGATGATGAGGGCTTTCACAGCTACTTTGGTGATGGTAATTGGAAGCTCACTAAAGGGTCTCTGATTGTAGCAAAAGGCAGAAAGGATAACACACTTTACTTAATGCCAACAAAGCTAAGTAAAGGTGAATTGAACTTGACTGATGATGCTACTGTAGAGATGTCGCATAGACGTCGCATAAACGGCTTAGGCACATGAGTGAGAAAGGACTCTAGATGCTTATAAAGAAGAAGCTTCTACCAGATTCGAAAGGTACTTCTTTAAAACCATGCACTGACTGTTTAGTTGGTAAACAACACAGAGTTAGTTTTCAAAGAAATACACCAAGTAGAAAAGCTCATATATTAGATCTGGTTCATACAGATGTGTGTTATATGAAGGATTTAACAATGGGTGGTGCAATGTATTTTGTTACATTTATTGATGATTACTCTAGGAAGCTTTGGACTTATGCATTGAAGTCTAAAGATTAGGTTTTGAATGTATTTAAATAGTTTCACTCTAGAGTGGAGCGTAAGACCAGCAGGAAGTTGATATGTGTCAGGGCTGACAATGGTGGAGAGTACAGAGGCCCGTTTAAACAGTATTATGCTGATCATGGGATAAAACTAGAGAAGCCAGTCCCAAAGACACCACAACAAAATGGTGTTGCAGAAAGAATGAATCACACTATCACTGAAAGAGTGAAGTGCATGTTATCTCAGGCCAAGTTGCTTAAGTCATTTTGGGGTGAAGCTATGAGGACAGCTGTTGATCTGATAAATCTTTCTCCCTCATATGCTCTGGATGGTGATATCCCAGAGAAGGTCTGGACAGTTAAAGACATTTCTTACAATCACTTACGAGTCTTTGGTTACAGGGCTTTTGTGCACATTCCAAAGGATGAGAAAGCAAAGCTTGACGCTAACTCTAAGTAATGCATTTTCCTTACAATGAGTATGGGTATAGATTGTGGGATCCTGTTGATAAGAAAATTATCAGGAGTAGAGATGTGGTTTTCGTAGAAGACCAGACAGTTGAAGATATGGAAAAGACTGAGAAACCAACATTCTCAAGTCAGATTCCCACAAATGTAGACCCTACACCTGAATCTGACCTTACTGATGGAAGATTGATAGAGGGCTCAGGTAATGAGTTACAGGAGCCACAGTAGCAGGCTAAGGTGAGGAGATCTTCTAGAGATAGAAGACCATCAATGATGTATAGTCCAGATGAGTATGTGATGATTACTGATGGGGAGAACCTGAATGTCATGAGGAAGCAATGACTCATGATAACAAGAAAGAATGGGTAAAAGCTATGCAAGAGGAAATAAAATCCTTGCATGAGAACTAGACCTATGACTTAGTTGAACTGCCTAAGGGCAAAAGACCTCTGAGGAATAAATGGGTATATAGATTGAAGACTGATGAAAGTACTTCTCAGCCAAGGTACAAGGCAAGGCTAGTTGTGAAGGGGTTCAGTCAGAAGAAAGGGGTCGACTTTGAAGAAATTTTCTCACTTGTGGTGAAGATGTCATCTATCAGGGTTGTGCTCAGTATTGCTGCTAGAATGAATCTAGAGGTTGAGCAGATGGATGTGAAGACAGCATTACTCCATGGTGATTTGGAGGAAGAGATCTATATGGAGTAGCCTGAAGGGTTTAAGATCAAGGGGAAGGAGAATCTTGTTTATAGACTGAAGAAGAGTTTATATGGACTGAAAGAAGCTCCAAGGAAGTGGTATAAGAAGTTTGAGTCATTCATGATTGATCAGGGTAATATCAGGACTACTACAGACCATTGTGTCTTCATTAAACAGTCAACCAATGGTGAGTTCATTATGTTGCTACTTTATGTAGATGATATGTTGATTATTGGTAGGGATGTCAAGCAAATCAAAGAACTGAAGATTGGATTGGGTAAGTCCTTCTCTATGAAAGACTTAGGACCTGCTAGCCGAATTCTGGGTATGAAGATTATTAGAGACAGGAAGAGCAAAAAATTGTGGTTATCATAGGAGAGATATATTAAGAAGGTGTTAGAGAGATTCAACATGAGCAAAGCAAAAGTTGTCTACTCTCCACTTGCAGGTCACTTCAAATTGAGTTCAGCTTAGTGTCCAAAGAGTGAAGCAGACAAGGAAGATATGAAGAAAGTCTCATATGCTTCAACAGGGAAGTCTTATGTATGCCATGGTGTGTACCAGGCCAGACATTGCTCATGCTATAGGTGTGGTGAGCCGCTATCTCTCAAATCCAGGCAAAGAGCACTGGACAACAGTTAAATGGATTCTCAGATATCTCAGGGGCACTTCCAGGTTATGTTTGCAATTTGGCGGTGACAATAAATCTGCACTAGAGGGGTTTTCAGATGCTGACATGGCTGGTGATTTGGATTCTAGGAAATCCACTTCAGGTTATCTGATTACTTATGTAGAGGGAGCAGTATCCTGGCAATCAAAGTTACAGAAGTGTATTGTACTTTCCACTATTGAGGCTAAGTATATTGCTGTAACAGAAGCCTGCAAGGAAGTCTTGTGGATGAAAAAGTTTTTAGAAGAACTGGGTCAAGAGCAGGAAGAGCTAAAGCTGTACTGTGATAGTCAGAGTGCTATTTATCTCAATAAGAATCTGATGTTCCACTCCAGATCAAAACATATTAACGTTAGGTATCATTGGATCAGGGATGTGCTAGAATCTAAATTGTTGAAGCTTGAGGAAATTCACACTAATGATAATGCGTCAGATATGATGACAAAGGCTCTACCCAAAGAG
This sequence comes from Laguncularia racemosa, assembly GCA_037954665.1. NCBI lineage: Eukaryota > Viridiplantae > Streptophyta > Magnoliopsida > Myrtales > Combretaceae > Laguncularia > Laguncularia racemosa. Next base: position 1,927,475 of record JBBMOL010000133.1, read on the forward strand.
AAGATTATTTGTTGCAGAAAGATTGTAGGGGTGATGGAACCCCCCATATGAGTTGGAGGAGGAGTTTGTTGAGGTATAGATCCAACACATATAGGTCTATACTAAGGTTATCCTAAGTATATGAAGTATACTTAGATGAAAAAATATTAAGTTTGAAGAAAATTATCAAAACCAAGCGAAACAGAAATACACGGTCTGAGGTACGACCGTGTATTGAGATCAAAAGATCTACAGAAGCATACACGGCCTGAGGCATGCCCGTGTGTTGAGTTTAGAGATCTACAGAAGCATACACGGCCTGGGGCACGACCGTGTATGCCTAGGCCGGCTTAAAGGCCACCGGCGTTGAAAGTTAAAGGCCGTCGGCCTTGAGACTTAGGCCATCGAATTTTGTGCCGGCGTAAGTCCTAAGTCGGTTGATTATTGTTGGAATATATATATATAGTCGTATCCTTTTGTAACCTAGGTGTGAGGAGACGAAAACACACATGAGAAAAACAAAAAATATAGCAGACGTGATTCCTAAGCCTAGAGAGAGTTCTAGAGAGGAAAATCATTGTAATTGATCCACCGGCTTATGGTATGACTGTGTAATTCACTAGCGGAACTAGTGAAGTGTGTAACCCATTATTTTTTATAATGAAAGTTTGTGTGTAGCAATTCCGTGGTTTTTTTCCCAAATTGGGGTTTTCCACGTAAATCCTTGGTATTGAATTTTGTTTTAATTCCGTATATTATTATTGATTGTTTATTGTCAATTGTAAATCGCACAAGTAAGAAGAAAAGACCAGAAGCTTCTTTTTCCTAACAGAAATTTCTGCTTTTGTCCCTTGGAAAAGCTTCCGAGATGACCCACAAACCAATTTGGTCTTAATGCATCATCAAACGGCACAAAAACTGAGAATTCCATGTAATTCAACATCCCTTCAAACGGTAGCTCAATGTCATCACTAACAATGACAGGTATACAGACTTTAACTAGCATCAAAAATCGCACGAAGTCAGTGGCTCTGATGTCCTCATTCCCCTAACTGGCTGCATTAGGAAAGCCTTTCTCCATGATGACAACAGGCTCATATTTAACAACAGATACTGCAACTTTTCTCGAGCCATACCTCCCTGTAAACAATAACTATCAACCAAGCTTATAGAATAACAGAGTATTGCCTTAATTAAGACGATTCAATTTACTTGAGCACATATTCAGTTGACTGAAGCTTTCCTAACGAGTACGTGCAGTTTCTTTCTTCAGTCATTGTCCATATTTATTAGTTCTTTTTTTAAATAAACATAATATAATAAATTGATTTGTTAGACTCTTTTCTTTAATATTATACAGATAGTTATAAAATTTAAAATTCCAGTTTAATATATTTCTTCTCTGGTGCATACATCGGATGTGTATATACAGTGATTAAGAAATAGAAGATCGAGAAAAAGTTACTTTTGTTTAGGGGAAAAATGGTGTATCCATTGGAAAAAAACGGATGATCTTTTTAAATTAAAAAAATTGTGAAAAAATAAGTATAATATAATAATAACTTGTTAGAAATTTTATATTGTAAGAAGAATAATTATATTTACTATTCAATTTTTTCTAATAAACAAGATGGAAAAATCTTCTATCTTTGATAGAAAATTATTAGAGAAATCGCCATTCCATTTCCATCGTTTCTTCTCGTACTCGATTTCCATATATCAAATGGAAAGACAGGATATATCTGGTTAGTACATTTATTCCGTCGAAGAAGCCGTGGAATTAGTGAATATCTTTCTATTCGATGGAACCAATATTATGTTACATTTCTATTATATCTATTTACATTTTTCGAAATCTACAAAAGTTCTTCGAAGCAGCATTCCCGTGTCGATGCTATTTTTCTCTTGGTAGATATATGCCATGCCTTGTCATATGTCCTATTTGTATCAATTAGGACTCCAACAGCTCAAGTACATAACTTTTCTCAGAGAATCCTCAGCTTGATTTAATTTCTCTTCCTTGAGCTGCGAAACCACAGCAGAAGATGAAGAAGACAGCTTCTTGGCCTGAGAAACAGACCTCACATGGTTCTTTGTATTTTGGTGAATGGATCTAATGGTGTGGTTCCATCTGCAAAACCCTTGGTCTTTTAATGCCTCCACAGCACCAATACTCATTGCCACTATCCAGGCTCTTCTTGACATGCTCATTTTGATCTTTTGGAGAGAGAAAGATTATATGAAAGTGATTAGTATTTTTAGTGGATTCTCTCGTTTGAGTTATATAGTAAGATGGGCTTGCTTTTATATAGGTGGTACTTGTTAGGGGAAAGAAAATGACAGCAGGTGATGGTTCGTTGCAAGGTGCATGAATGGAAGCCTAGAAATTGGGAAAACCAGGGGCTGTTTACTATATGATTGCGACTGGTTTTATTGATGGGAACAGGGAAACCAATGGTTTTGGGAGATGTAAAATGGCTGTCTTGTCGTCAAATTGCATTTATTCGATTCGACCATGACAAAGAAATTTGGCAAGTTGGGAAACAAAGGCACACGGTTTCGTTATTTAAAACCATTTACTCCCAAATTTAAAGGATCTCAAAACCACTGGTGAACCAAAAATGGTTTGCCTGGTGTTCCTTTGTTAATTTGCTCAACACCTTTAACCTGTGTATATTATATAAAATGCATAAGCTCACTGCAAGCGAATGGTTTCTTTCCCCCCCCCCCCCCCCTGAAGTATCTACCTTATCTGTTGAATTGGCCTACGTCACTCGTGCATCTTCAGTTTGTGTGGGCTAATTTGGATATTATCATTGCTATAGCTGTCTCTAATTACTTTTTGCAAGTGCGCAATTAGTTGATTGCAACAAAAGTAACACTAAATTAATTAAGCTCCTCATATGTACTAGAAATATATAATCTGTCAAAACCCATTTTCAGTTATGAATCTAACGGCTTGTTTAGATTATTTGCTCTTAATTTATATCTAATATGTGTCTAATATATAATTGATATGTATAATTATTTTTTAATTTTTTTTCTTCATCTATTTTAAGATAAATATTTATATTTTGTTAAATATTAAAGGATCAATAGCACAAACAATTGATGTCAATGTGATCTCATTTATTAACAACTCTTGGCTTTATATAGCCATTCGTCTAACAAGAATGAGAAAAGATCAACCCACGTATCTCATGGTTTGAATAACAAGAAAAAAAATAGCAAACCACTCTAACAACCAAGTAGAATAGGTCTTTATTCTAACGGTCCTAAATTCAAGCAACTACTTCCAACATATCCCTCCCTTGAACTAATTTCCTTTGATAGAAAAAATTAGTTCAAATCTGGAACAACACACATGCCCAGTTTCTCACGAAGTCTCTGAAAAGTTTCCAACTTGAGGAGTTTAGTCATCAAGTCTGCAAGCTAGTCTCGAGTACCACAGAACAATAATTCAACAATTCCATCTTTAGCAAGATCTCTAAGAAAATGAAATCTTACTCTTATATGCCTGGAACGGCCGTGTAAAACGGGATTTTTGGACAACTTTATAGTTGAGGCATTATCACACAGTAACATGGTACCTTCTGCCTACATATGACCAATTTCTTTTAGTACTCTTCTCATCCAAATAGCTTGACAGGCACATGCAGCAGCTGCAACAAATTCAGCTTCTGTGGTTGACAAAGTGACTATAGGTTGCTTTCTAGATGACCAAGCCACTGCTCCTCCACACATCATAAATACATAGCCTGAAGTGCTCTTGCTATCCTCCATATCCCCAGCATAATCACTATCGGTAAATCCCATCAAATCACTAGCTTCTCTCTTTTTGTAAAACACACCATAGTTCACAGTCCCTTTTAAATACCTTAAGACCCTTTTTGCTGCGTCAACATGTAATTGTGTAGGACTTGCCATAAATCGGCTAACGAGACTTACAACGAACATGAGGTTAGGTCGAGTGGCTGTGAGGTACATTAGACTCCTTACCATATGCTTAAACCGAGTTGCATCCAGCTTGATGCCATCTTCATCTCTACCAATTTTCTGCCCTGGAACAATAGGATTACAAACAGAATTGCTATCGCTCATTCCAAACCTACTCAAAACCTCAACTGCATATTTCTTTTGATATATAAATATACCATCAGACTTTTGTAGCACCTCAATTCCAAGAAAGAATCTCATCTTTCCTAAGTCGGTCATGTCAAACTCCTTTTTCATAGAACTCTTAAATTCGCATAACATTTCTTCATCATCACTAGTGAACAAAAGGTCATCAACATAAAGGCTCACAATGAGAATTTTACCTCCCTTCCTTTTGACAAAGAGCGTCTGCTCACTAGGGCTGCTTTTGAAACCCTCCTTGCTGAAATAGGACTCTATTCGACTAAACCAAGCTCTAGGTGCTTGTTTTAGTCCGTAAAGAGCCTTTTTTAGCTTGTATACCATCTGCTCACTTCCTTTCTTCTCATAACCTTTTGGTTGTTCTACAAAAATATCTTCTTTCAGTTCCCCATGTAAGAACGCAGACTTAACATCTAATTGATAGAGTTTCCATCCTCTTTGAGCTGCAAAAGCTATAATCATCCTTACTGTATCCATTCTTGCCACAGGTGCATATACTTCTGTATAATCAATTCCATGTTGCTGAGTGTAGCCTTTCACCACTAGTCTTGCTTTGAATTTGTCAATTTCTCCAAGCTCATTTAGTTTGGCTTTATAAATCCATTTCACTCCAATTTTCTTAGCATCAGTAGGTAATTCCACTAAGTGCCAAGTCTGATTTCTTTCGATGGACTTAATTTCTTCATCTATAGCCAGCCTCCATTTCGAACTCTTAACAGTTTCCTCAAAGTTGGTAGGATCTGGTGTCGTCATAAGTGTCATGTTTACCATGTTTGCTTCATCTTCTTCTAACAAACCTTCACCAGAAGTGTAATCTGCTGACCACACAGGAGGACATCGATGTCTGCCCTCCCTTACTATCAAATCCTCTTCAGCTACTAGTGAATCATTTTCGGCTCCATCTATGTCTTCCACTGTTTCTTCTTCATTTGCATTTCTTTCAATGTTGTCTCCCCATTCTAATTCCATCAACTGCTCTTTTCCATAGCTGGTACTCCAATCCCATGCACAATCCTCTTCAAAGGTCACATCGCGACTTACAATAATCTTTTTTTCAACTGGATCAAACATTCTGTACCCTTTGGATTCATTACTAACCCCAAGTAGTACGCAGCTCACACTTTTATCTTCAAGCTTGGTTCTCCTAGCATCTGGAATGTGGACATGTCCCACACATCCAAATACTCGAAAATATTCAACCGATGGCTTCTCTCCACTCCATGCCTCTTCTGGCGTCATATCCTTCACAGCTAAAGGTAGGTGAACGATTCAAGACATGGATCATCCACCGAGTTGCCTCTGGCAAAAAAATCTTAGGTACTTTCTTCTCTGACAACATAGCTCTCACCAAGTTCATCACAGTATGATTCTTGCGCTCTGCTACTCCATTTTGTTGTAGAGTGTATGCTGTGGTCAATTGTCTCTTCACCCCATGTTGTGTACAGAAATCATTGAACTCTGAAGAGGTAAATTCTCCTCCTCTATCTGTTCTTAAACATTTAATAGGCATTCCAATTTCTTTTTCCACAAGTATTTTAAAGCATTTACAGTGGTAGAATGTTTCTGACTTTTCTAATAGAAAATAAATCCATGCTTTTCTAGAAAAATCATCTATGAAACACAATAAGTACCTCTTCTGGCTGTTTGAAGCTGGTGTGATCGGGCCGCAAAGGTCTACATGAACTAGATGCAATCTCTCAGTTGCTCTCCATTGATTCTTTTTGGGAATTGGAGTCCGATGTTGCTTGCCCTTCATACATGGTTCGCAAGTGTCACTCAGAGTAGTAATTTGTGGCAAACCAACCACCATATTCTAAGTTTGTAAGGTATGCAGACCATTGTAGCTGAGATGGCCATAACGATGATGCCAGAGCTTTGACTGGTCAAGTAACTGGTCTGTATTGCTAAGTTGGAGACACCTTTCTTCTTCTGTCATAACATGTGGTTCAGTTAGCAAAAGGAACATTCAGTTTGTACTCATAATGGACTCCGCCATTTTTCCTCTTTGTGGATGATAAACTCTGCACACTCCATCCTTAAACAACACTGACAATCCTTTTTCCTGAAGTTGCCCCACGCTCAACAGGTTATTCTTGAGCTCCGGTACATAATACACATCACCAATGACATAGCTAATTCCTTTTAGAAGTAGTTTAACGACTCCCTTACCAAAAACATTCATTCTAGTATCGTTTCCAAGCTTGACAGTGTGTGAAAAGGTTGTATCCAAACTTGAAAACATTCCTTGATTCCCACACATATGATTTGAGCATCCAGAGTCTATGAACCACACATCACCTCTCTTTGCTCCATATAATTCTACATATGCCATTAACAACAACTCATCTTCCTCTTCTAACTCTGCATAATTTGCCTCCTTATTCCACTTTGGACATTCATATTGGAAATGTCCTAAGTTATGACATTTATAACAATCAACAGTGGCTTTGTTGAAAGTTGCTCTTCCTCTTCCTCCTCTTCCTCATCCCTTTCCTCTAAAAGATGTTCTTCCTCTATTGTTTGGTCAAGTTTGGTCTTCTACCTTTAGAACTTGATCCTCATCTTCATTGCTTACCCTTCGAAACTTCTGTTCATGTACCACCAACGAACTTTGTAATTCATCGATGGACATGTTGGCAGTATCCTTTGATTCTTCGATGGACACAACAACATATGTGAACTTCTCAGTTAGGGTTCGCAGGATCTTTTCAACAATCTTTGAGTCAGGCATATCTTCTCCATTGCTTTGCATCTTATTGGAGACTGTCATCACTCTTGCAAAATACTCGGTGATATTTTCATCTTTCTTCATTGCTAGAACTTCAAACTCTCTCCTTAATGAGTTAAGAAGAGATTTCTTCACCTTTGTATTTCCTCCAAACTTCCGCTTCATTGAGTTCCAAATAGTCTTGGCTGTGCGACGATCCAAGATTTGTTCAAAGAAAGTTCGATCAATTGCTTGGAAGAGATAATGCTTGACTTGATGATCCTTGATTCTAGCGTCATCAAGCTGTGCCTGTTGCGCCTCAGTCAGATTCGTCCCTGCTCTTGGTTCTTCAAAACCTCTTTCCACCAAGCTCCAAAGACCTTTTGCTCTAAGAAAATTCTCCATCAGTTCACTTCAGTGGTCATAATAACCATCGAAGTGAGGAATCGTCGTTAGAGTCTTGTCTTCACTCATTCTCTCAGTGTTTAATCACTTGAAGATTGCTACTTCTACAAGCCCAGTCCGAGCTCTGATACCAATTGTTAAATATTAAAGGATCAATAACACAAACAATTGATGTCAATGTGATCTCATTTATTAACAACAGCTCTTGGCTTTATATAGCCGTTCATCTAACAAGAATGAGAAAAGATCAACCCACGTATCTCGTGGTTTGAATAACAAGAATAAAAATAGCAAACTACTCTAACAACCCAGTAGAATAGGTCTTTATTCTAACAGTCCTAAATTCAAGCAACTACTTTCGACATATTTGAATGAATACGAATAAATAAACCAAATAGGCCATAAATTTACCATTGTTTACAAATAAAAATAAAAATAACAATAAGAAACTCAAATCAATTCTAATCACATTAGATTTTAAATGTTTTTTCTTTTTCTTTTTCCCCATAGTAATACTCTAGTGCAAAGGCACACAAAATATAGTATAACCGATAAGTGAATAAAGGACTTAGAATAGCTCCGTTTCTTGTAATTCAACTATATGAATCTTAATATTTCAATATAATGAAACCGTTTTGAATCCTCATCTTTTATTATAATCATAAAAAGAAAAGGGGGGAATCTCAATATCATTATCTTTGTATGTTTTTGTTCTTGAATTGAATTCTACATGACATATTTTAATAGATTAACATAACATGATTGCAGTATCTTGATACAATAAATTTTCATTATTGATTATTCGGATTCAAATCTTTACGAGATATTGTGGTCTAATATATTATAATTGCATAGTGTTGTCCAACATGAATATGAAATCATTATCTTTTTTTCAACCCCTTTTTTGGTCTTTTAAAGATCCAGTTTATATATACATATATTATCATTATGTGTGTTATAGTGTAATTATAGAAAGGATGATGATTAGAAAATGAAAAAAATAAGTTTTGTCAATTTCAAAATTATGTATATTCAACCGCGACAGAGATTATTGCAAGTTGGTGAACTAAGCAAGGTGACTCTAGGGAGCAGAAGGAGAGCCTCGCCCCACCTCAAGCTCCCAAAAAAATTGATTATAAAAATTTTAGAAAAATAAGAAAGTACATATATTATACATATACTTTAACTGTAAAGTATAACTAATTATGAAATATGATTTAGTGGTAAGCTATAGTCTTTTTTTTTAAAAAAACAAAAGGACATGGGTTCAACTCTAGCAAAGATAGTTTTATCTTTTCCTATGCATTTATTCTATATTGTTCAAATGGAACTCTCTTTTTTTCTTTTTTTTAATTAAAATAATTAATAATATTAAATTTTATTTAGTACAAAATCATAGTTAATTATAGATTTTTTTGAGTTTTATATATAAATTATAATTAAAGTTTTATTTTTATTAATATTAGAAAGTATTGTAATGCACTTATCTTACAAAATATTTATATATACATATACAAGATTATGAATCATTACAATATTATTTTAAATATAATAAACCCAAGCCAGCCCCCAATCTCATAGTTTGCGTCCACCCTGGAGCCATGGCACACGGTTTTGCTTTTCCTAAACCATTTCTTCCCAAACTTAAAAGGAACCAAAAACCACTGGTGATGAATGGAAAATGCTTTGCCTTGGCGTTTCCTTATTAATTAGCTAAACACCTATATCCATAATATATACCATAAAATGCTTGAGCTCATTGCAATTAATGAATTGACCGACATTACCCCTTTAGTTGTTCGGGGCTTTAGATAATATTTTCTTTCCTGTCGGGAATTATTTTTGCAAGTAGCTGACTCTTAGTTTTAAAGTTTAATGTATAAGGTATTATAGACTAAATCTTGTACGGTATATTTACAAGTGGAAAATTAAATTTATTTCTTATCCCAACCTGGTTTGAACTCGTAATTATCAATTTATCTAGTTAAGTAATTATTGATTAAATAGTATAATTATAAATAAATGGTAAATTTAGTAAGTAAAAGTTAGAAATATTTAATAGGATATTTTAACAAATTTATAGTTTTAAGTATAAAATTAAAAAAAGTATCTAAAAGTTCAGCTAGTAAAATACTATCTTGAATTAATTTTGATTGTTATGGCAACAGCTGTTGGATATGCAGTACTTTGTTATGATTTGGAAGGAGCTACCTTATAAACGTGCTGGGTACCCTAGTGCTGTTCAGAAAAGTAATACAACTCCAGAGTATACATCAAGCGGAGAATAAGATCTAAGAAGATGATTCAGATCACCAATGTGAAAAAAATGATTGGCAATGCAATGTGAAAGATTTCCGACTATTGTTTTATTACACATTTTAGAAAATAACCTTATTTATGTTTGTTTAGCATTTATTTTTTCGGACTAAATAAAATATCTAGTTATCAGTTTGATTTATAATATGAATGTAGTATTGGACAAATAAAACTATTAAATGATTGGATAACATTTAAAATTTTTTGTATCATCCAATAAGTAGTATAAAAAAACTTATCACCGACAAACTAAACAACTTGTAAAAAGCTACTAAAATAATTATTTTATTTTTAAAAAACACGTGTACCAAACATAGTATAAAAGATTATACAATACTATACATCTCGTACCGTATTGTCTTGCATTCTTTATAATATCTTAGTATAGTAACCAAACACATGGAGTGAAAAGTTACGACTTATATCTTACTTTTACTTTATAATGGTTTTGGTGATTATATTTGCTTTCCTCCTACATTATTCTAAAGAATTTTTTTTTTCCTTCTCGTTCTGAGTATAGTACCAAAATTTTCTATGTTTTTTTTTTTTTTTGGGATAATGTTGCAAATGTTACTTGAACTTTGAACAAAAGTTCAATTCACTATATGAAGTTTAAATTTACTAAATTTAGTATCTAATTTAAAGTTTTCATATCATCATTACTACCCATATTAAGCTTGTGATGATTCATTGGTCTAGTTATATCTCCCAACCATTATTGTCATGACATGCATCTCACTAATTTAATAAATGTCACTTTAACACCATTGGCTCTAGCTATTGAATACAATGAAAGGGCATTATTTTTTGTTTTATGTAACTCAACGTGTTATGTATCTTTTTTTTTTTTTAATTATTAGTCCAAGGTACGCAAATATAATTCAAAAGTGGCATTCTTTAAATTATTGAAACATGTATTATACTAATAATGGCTAAAAGATATGATTAGACATGCAATTATATCACAAGATTTAATACAAGTAGTAGCGATGTGAGGTAAGGCAAGTATACCTATAAAAATTGCAATATAGTGAATTAAATACAAATGTCAGGTCATAAAGACTATAAATACTAATATTAACTTATACCTTATTATCTAATTGATAAATTTTAGGAATTGATTGATCTAAAAACCTACAACTAAATATTAATTGCTAAATTAAAAACTCAATTGGAAGTGAGAAGAGCAAAAACAAATTAAAATTAACTTCAAGATGACAAGACAAATATTTAGAGTTTGCTTCCTCTATGATTTATCATGTGACATCAATACAAATTATCTAATTCTACCCTTAATTTCATCGACCGGAAGACTTCCTAATTTAAGTAAATAACTTTCTTAAGTTTATTAATCTTAATCTTAAAAATACCTATTAAATCTCTTTATAATAGCATATTTTAAAAGTCACATTAAATAATAATGAATTCTTTAAAAATAATTGAGTTAAATATGGAAGAATTATGCAGCTTATCTCTAAGATTATATAAAAGTTTCTTTAAACATATTAGATTTAATTATACACCAGATTTCTCAATCATAATGCATAATATCAAATATTTAGATCAATACTCTAGAAATATCAATATAAACAAATCAAGAAATTGAAAACTTCATTAAAATAGTAATAGAACAAATCACATGACAATAATAGGATCTACAAGTCTAGATACTAGGAAATTTAAACTCTGAGTATGATGAAAATCGAACTCTTCAATAACGTAAAATCATACATTATAAAAAATTCAAGAGCAAAAAAAGAAAACTTGCACTTCTCTACCCTAAGGAACCTTAAAGTCTCTAAAAGTCATCTTCTCAAGATGTGAACCTGGGTCCCCTCTTTCTTTTATATAACAGGTGTTCAAAACTCTATTTTAGTGTTAATACGCTATAAAATATGGTCATACTTCAAGTCATGTCAAAATCTTCGAATAAAATATGGAAATTGAGATTTATGATTGACATAATCTAGACACAATCATTTTAACAAGTCGTGTTTGGCTACCCCAATCAACATGATTATGTCTAGAAAATAAATTTTTGCCAAGAGATACAAGACCATTAGACACTGTCGTGTTTGACTCTGTGTAATTTTCGTAAATAATTTCTTCAAATTTCAAATTCAACTTGATCTTGACATGATCATATCTACTACCCATGTCCATTTTCAAAAGCTCATGATCAACTTTGAGTAGATTTCGATTCATTTTCTTTCTTTTCAACTCAATAATTCTTCAAAGCCCTAAAATCAAATATTACTCAATTAAGTATGAAACTCTTCAAAAAAAAAAAAACACACCAAAATTCTCGGGAAATACTTTAAATCTTTCTTAATACACCTATTCAATTAAGTATATTGCAGTGACACAAAAACTTCATATTTAGTAGTAAAATTAGCAAATCTAAACTTTAGATAGTAAATTGAATTTTTGTCTAAAATTTAGGTAGCATTCGTAATATTATCCTTCCCTTTTAAAAGAAAAAAATTGAAATTTTCACCCTTACAATAATATACAAGCTGCATTGTATGGTTAACTAAGCTTGCAAATTCTTTTCATGTACATAAGTCTTGATCTTGAAAAACATAAACAAAATAGTAGTAAAATTTTAACATATAAAAATATAAAAGTTTTTACAAACGACTAATATCTGTACAAATTATAAGATTTAAAATATCTTAGAACAAGTATTTTATGGAGTTTGCCTCTAAATAGCTCGAGGATTTAAAATTTTCTCTCTCTCCATATACTTAGATAGATATTACAATAATATTAGCCAACAAATCATATTATTCATACGAATACAACAAAATCTAATAGAAATTACAAGACAATAAAATTAATGCAACAACATATATGTTAACAATTTTGGGACTCTATAGTTTGGAAAGTTAGGAGAAAGAAATGGAGACCCAAACCTCACACTCTTGACCCTCTTGTTTCAAATACTCAACCCAATGTAATTAGGAAGACAAATTAATTAAAACCAGATGTTCCATCTGGTGGAGAAGAAGAAATTAACCTAGAAATAAGCATTTTTGGAAATGTGTCATAGGGCAATGTAGATTCCGTGAATGGTAATCATTAGTCATTTTTCACTTTGAAACATGACCATTGTTCATTGAAAGTCTAGCTAACTAGATCATAATCCATAAAAGACTACATCTAATGGTGCTTATGTTACTGTTAGCAACTAAACGAAAAAACCTTCGTATAGATATTTTATCCTCCATATTATGTCATATGCCTATGTGCAAAATTTCTTACAAATGGATGATGATGGTGATGAGGGAAAACCGAAAGGAAAACATAACTTCAAGTATGAATGAATCTGGTGGTAGAATTGTTTTATTTTTACAACGCAAGAAAATTTTCATTATGTAACCCTTAAAAATTGGTTCTAATGATTAGATTACAACATTATTTCTATGAAATAAATCCTCTCATTTTTCATCGTCTAAAAAGGAAATGTAAGCTGGATCACTCGAAGCATAATAATAGTTGAATCTAAAATTATTTCTTATAGAAGAACTATAAAGCAATGTGATTATCTTCATTTTGTCATAATTTATTTGGTTGATTGATATACATATCAAGTAAACATCACTCTCTACAATCATTTACCAAAATTCCCATTCCACTTATTGTAGTGAAACTTTGATATTAACCAGGACCTTAGTAGCTTAAGCACATGAGTTTTCTCAAAGAATCCTCGGATTGCTTCATTTTATCTTCTTTGAGTTGTGAAACCACTGTAGAAGATGGAGAAGGCAACTTCTTGGTATGAGAAATAGATCTCACTTAGTTCTTTGCATGTTGGTGAATGGATCTAATGGTGTAGTTCCATCTACAAAATCATTGGTCTTTCAATGCCTCCATATCATTGATACTCATTGCCACTATAGTAGCTCTTCTTAACCGACTCATTCTTAACCGTCTCTTTGAATTGATAGGAAGTGTAGATAAGTGAAATCATATATATATATTTTTTAATTTTCTTTAATTCATTGAGTTTTGTGGGATATCATGGGGTTGCTTTTATATAGGGTAAGTAAATAAAATAGTGGATGTTATGTTGTAGGTACATGAATGAGAATGAAAATGAGATGGCTCAAGTTGTTGGGAAAACAAGGTGCTATGTCTTATCTATATGAGAGTTTGAGTGGTTTTATAAATGGGAAACCGATGCTTTTGGTGATGTCAATTCTCAAATGGCTTCACTATCAGTTCACTACCCATAAGCACAACTTAAGGATTAACGCCCATGGGCTAGATGAGGACAAAAGTAGCTACATAAATTGCAATTTTTTTATACTAACATATTAGCAATAATAATTCAATTTGGGAACTATAAGGTACGTGGTTTTTCATTTTCTTTGAAAATCCCTTGGTGCCCAAACTCAAAAGGAGCACAAAACCATTGGTAAGGATTGATAGAGTGAAGAGGTATGTGATATTCAAAGGCTTTGCTTTGCATTTGCTATGTATTACTATTATCTATACTAAGTAAAGTTATAAAATTAATTGTAACAAAATTTTATTATAAAATATAAAATTCTATTAACAAGTTAATTATATATAATACAAAATAATAAATGCTCAACACTTCAAGGAAAAAGAAGGATACGATTTAGCATCAATTTTTGTACTGATAAATTTTTTCCTACAATAATCTTTCTTTTTGGTTATTTGTTATACAAGAAAACTAAAAAGAAAAAGAAAGGAGTGACTTATGTTTTGGACTTTTACAAAGAGTTAACGTATGTTTCAATTTTTAGAAAATACATCGATTGTGTTTGTTAATTTTATGTCAATTGTAAATAGGGAATATGTAGCTTTTTTCTTTCTAGTACATACTATTTCTAAATTATTTAAGTAGATAATATAAATAAAAACCATTTAAAAAATAAACGAAGAAAAAAAGGCAAACGAAAAAGGAAAATTGGTTACCATTTAAAAGACCATTTTCCAACCTCATTAAGGGTAGGGGATAGCCAACTTCCACTTGGAAAGGGGTTTTCGCACTAACCCTAAAGGTGGTTAATTGTACATCGCGATCCATCATTAAAGGTGAGTTGTGCAGCCTACACATGATAGTTACAACCCGTTTAGGATAGTGATTGCCTACCTACCATTGCAAAAATTATTGAAAAAAAAAAAGAAAAAAAATCACTCAAAACCCAATAGGTCAAAGTTAGGTTATGCAACCCCACATTAACCTGTAGGGGTTTTTAGCAATTTTCTTCTTTATTTCTTTTTCTTTTTTCTTTTTTCTTACATGGTGATGAGTAGTCATCTTTTATCTTAAGGGGGTCACATCATGGGTGACCACTCATCTCATTGATGAGTCACACAACCCACTAGAAAGATAGGCACGTGACTAGCTATTTAAGGGTAAGGAGTGCCAACAACCATGTTGGTGGAGTCAAACCACTCTCTTTGATGTAGCTACTAGCTACCCCTTACCCTATGGTGGCTAGCAATGGCTACACATTAGTTATTTTCCATATTTTCTGTTTTATTTTTATTTTATCAATTAAATATATTTAATGAATATTAGTAGTTTGATCAAATGTTGATATATATATATATAATTAAAATTAATAAATACAAATTACCTCTTTATAAATACAAAAAAAAAAAATCAAATTACCTCTTTATAAATAAAAGAAAAAAGAAAATTGTAGGTCTATTTCTATGATTGTCCCTTTGTTATACAAAATAATTAATTTGGAAAAAGGACATTTAGTAGAGATGTACACATCATATCGACAACTTGCTTTTCTATACTTGAAAGTATGAAGCTAAGGTTCACAATTCCTATTATTAGGTTGGATTTATATCGAGCATATATATATATATATCTATATCGATACTATAAATAATTAGTTTACCTTATAATTACTTTCTCTCGTGCTGTAAACATATTAGTATCATTATATCTCTATAACTATATTTATAACCATATTGGATATACATATATATATATATATTAAATCGAGATCACAAATAATTAATTTACATTACAATTATTTTTATTCATGCTATAATTGTATTAATATCGTATTTTATCTCTATAATCATATTTCTATACTAAATCCATACCTGTATCAACTACGTGAAGCTCAGTAACAAAGATGCATATCTAAAGAAATCGATTGATAGACCATAACCTTTTCATTAATATAATGTTTAGTCTTCTTTATGTATTTATATATAGAAATACCAATGAATGTTATGGACTTTAAATTCAATATCATCATATTTTGTTGAGTGTGCTCGAATTATAAATGATCAACAAAATCAAAGAGGAAAAAGAAAAGATTAATTTAAAGAATTAGTTGCATGGGCAAAACTATGATGACGAAAAGAGACCATTACAGGAATCATCATTAGTTCCTCCTTGTCCCACCTTCATTTCAATAATGCCCAAAAGAAACATAGCAAACATCTTCTACTTTACATGATAACATACATGAACAAGCAATTTTGTTAATGT
The DNA here is from genome assembly GCA_037954665.1 of Laguncularia racemosa. Lineage (NCBI taxonomy): Eukaryota > Viridiplantae > Streptophyta > Magnoliopsida > Myrtales > Combretaceae > Laguncularia > Laguncularia racemosa. The sequence continues at coordinate 1,943,515 of JBBMOL010000133.1, forward strand.
GCCAAGGCCTCTTTCTAACTTAAAGTCAGGTCGTTGCCCCCGAGAAAAAGGAACTCAAGAGTCTAGTATAATTCAGTTCTGAGTAGGGCTATTTAAGTATAAAAAGAATAAAGGAGTAACTATGAGATTGAATTGCAAAATTCAGGCCTAGATATTAGAGCACAGGAACCAGAAATATGAAGAAATCATCTCGCTGTATGAACATAACAATGTGGTATGCTGTCTATCAGGTGTAATGGCAGTGCTTGGGAATTGACACACTTGGGGGTTTTCTCCTCTCCCGAATTATGGCTTCCTTGATCATAGGCAGTTTTTGATGCGCCTTCCTCCAAATGTGATTCCGCTCCTATCTTGAGGTATTGGGCCTGTGCCACCAAGTTGACCATTATCATATACAAAAACTTGCTGGACTTGAGCCATTGATTGCCGAAATTTTTGCTTTTGCCCTTTGGGAAAGCTTCTGAGATTACCTAGAAGCCAATTTAGTCTTAATGCATCATCAAACGGCACAAAAACTGAATATTCCATGAAATCCAACATCCCTTCAAATGGTAGCTCAATGCCATCACTAACAATGATAGGTATACAGAGACTTTGAATAGCATAAAAAAGTCAGCACAAAGTTGGTGTGCCCCCTGCTGGATGCAAGCAGAACTCTGATGTCCTCATTCCCCTAATTGACTGCTCCCTACCAGTTGCATTGGGGAAGCCTTCCTCCATGCCAACACCAGGCTCATTTACCAACAGATCCCACAACTTTTCTCGAACCATGCCTCCCTATAAACAAGAAGTACCAATCAAGCTTTAGGGCATATTAGAGTATTGCCTCGATTAAGGAGATTCAATTTACTTGAGCACATATTCAGCTGACTGAAGTTTTCCTAATGAGTACAAGAAGTTTAAAGAATAATGAGGTTTTATACAAAATTTTTCTATAGATATTTGTGATATGTGTTCATGAAGATGAGCCACTATATTTGAATTTTGTCAACAACAATTGCTATCTTATAATTCAATACAGGTATTGGTGACAAAGAAGCAGGAAAGCTTCTTTAAAGCCAAGCAATCCAAATCTCTAATATTACTATTGACATATTCCCAACCTAGTTCCTTCATTGATACATTTGAAATAATGTTCACGTCATAGTTGAAGAGGAACAGAGACATTCCTCTCAATCTTGCGCATTAACATAGAAAAAAAGTAGGATAGACTATTATTGTCTATGAAGTTATAAAAAAATAAGAATATCTTTAGGGCAAGTCAACTAAGAACTCTTGAGAGTAACCTATCGTTGACTTCACTTATGCAGTATCTACAGTCAAAGCAACCATTAAAATAGGGAAGATTTGAAGGAAAAAAGGGAAAAGAGTAGACAAATTATAGAACCATCTTCTGATATAGCTCTCACAGATCCTACACGGAAGCATGTGCATGAAGAGTGCTATAAATCCTAAAGTGACTAGAATGCTTACTACCTGTAATTGTAAGGAAAAGAGAAAATTGTATATATATTTTTCATTGATCCATGGGTTACACATATATACAAGTTCTAATAAATTAAAAAAGAAAACTAAATTTTTATTTTAAGACTAATATATATCTAATAATAACGGTATCCTAATTTAACTAATTTACAACCTATAACACTTCTCCTCAAGATGAAGCATAGATATTAATCATGCCCAATTTGTTATACAGATAGTTAACTCAAGCCCCATTTAAAGCCTTTGTAAGAAGATCTCTTTATTATTTTTCAGTTTTCACAAACCATATAGAAATTAACTCTTGCTGAATTTTCTCCCAAACAAAATGACAATCAATCTCGATGTGCTTAGTTTGTTCATGAAACATGGGATTCGAGGCAATATGAAAAGCGGCTTGGTTATCACACCATAGTTTCGCAAGAAGTGAGATGTTCAACCAGACTTCATTTAGGAGCTGATATATCCACATTACTTCACACACTAAATGTACCATAACTCTATATTTTGATTCTGCACTAAATTAAGATACAACATTCTACTTATTATTTTTCCATGAAACCAAATTTCCACCAACGAAAACACAATACCTTGAAGTAGATCTCCTGTCCTCCTTACATTATGCCAATTAGCATTCGTGAAATACTTAATACTAGTGTGACCATGATTCTTATACAAGATACTACGTCCAGGTGCTCCCTTTAAATAACATAAGATTTGCTTTATAGCAGCACAATGATCAACTGTTGGAGATGACATGTATCGACTCACAACACTAACCGAATATGCAATATCCAGTTGAGTTACTATAAGATAATTCAATTATCTTTGTTAGTGTGACATGTATCTTTCAGGATTCTCAAACAACTCTTCATCCTTTGTCAGTTGCAAATTAGGAACCATTAGTGTATTACATGATTTAGCACCCAAGTTTCATGTTTTAAACAACAAGTCAAGTACATATTTTCTTTGTGATAGATCAATTCCTTTCTTACTCCTTATTACCTCAACACCCAAGAAATATTTCAACATTCTTAAATCTTTTGTTTGAAATTGACTTTGAAGAAATGATTTGATAGTCAAAATACCTATAGTATCATTTCCAATGATAACAATATCGTCCACATATACTACTAATAGAATAATACCAGTCATAGATCGTCTATAGAAAAAAAAATGATCAGATTTGCTTTTCTACATCCTAAATTTCTCAATTGCTTGGCTAAATTTTCCAAACTAAGCACGGGGGCTCTGCTTTAAACCATACAAGGACTTACAAAGATGACAAACTTTTCTAGATTCCCCATGAGCAACAAACGTTGGAGGTTGCTCCATATAAACTTCTTAAAGATCCCTATGCAAAAAAGTATTCTTGATATCTAACTGATGTAGAGGCCAATCATATACTGCAACCATGGAAATAAATAGCTTGACAGATGTTAACTTAGCAACAGGAGAAAAAGTGTTAGAATAATCTATTCCATAAGTTTGAGCATATTCTTTAGCAACAAGACGAGCTTATAAGCAAGCAATTGATCCATCAGGATTTACTTTAATAGAAAAAACTCATTTACAACCAATGGCCTTTTTCCTTGCAGGTAAATATACCAAATCCCAAGTATCATTCTGATCAAGGGCATTAATCTCCTCTACCATTGCATTATGCCATCTTGGATGTGACAAGGCTTCATGAACGATTTTAGGAAGGGAGATAGAATCAATAGATGCAATAAAGGAACAAGAGGAGGCTAACAGATGACCGTAAGACACAAAAGAAGAAATAGGATAAGTACATTGACGTTTACCTTTACAAAGGGCAATGGGAAGATCATCCCTTGAGATTGAATCTGATGACAAGGGAGTTGGTTTAGGACATGCATCAGGAGTTGCTTTAGTAGCACATTACTTATGAGAGTAAACCTAAAGAGGTGGATGTAATTGTATAGATTAATAGATCGTCATCCTCCCCCTAGCTTATATGATTGAAGGGTGGAGAGAAAAGGATATCTTGATAAAAAGTAACATCAGTTGATACCAAATACTTATCAAGGCTAGGATAATAGCATTGTATCCCTTCTAAACACGAGAACACCCAAGAAATGTACATTTTAATGACTTAGGATCAAGTTTTGTAACTTGGGGATGCACATTCCGAACAAAACACATACAACCAAATATTTTGAGTTCAATCGGAAACAAAGATTTTGTTAGGAAAAGAGTATGGTAAGGAGTCTCACCATTCAAAATAATTGAGGGCATTCAATTAATTAAAAAACAAGTTGTAGACACTGCATTCGCCTAGAAGTGTTTGTAGACATGCATTTGAAACAACAAAGGCCTAGCAGTTTCAAGCAAATGCTTATTCTTTCTCTTAGCAAAACCATTTTGAGACGGTGCATCTACACAAAAAGTTTGATGAATAATTCCATACTTAATCATGTAAGATTGAAAAGATTCACATAGATACTCTTTGGCATTATCACTTCGCAACACTTAGACAGAAACATTGAATTGATTTTTAATTTCAACATAAAAAGTACAAAAATGAGAAAAAAAACTCAGAACAATTCTTCATTAAATATAACCAAGTCACTTGAGAATAATCATCAATAAAGGTAACAAAATACTTAAATCCAGTTTTAGATGTAACTAGACAAGGACCCCATACATCTGAATGGACTAACTCAAAAGGAGCATTTGCTCGTTTATTGACTTTAGGGCTTAAGCTAACGCGATAATGTTTCGCATATCGACATGACTCATAATGTAAGGACTCCAAACCGTGAAATTGAGAATAAAGTTTCTTTAACAAAGAGAGAGACGGATGACTCAATTGGCAATATGCTTAAAAAAGGGTTACAAGTCTAGAGCAAGTATTAGACTTTGGTATCTCTATGTCTAGTATGTAGAGACCCCCCAGATTCATGTCCTTTACCAATCTTCCTCGTCATAAAATCCTGAAAAAAAGGAAATAATCGGGAAAGAATGAGTAGAGCTGGTAATTGCGGGGCGGGTCCGTGGGCTGACCCTCCTTGCCCATAAAAAAATGCGGGGTACACAAAAAATTTTGGCTTGCTGAAGCAGCGGGCCATTTTGACCCGTGCCCACATAACCCGCGAGGCGGGGTGGGCAAGTTCTTGCGGGCGCGAGTTGGCCCGCGGACCAGAAAAAAAAAATTTGTTGTGCTGTGCGCCCGCCACCTGTGTTGCTATGCTCTGTGCCTCTGTCACTATCACTGACAGTGGATACCGACAGGTGAGGACGACTGAGGATTGACAATGTGACGACTGGCGACGCCGACTGAAGTGACGATGACGAGATAGCACTACAGTAGCCCACCGGTTAATGACTTTAGACTTCGGCGAGGAGAGGATAGCAAAGGAAGCACCGCATCCACACGTCCGCAGCAGCCCACACACACCCACACCGTCACAGTCACGAGCGTCACACTCACACGAGTCGTGTGATACAGTCGATACCTTTTCCTTCGCAGCTCGCACTCTGCAGCATGCACACGCAGCAGCCTACACAGCCGTATGGGATGACTGGTGATGGCAGTCCAATGGAGAGTATGGTTTAGCCGTGTGGGGTGGGGGTGTGGTGTGGTGTGGACCGTGTGGTGTGGTATAGTGAGTGTGGTGTTATGTGGACCATATGGTGTGGCCGTGTGGGGTGAGTGGTGATGACAGTCCAATGGAGAGTGTGGTGTGGTCGTGTGGGGTGGGGGTGTAGTGTGGTGTGGACCATGTGATGTTAGGTGTGGCCATGTGGTGTAGCCATGTAGGCTGGTGACGGCGATCCAATGGAGCAGGTCATCGCGGGCCAGCTCGCATTGGCCCACGGGGCGGGGTGGGCCGATTTTTCTAACCCGCCAAACTTGCGGGCCAGCCTGTGATGACCCACGGGCCGAGGTAGGCCGACCCATTTGGCCTGCATTACTGATGGAGGCCATGATGGGAGCCAAGCTAAAGGTAGAATGTGGATCCTTTTGAAGTGCCACTTGGACCGATCACAAGAACTCGAGCGAAACGATTCAAAGAAGCACTTAACAAGTTAATAAAGGATGTCCAAAAAGCTAGAAAAGATTTGAGCAACCATGAGCATGAACTTACATTTGTACAAGTCATTTAAGGTTTTAAAAAAGGTGATTAAAGCTACCAACTTAGGAAGAGAAACAGCCAGCCTTGACGCTGTTTACGCTTTAACGCTGCTGGCTTTGAGCCGGCGTTGAAATTAGAGAGCGACAGAGGGACTACGCCGCCGGCGTATATACCCGGCATACATCTTATGCCGACTACTACGCCGCCTACTACGCCGCCGGTGTACATTGGCTGTTTGTTATTTTTTTCACAACTTTATTATGTTTTGTCATTTTGGGCCTTTTCCTTATGAGTTGTAAACCCTATTAATAGCTGCTAGGGTTGGAAAACAGAAGATAGAACTTTGATACAACTTTGATTAATATAATTTGAGAGTATTCCTCTCTTGGTTCTCCAAAGAACTTCTCTTGAACTTATCGGATCTCTTCCATGGCATTCTGATCACTCGTGAAATGTATATGTGAAACCGCTAGCAAGTATACTAGGTCGCAATCAAGTAATATATGATGAGTAGAGTATCGTTCCCTCAAGGACTAAAAAGATTACCAAACCTATAATAACTTATACTGATATTTAGGTAATTCAAATAAGAATCTTTTGTGTATTTAACTAAATTGATTAAATTAAGTTCTATGCTAATGAGAATTATAAGATTCTTATAAATACTTCCAATTGAACAGTAGGAATTTAGAATTCACCCTAGTCATGCTAATCAAACTACCATTAAGTTATTGAAATCAACTTATATGTGGTTATTCACGTGAGTTCAACATTCTAAACCTCAAATCAATTAGTCCACTTTCGTATCTCTAATTAACAGAGGATTCAAATATACTCTCATACATTTTTCAATGCTATGATTGCCTTATGCCCTAATACAATTATCCCTAATCTCTCAGTGAATAATTAATTAGAACATAGCTTTAATCTCTATATGAACCCTAATTAAACGCCGCTTTCGCATTGACTCATTAGTTTAATTAAGAATTCCTAACAAATCCTATCTCCACTTTCGTATTGATTAGATTTCTAACAATCTAATCTTATCACAATTAAATTGAAATTATAGGAATTCACAACATGAATGCTCCACATATATGTCAATCTCATAACCAAACTACACTGATCATTTTAGCAAACTAGGGCTTCATCCACTATTCCCACAAATGAAATTAGCCAGCCATACAATAGATAACAACAAGACAAAATTCAACGAAAAATGTTAAAGAATCCATTAAAGACATAAAAACCAATTCACAAAAATACAAAATATGATTAGGATAAGAAGTCACCAATATGTAGCAAATCTGGAAATAAGATCTTAAAACAACTCTTTAGAGATTTCTGACTTGATCTCAATTGATGGAAGTACAATTGAATTCAATCTTTAATTCCCTTGTAAAAAGCTAAATTTTCTCAAAACAAAGTTCTCAAATCTGCCAAATTGTTCCAAGTCTCCTCTCTTCCCCCCCGTTGTTTTATGCTCCGTAGAAACGTACAAATTGCACAAGAATATGAAAAGTCGGCAGTCCACCACATGAGGCACAACCGTGTGCAATGTGGTTGTTACTACCACCACATAAACCATGGCCGTAGGATAACTTCATAAGCTTCTCGGCATTTTCTTCTTTCCTTCTTCTTTTAGGCACGACCGTGTCTCATCCTTTGCTTGTAATTTCTTCATCTTTTGCAACATGTACATCTTCAAGTCCATTAATCCCTAAGATATTAACATAAATGCAATTTAAGTATCTTTTTATTGGAAATTTCTAATAATTGACAATAATATATATACCAATCGCAAGATACAACATGATAAAATATGCCTTTATCAACTCCCCCAAACTTGAACTTCTGCTTGTCCTCAAGCAATTAATAATTTGTCAAATGAAAATACAAAATTTTCTTTCCTCATAATTGATTTGAAAAGATGGTGCCTACCACTCTAACTAAACTGACAACATGTAATTGGTATACTTAGAAAAAATTGAGTAGTTAATTTGGAAAGACTAACTTTTATTCTTAATGTTTCACCACCGAATTCTTATTTCAAAAGATAAATTCTCAGTCCAATAAAGCAAAACACTCAATTAAACTTCAAAAGCAACTAGCAAGTATAAAATCTCTTTAATTACTTATCTGAATAAGATAGCACAAAGTTAAAGCATATGGTATCCACTCTTCCCCTAGATTTTTGCCTTTTTATAATAGTCTTATTTCATTCTTTATTCTATTTTTTTTTTCATTTGCTCATATTGACAGTGGAGTCTGACTTCACTCTTCTAAGGGACTAAAGCCTGCCCATATCAACTGGCTTTTATTAATATATTAAAATTTTTCCTTTCCGCCCTTTACGTTATTGTGAGTTCATTGAGTCGGTACATCCCGGGCTCATCACCCAAGTGACCAAGTTTTAAAGGGACCCCTACAAACTCTTCCTCACACTAACATTTAAGTTAGGATACTCTTAACTCACTTATCTGAGTCATTGGAGTAAAGGCTCTAAATATTTTATTTTATTTATTTATTTATTTTTTATATTAGTTAGGACTATTTTTATAAGGAATCACCAAGTAAAAATTTTCCTCGACCTCTTTTTCTAAGAGTTAAAATATTCTCAAAGCACTTCAAAAGACAAAATACAAGCTTAATTCACTTAGAAGTAAACTTGCTTGTTTTGCACTAAAGGACTCGACCTACTTCCGAACTTTAAATTCAAGAGTCTAAACAAAAGGTCAAATTTTTCCTTAAAGATTCCACTACTAAATTTGAACTAAGTAAACCAATTACAACAGCTAATGAGTAAGGCACCAAATCAAATCAATTAGATAAAATAAAATTTATACCACATTTCCAGATCATATTAGACTTTTCCAATACAACAGTTCAAGATAATGGTGAAGTATAATTGTCCAAAATATTCATTCCACACAAATTAACATCAACAGACATCAAAATTATCATAAATAATGGCCTATTTTATTTTTCATTCCCCCACACTTAATTCAGACAATGTCCTTATTGTCTTTCCTAATTGCAAAAGAAAATTGATTAAACCATAAAAGTACTTTGGGAATAACGAAACTTCCCTAAGATGAAAGTGTAGCAAAGTCTCTAGAATATTTCATCATGAAAGTGCCATTGCTTTTCCATATGAACTGCACATTTTTCCTTTAGTTCCTGAAGTTAGAACAAAGAAACACAAAGAGACAAAATAGATCAAGAATATTCACAGTCTAACATCACCTATAGTGTTTAAGGAATTATTACAGTTCCAACAGAAAATAAAATAAAAGTAATCGACAAATAACATTAAGACAAGTCTTTAAAAAAAATGAACAGAATCAAGCTTAATCCTCATCATCATCAAAATCATCATCCTCCTATTCTTCATCATTAGACACTTCCTCTTCCTCGGCATCTGAACATTCCTCCTCAAAATTAGAACTTGGTTCTTCCTCTTGAGGTGGGGATATTACTCGCTGGGGAGGTAGCTGTATTCTGACACTGGTGGATCGCCTTGGTGTGATCTTCATTCGAGGCCCACCTGTGGATGAACTTGGAATTATAACAGGAAGTTATGGTTGTAGAGGTGAAACATCCTCATCTGTGCTTCCTCCACATGAAGGAATAGATACTCCTAGGGCATCACCAATTGTTTTAAAACACTTATACATGTACTTTTTGATGCCCTTTAATTCCTTTCTTTGTTCCCGTTTAAATTCTTCCATATCTTCTTTTAATTGCGCAAGAGAGGAAGAAAGTCCTCTCCTTTCATTAATGGGAACCTCCACTCTTTAAGGACCTTGTTCTTCAGTAGATACTGGACCAAAACCCCAATACTTGAGCACCTGCTCACTCATTGCTACTGAAGAACAAACCTTATCATCAGGTTCTAGAGTTGGAAACACCCCCATATTTTTTAATAGCCTGGTGATCCAAGCCCCTACGTACACTCCCCTGTGTCCTTTTTCACAATTACGTCTAATGCAAATGACTGCTATTAGACCGACATTTAAACGTCGGTTCTGAATCATTGACCACATCTGCAAGCAGTCAAATGCACCGACGATCCCTTCACTATCCACTTTTCCACTAGTGGACCTAGCAAGGATATAATGTAGTATTCTATGGGTAGGGTTTTTGAGTATCGATGCCCTTGATGTGGATGGATCATATCCCTTTTCTCCTATTTCAAACCACAACATAGAGGCCCTGATCTGATCATACCAATCATATTCTAATCTGTTCATTGCGTCAGAATCCACAAAATCTTCATCTTCATAAATGCCCAATCTCTTAATGAATTCACGCATGGACAACTTAAAATACTGACCATTGAAATAGAATGATACATTGTTATTCATCTTCATGGTCATGGCTCTTTGAAGTTGAAATGTAGCTATAAATTCTAGGGTAGTCTTGCTGTAGATACTCTCCTTTATGTCCAATAGATTTCTCCAAGCTCTATCCTGAAACAAAAGCTCAAACTCCTGCGCAAACCCATATCTCTCAAGCAATTCCCAATTCAACACTGTGTTTGGTTTAATCACCTTCTTCGTTAAAACCATATCATATCTAGTGCGATGTTCTTCCTTTTATCCCACTGGATAATGATCACACCTTTGTGGTGGAGCTGGCTCAGCAGGTGCCTTTCCCTTGCGCGAACGTTTCCTTGAAGAAAATGATGCTTGGTCTCTTGGCATCTTTTTCTTGTATGGAGAGGAAAAACCAAAATCTTTCACAAGGACAATGGAGAATATGCAGACTTTAGAGAGAGAAAAAGTGAGAATGAATTTTGGATGAGAATAGAGTGTATGAGGGCAGAGAGTTTTTTTTTTTATTATTATTATTATTATACTCGCGTGGGCAAGACATAACCCACGGCCGTGGGTTATCTACATAACTCTCACCACGGTAATTTTTTTTTTTCACACACAGCCGTGGTGTAAGGGGTGAGTCAATCCGTAATTTTCACATTACTGTAGCACGACCGTATGACATGTGGTGGATTTAGGGCCACCACACGAACCACGGCCGTATCTTATCCCCCTAAAATCCTCGATCGATTTTTTTTTTTTGAAAAATAAAATTAATTTACAAAAATCTTTAATCATGGGCTGCCTCCCATGAAGTGCTTAGTTTAAAGTCTTTAGCCCGACTTTCCTCCTTCTTTTCACTTAGGCTGTGCAAGATCCACAGTGGTGGCATCTCTATCAAAGCTTTCCCTTTCATAATAATGTTTAAGAAGTTAACCATTTACTTTGAAAGTTTGGTTATCTTCTGATCTCAATTCTACTGTACCATAAGGAAAAACTTGTGAAATAACAAAAGGTCCAGACCATCTTAATCTTAACTTACCTGGGAACAATTTTAATTGAGAGTTATATAATAAAACTTTCTGACCTGGCAAAAACTCTCGTTTTAAAATGTTCTAATCATGTCATCTCTTAGCTCTCTCCTTATAGATCTTTGCATTCTCACATGCTTCTTCTCTTAATTCTGCTAATTTATTCAACTGGAGTAATCTCTTTTCACCTGCAGCTTGCAAATCAAAGTTATGGAACTTTATGGCCCAGTATGCTTTGTGCTCAAGCTCCACTGGTAGGTGACATGACTTACCAAACACAATCTTGTATGAGGACATTCCTATGGGAGTTTTAAACGCAGTTCTATAAGCCCATAATGCATCATCAAGTTTTAATGACCAATCTTTTCTGGATGCATTAATAGTTTTTTCCAAAATACGTTTAATTTCCCTATTAGATACCTCGACTTGACCTGAAGTTTGAGGATGATAAGGAGTAGCAATTTTATGAGTAACCCCATATTTTGATAATAATTTTTCAAATTGCTTGTTACAAAAATGCGACCTTCCATCACTTATGATAGCTCGAGGTACTCCAAATCTTGAAAAAATGTTTCTTTTCAAAAATCTAACTACAACTCTAGTGTCGTTAGTTTGCAAAGCAACCGCTTCTACCCATTTCGAAACATAGTCGACGGCCAAGAGAATGTATTTGTTTAAATAAGAAGAGGGAAATGGACCCATAAAATCTATCCCCCAAACATCAAAAAGTTCTATTACAAGAATACCATTCTGCGGTAATTCATGTCTCCTAGAAATGTTACCTGTCTTTTGGCATTGAGCACAAGACATGATATAACTCCTGCAATCCCGAAACAAACTAGGCCAATAAAATCCACAAGATAAAACTTTAGCTGCGGTTCTCTCTACACCAAAATGACCTCCTACCTCTTTTGAATGACAATGCTGAATGATGCTAATTTGTTCAATTTCTGGCACACATCGTCTAATTATTTGATCAGTACAATTTTTAAACAAATATGGTTCATCCCAAAAGTAAAATTTTACATCATGTAAAAACTTCTTTTTCTGTTGGTATGAAATACCATAAGGTATGATTTTGCTAACCAAATAATTAACGATGTCAGCATACCAAGGTAGTCCTTGGATTTCAACTCCATACAACTGTTCATCTGGGAAATTTTCATTAATAGTTGGATCCGAACACTCAAATTCCAACCTTGACAAATGATCAGCTAAAACATTCTCTGTTCCCTTTTTGTCTTTGATTTCAAGATTAAATTCTTGTAGCAGTAAAATCCAACAAATTAACCTTGGCTTAGCATCAGTTTTAGCAAACAAATACTTGAGCGCAGCATGGTCTGTATATACTATGATCTTAGAACCTATTAGATAGGACCGAAACTTATCACATGTAAATATAATTGCTAAGAGTTCTTTTTCAGTAGTAGCATAGTTCCTTTGAGCCTCATTCAAGGTTCTACTGGCATAATATATGACATGAAACAACTTACCTCTCCTTTGTCCAAGTACTGCTCCTATTGTATAGTCACTGGCATCACACATCAATTCAAATGGAAGCTCCCAATCAGGTGCAACAATTACTGGTGCAGTTGTGAGCTTCTCCTTCAACAAATTGAATGCTTGCAAACATTTGTCATCAAAATTAAAAGCAGTATCTTTTTCAAGTAAATTACAAAGAGGTTTAGAGATTTTAGAGAAGTCCCTGATAAATCTTCTGTAAAAACCAGCATGTCCCAGGAAACTTCTGACTCCTTTCAATGAAGTAGGTGGTGGCAACTTTTCAATGATCTCCACTTTTGCTCGGTCGACCTCAATCCCTCTTTCTGATATCTTATGACCCAAGACTATTTCCTCTCTTACCATAAAATGGCATTTCTCCCGGTTAAGAATTAGATTGGTCTCTTTACATCTTTTAAGCACGTAGCCTAAATTTATCAGACATGCATCAAATGACTTCCCAACAACTGAAACATCATCCATAAACACCTCAATGAAGTTCTCTAACATGTCAGAAAAAATAGACATCATACACCTCTGAAAAGTAGTAGGTGCGTTACATAGACTAAAGGGCATCCTTCTATAGGCAAAGGTGCCATAAGGACATGTAAATGTGGTTTTTTCTTGGTCCTCAGGTGCTATATGGATCTGATTATACCCAGAATAACCATCTAAAAAGCAATAGTACCCATGCCCTACTAGTTTTTCTAACATCTGATCAATAAATGGGAGGGGAAAATGATCTTTGCAGGTGGCGTCATTCACTTTTCTATAGTCTATACACACTCTCCACCCGGTCACAGTATGAGTAGGGATTAACTCATTGGAATCATTCTTTACTACAGTCATACCACATTTTTTTGGCACTACTTGAACTGGATTAACCCATTTACTATCGGAGATAGGATAGATAATACCTGCATCAAACAACTTGAGTACTTCTTTTTTCACTACCTCTTTAAGAGTTGGGTTTAGTCGTCTCTATGGTTGAACTATAGGTTTACATTCAACCTCCAAGAATATGCGATGAGTGCAAATTAGAGGGCTAATTCCCTTGATATCTTCAATTGTCCATCCTATTGCCTCCTTATGCTCTCTCAGCACTTCTAAAAGTTGTTGCTCCTGATCACCTGTCAAGAAAGAAGAAATAATTATTGGCAAAGTATTATCCATTCCCAAATAAGCATATTTCAAATGACTAGGTAAAGGTTTAAGTTCTAGCACCGGAGGTTGTGTCAAAGATAGCACTAATTTTGTTGCACTTGTGCCCAACTCCTCATAATATTGAACCTTGATTTCTATCGCCTCCTCCATACATTCATCCATAGGCTTTTCATCATCACTCCAATCATCCACATCTCTAAGAACAGATTCTAATGTAACCAATCCTGCTTTCTCTTCCTTAGATTCACTAGTAAGCTCATCAATGTTATCAATAGTGTAACAGGACTTACATTCATCAAATTGTTTCATAGCATCATACACATTAAAAGTTATTTGTTCATCCATAACTCTTAAAGTGAGCTTACCTTGTTCCACATCTATTAAAGCTTTACCTGTAGCAAGGAATGGTCTACCAAGAATCATGGGCACCTCTCTATCCTCTTCCATCTCCAAGACAATGAAATCAACTAGAAAGTAGAACTTGTCTACTTTCACTAAAACATTCTCCACAATACCTTTGGGATATTTAATGCTCCTGTCAGCTAATTGCAAAGTGACATGGGTCTCCTTGCAGTCTCCCAATCCAAGTTCCCTGAAAATAGAGAGAGGCATTAAGTTAATACTTACACCTGAATCAATAAGAACTTTATCAAAATAAAAATTTCCAATTGTGCAAGGAACAGTAAAACTCCCCTGATCTCTTTGTTTCTTTGGAAAAGTTGAAATGTCCTTCTGAAGAATCATAGAACATTCTCTTGTAAGCATTATCGATTCATTGCCATCAATTTTTCTCTTTTTTGTAAGAAGCTCTTTCATGAATTTCGCATATGAAGGCATCTGCTGGAGTGCCTCTACAAAAGGAATGTTGATTTGGAGCTTCTTAAACACCTCCAAGAATTTAGCGAATTGGGAATCTAACTGCTGTTGCTTCAATCGCCCTGGGAAAGGTACAGGAGGAATATAGGGTTTCACCTCTGGTGTTTACTGTTTTGGTTCCTCTACCTTTTTCTTCCCTTTGTCTTTCTTTGAACTCTCCTCTTTCTCTTGAGCATGTGTGTCAACTTTTTCCAATTCCTTACCACTCCTCAACACAATTGCATTGACACCTTTTAGATTCTCCTCAGTTTTGCTAGGCAAAGACCCAGATGGTCTATTTCTTAGCTGTTAAGAGATCTGGCCAATTTGGTTCTCTAAGTTTCTAATGGTGGCTTGCTGATTCTATAGCATAATGTCAGTCTTTTGCACATAACTCAACATGAGCTCTTCTATTCTTGACTGACTTTGCTGAGGAGGAGGAATTTGAGTAGGGACTTGTTTTTGAAATCCAGGTGGTGGGTTTCGTACGTTGTTCTCATTCCTCCATGAGAAGTTTGGATGATTTCGCCAGCCTGGATTGTAAGTGTTGGAATAAGGCCCTTGATTAGCTCTTTGAAAATTGTTGGCATAGTTGACTTGCTCTCTATTGGATGATGCTGGAAAGTTTCCCAATGGACATTCCAAAGAGGGGTGTGGTCCTGAACACAAGTCACAACTAGCAAGCAAGTTAGCATTAACTGATTGAGAAGAAGAAAGTTTGCTTACCTGAGTAGTGAGAACTGCCAACTGAGTTGAAATAGAATCGATATCACTAACTGATGCAGCTCTTGATTTCCCTCTCTCATGTTGCCAATTATGTGCACTGGATGCCATTTCTTCAATTAAAGCACTGGCTTCAGTGTATGTTTTACCCATCAATGCACCTCCAGCTGTAGCATCTACCAATGACCTCATAGTGTCATCCAAACTAAGATAAAATACCTCAATCAGGAGATTATCTGGTAAGCCATGGTGTGGACACTTCCGGATTATTTCCTTAAATCGTTCCCATGCCTCATATAATGATTCACCACTAAACTTGGAAAATTTGGTGATATCATTTCTTAATTTGGCACTACGTGATGGTGAGAAAAATCTTCTAAGAAACATTGATTGAAGTTTAGCCCATGTGGTAACAGAAGCTTGAGGTAAGGAATTATACCAAGCTCTTGCCTTATCCTTCAATGAGAAAGGAAAGAGTTGCAGTCTTATGGCATCATCAGAAACACCATTCATCTTTATCAAGTTAGAATACTGAAGGAATCCTGCTATGTGCTCATCAAGGCTCTCATGTGTATATCCACCAAACTGATTGGATTGCACCATCTGTATAAGTGCCGGCTTCAGCTCAAAAGTGTTGGCCTGAACAGCTGGCCTTCTAATTGCTGGTCCTTGAATAGTTGGGACTGAAAAATCACGAAGTGCTCGCGGGGCAGCCTAAATAATAATATTGTTATTGTCATCTACCATGATTTCCTCTTGATTCTCTCCTCTCTGTCTATTCTCTCTTCTCAAACGATGTATAGTACGCTCTATCTCAGGATCTAGGGGCAGAAGTTCAAGACTCCTACTCCTTTGCATGTGCACCCACAGAAAAGACAGAAAAGTAAAGACACACTATCAACAAAATAAAATGCACCTAAATTACCAACAAAGCTACAAAGTCTAATATCTTATAGTCCCCGGCAACGGCGCCAAAAACTTGATCACTCGTGAAATGTATATGTGAAACTGCTAGCAAGTATACTAGGTCGCAATCAAGTAATATATGATGAGTAGAGTATCATTCCCTCGAAGACTAAAAAGATTACCAAACCTATAATAACTTATACTGATATTTAGGTAATTCAAATAGGAATCTTTTGTGTATTTAACTAAAGAGATTAAATTAAGTTCTATGCTAATGAGAATTATAAGATTCTTATAAATACTTCCAATTGAACAGTAGGAATTTAGAATTCACCCTAGTCATGCTAATTAAACTACCATTAAGTTATTGAAATCAACTTATATGTGGTTATTCACGTGAGTTCAACATTATAAACCTCAAATCAATTAGTCCACTTTCGTATCTCTAATTAATAGAGGATTCTAATATACTCTCATATATTTTTCAATGCTATGATCGCCTTATGCCCTAATACAATTATCCCTAATCTCTCAATGAATAATTAATTAGAACATAGCTTTAATCTCTATATGAACCCTAATTAAACCAATTAACGCTGCTTTCGCATTGACTCATTAGTCTAATTAAGAATTCCTAACAAATCGTATCTCCACTTTCGTATTGATTGGATTTCTAACAATCTAATCTTATCACAATTAAATTGAAATTATAGGAATTCACAACATGAATACTCCACATATATGTCAATCTCATAACCAAACTAGGGCTTCATCCACTATTCCCACAAATGAAATTAGCCAGCCATACAATAGATAACAACAAGACAAAATTCAACGAAAAATGTTAAAGAATCCATTAAAGACATAAAAACCAATTCACAGAAATGCAAAATATGATTAGGATAAGAAGTCACCAATATGTAGCACATCTGGAAATAAGATCCTAAAACAACTCTTCAGAGATTTTTGACTTGATCTCAATTGATGGAAGTACAATTGAATTCAATCTTCAATTCCTTTGTAAAAAGCTAAAGTTTCTCAAAACAAAGTTCTCAAATCTGCCAAATTGTTCCAAGTCTCCTCTCCTCCCCTCGGTCGTTTTATGCTCCGCAAAAACGTACAAATTGCACAAGAATATGAAAAGTCAGCAGTCCACCACATGAGGCACGACTGTGTGTAATGTGGTTGTTACTGCCACCACATAAACCACGGCCGTGGGATAACTCTATATGCTTCTCGACATTTTCTTCTTTCCATCTTCTTTTAGGCACGACCGTGTCTCATCCCTTGCTTGTGATTTCTTCATGTTTTGCAACATGTACATCTTTAAGTCCATTAATCCCTAAGATATTAACATAAATGCAATTTAAGTATCTTTTTATTGGAAATTTCTAATAATTGACAATAATATATATACCAATTGCAAGATACAACATGATAAAATATGCCTTTATCACGTTCAAATCAGACTTATCAATCGGTCTTTCATCCCGATTGTGGTGTTAACAGAATATACCAAGGTTCTTGCCTCACCTATAGGCAACGGGTCGCAGTTCCACTTCGATTATTTGGCATCTTGGGTTGCAATTCCAAACGTATTGGTATAGGATTTCATCACAGATGGACGTGGTTCGTATCAGTTTGGTATCAGAGCCTAGGTTTGTTAAAAATTAGTTTGGTTTGAGAAAGGTAACATCAAAACCCTAACTCCAATCGTTCATATCAGTTTCGTATTACCATTGCTTTATACTCAAGTCCATAGTGATAATTGTTTCTTGAGTAGTGTAGTTTCATTCTATCAATCTTGTTACAAAAAAAAAAAAGGAACGAAAAAAAAAAACAAAAAAAAAGAAGAAGAACGAAAACAAAAACAAAAAAAAAAAAAAAAGAAGGAAAATTCAAGCTCAGAGAGTTTGTTCTTGAATTCTACGGAAGAATTTGGTGTAGTTTGGATTAGTTCCAAGAGAATTGAGAAGAGGGATTGGTGAGTTGATATCATCTCTGTTTGTGAGAATACACGAGTGAATGTGGGATATCCTTCTTTGAGTGAAACACGTGAGGGAGTGAATTGTGAGGTTAATTATATATATATATTTGTGTTTGTACTAACCTTTTATTATAGGAACTATGTCACGGCAAAATTCTCCTGAAGGTGAGAGGGGGAGATTTGATGCTAGGTTAGTAATTGAGGCGTTGAGGAGTGAGATGAAGAGAATGTTTTAGGAGGGAATTGAGCAAATTCATGAAACGGTGGAGTAGAAACTGGAGCAATCTAAGAACGTCTTTCAAGGGCATAAGAGGAAGAGTTGTTCTAAAAGAGGACAAAGGGGTGGAGATGAAAATTCTGATGAACCTTCTATCGGGAGCTATAGTGGTTATGGTGGTAGGAATAGAGGAACTAGGGATTGGGAAGATAGAGGAGATAGGAATAGAGAGGATAATCAATTGAGTAATATAAAGATGAAGATTCCTCCTTTCTAAGGGAAGAATGATCCCGAGGCATACTTACAATGGGAGAAGAAGGTAGAGATGGCGTTTGATTGTCACAATTATAGTGGGAGAAAGAAAGCGAAACTTGCTGCCATTGAGTTTTCAGATTATGCCATAGTGTGGCAGGATCAACTGATGTTGAATAGAAAAAGGAATGGCGAACCACCCATTGAGTCTTGGGAAGAGATGAAGAGGGTGATGAAGAAGAGATTTGTTCTTGCTTACTACTATCGTGAATTGCACAACAAATTGCAAACTCTTAAGCAGGGAAGCCAAAGTGTGGATGAGTATTTCAAGGACATAGAGGTTACTATGATTAGAGCAAATGTTGAGGAGGATAGAGAGGCTATCATGGCTAGGTTTCTTGCTGGGTTAAATAGAGAGATTCAAAATGTGGTAGAATTATAGCATTATGTGGAACTAGAAGATATGGTCCACATGGCTATAAAGGTTGAGAACCAACACAGGAGGAAAGCTAGTAGTACTGCACGATTTCAACAGGGTGCTAGTTCATCTACTTAGAAGACTAACCATTGGAGGAAGGAAGAAAAGTCTTTACCCACTAAGCCAAAAGGAGAGCAGGAGCAAGGGAGTTCTATTTCCGGTTGATAGGTATCGAATCCAACAAAAATAAAAACCTACTCCTGGACAATTATATGATTTGCATATAGTGGTGAGTAGGGTCGAATCCACAGGGATTGGTTAAAGATATTTCTATTCAAAGGGAATAAAGAGGAAAAGAAAAATTGGGGGGGGGGGGGGGGGGGGGGGGGGGTTGTTTGTGAATCAAAATAAAGTTGAAACAAGATAATAAAATTGAATATTGATAAAAGCCTAGCCAAAGGAATCAAGATAGTTTAATTCTAGGAATTGATCATCGATGCAAATGTTTTCTATTCTTATTTCTAGATAAACTGGTTATGGTTATTAACAAGCTCTAACAACCTATCTCTCCTTACTTCCTCGATAATCAAGACAAGCTCTCTGATTACTTCTCTTATCGATTAGACAACCTTAGACAAGCGTTTAGGATTTAATCTATCAATAGCATTAAAAATCTAGAGAGACCACCAATTCATGCCAGTAGATTATAAGATAACCTATTTAAACATGATCATACACCTCCATAACATGAATTCGATCATCTATCTTATAACCAAACATGTTATGGTATTACTGAGACTAGAATAATCAAACAATTACGGATTTAACGTGCTAGTTGACAATATATTAACTTGCTAATTGAGTAGAAGAGCTCTAATTCATACCAATCAACAAAGATAATAATGACAAAACGTTCAGAAGATATATGAATATCCAAAAACAAAGAATATAATAAAAACAAATCAATTAGATCTCACAATTCGTAGAGAATTAAACATCTATGATCCTTTGGCTAGAAAAGTAGCTTAGCTACACATGTTCATCAGCAAAACAAAAATAAAAAGTAAAAACATGGTGTTCCTAGTTTCCTTGCTCTGCCTCCCTCCTTCCTTCTTGTCTCCACGATGATCCAAGCTCCAGATGATAAAAACTCCCCCTTTTCCTCTAAGGTTGGTTCTTATTTATATTATTAAGGCAATGGCAGAGGATCTTTAGCTAGCAAGATACGAAAATATCTTTCCTTTTTTAAGTAAATCTCAAGAAGTGAATATTTGTCTACCTGGCACGCCCTACGACACGGTCGTGGGTCAAGCTGTGCCTCTGTCGATTGATTCTTCTTGGCAGATACACGGCCGTGTACTTCAACCGTGTATGTTTCTATGGATTCTTCAAGACAGATACACGGCCGTGTACTTTAACCGTGTATGTTTCTGTGGATTCTTCAAGACAGATACACGACCGTGTACTTCAATCGTGTATGCTTCTATGGATTCTTCGTCCATGTCCAGTGTGTGCTACAGCTTCAACTACGGCCGTGTCACAAGCCGTGTCTTCCTTTGGTCGATGTTCCACAATTTCTCTTCCTTGTTTCATCAAGCTTCCACCACGGCCGTGTCACAAACCGTGTCTGACACCATGGCTTCCACCACGGCCGTGTCACAAACCGTGCCTCCTTCTAGACAGATATATGCCCATGTGCTTTCCTCCGGTGGTGTAAATCTTTTTCTTTGATCCAAGTTGTAGATAACTTCTCTAATTTACTTGAATTAGCACCCTTAACTCAATTTAACCTGATTTATCACCATAATAGAATTAAGTACCATTTTCTTATGATTTCTATAAAATCAATAATAAATTAACACAATTCATACTATAAAGATCGAGTATAAAATGGCTCTATCAAATTCCCCCACACTTAAACTCTTGCTTGTCCTCAAGCAATTGAATCAAATCAATTGAGAAATCTGTCATAGATTATACGAACTTTCTTTTCGTCATTCCAAGCATCTATTCATTTGTAATTCATGACTTGTAATTTTAATGTCTACTACTTCACCCAGACTGGTTTCCTGTGATCAAATTACCATGGACAAAATTTAATAGCTAATCTAAACAAAACAAACTTTAATCCTCATGTTTAGCAAAAGAATTTTTATTCCAAAAGTAAATACTTAATCCACTAAGGAAAAACACCTAATTAAACTTCATTAGATATTAGCAAACATATAATCCTTGCAACATAAAGTAAAAGAATATAGTATTAATTCTTTCCATAGATTTTCTCCCTTTTTGTTATAAGTCTTGTTTCATTCAATAAATGTTTACATTCATGTCCTTTTGATTTAATCAAGCATCTATTTTGACGGGTTTTTGCCTGCTTCTTTTCATGAACTTTTTCCTTTTTCGCCCTTATCGTTATAGTGAGTTCATTGAGTCGGCACATCCCGAGCTCGTCACTCAAGTGACCGGGTTTTGAGATACCCCTACGGACTCTTCCTCACTCTAACATTCAAGTTTGAATACTCTTAACTCAATTAGTTGAATCATTGGAGTAATGGCTATGCTTGTTTTTTTTTTTTCACTAAGTGTTATAACAAACAACTTCAAAGACTATACAGTAGCTAATATAACCTAGAAGTAAACTTGTTTATTTTTCACTTAGGGACTCAACTTACTCTTAGACTTCCAATTCTAAAGCTAAATACAAGGTAAATTTGTTTCTTAAAGATTTCACTACGTAATTTTAACCAAGTATTCTAATCACAGCAGTGGGTGAGTAGAGCATTTGAACAAGTCAATTTCACATTTTGTAGATGCTTATCACAACATTTAGTACAATCTCCAGATTTCATGATAATTTAGAAAAATTTTGGATTAAAATTGCTTAAGGATAAACATTCAAAGTATGAGTCAATTCTCTATTCTCTATATTTTATTATCCTCTCCCCCCCACATAGCTTGAACAGTGTCCTCACTGTTCCTAATTCAGCACAATTAAAGAGGAATTAACAACTCAAGGAACATTAGAGAATAAGAGAAAGGAAATACTGGTACTTCCCTAGTATTGGAGTTCTCCTCTTAAGCACTAGAGAGTGTCATTTGATGATATGTATCCTTGCTGCAGCTAATCCAAAGAAATCAAAACAACACTAAAATCAAAACAAAACTAAAACAAAGCAAAACTAAAGCAAAACAAAACTAAAAATTGAATTTTTTTTTTTTTTTAACATGGGTTGCCTCCCATGAAGTGCCTTTCTTTAACGTCTTTGGCTAGACGTTCTTGGCTAGATGTTTGGGTAAGGGTTTTGATTCCAGCTTTGGTGCCTGTGGTGAAGGGTCAATAACATCTACGACAAAAATAGGAGAGATATCGCTAGGATGTTTCATAGTATCATAAATATTAAATTTAATCACTTCATCATCAAATTCCATAATGAGGGTACCATCATTTACATCAATTTTCGTCTTGGATGTCTTAAGGAATGGTCGTCCTAATAATATCATTGATGAATTATGAGAATCATTATCTTCCATGTCAAGCACATAAAAATCAGCAGGAAAAACCAACCCATTGACTTGAACTAAAACATCCTCTAGAACTCCCTCAGGATAAACATTAGACCTGTCAGCAAGTTGAACAATAATACCCGTTTCCTTCAAGGGACCAACATTCAAACATTGATAAACAGACAAAGGCATGACATTGATTGAAGCTCCTAGATCACACATGGCTTTAGCGATTCCAAGATTACCTATTTTGCAAGGAATGGTAAACATACCTGGATCCTTACATTTAGGAGGAAGCTTCTTCTGAATAATAGCTGAAACATTTTCACTCACACTAATCTTTTCATTGCCTTTCAGCTTCCTTTTGTTAGTGCACAAGTCTTTGAGAAATCTAGCATAGCGCGGTATTTGCTTAATTGCATCGAGCAAAGGAATATTTACCTCAACTTTGCGAAAAGTTTCCAGAATCTCCTTTTCTTCCGCTTCATTTTTTGATTTCGCTAATCTGGAGGGGAAAGGAGGTGGTGTCAACATGACCTTTGATGGCTCAACTAGAGACCTTCTAATCTGGTTGTCCTGTTGGCTTGGAGTCGAAATTTCTTTCTTGGCCTCTTCCTCAAGATTAGATGGGTATCCTTTCTTATTTGTTCCCTGCAATTCTGTTCCACTTCTCAAGGTAATTGCATTAACGCTTTGCTTCGGGTTTGTGATAGTTTGAGAGGGTAACTTACCTTGAGTTTCTAACCTGTTTACAGCAGAAGCAAGTTAGCTTACCTGATTCTCCAAATTTTGAATACTTTGCTTTGTTTCCTCCTGAAATTTTTTTGTATTAACAGTAAGAGATTTAACAATTTCCTCAAGAGACATACTTGAAGTGGAAGGAGCTTGGGGTATTTGGTTTGATGGTTTAGGCTGGAATTGTTGGAAATGTTGTGGGTTGTTGCCATATCAGAAGTTAGGATGATCCCTCCATCCAGGATTATAAGTATTCGAGTAGGGATCATATTTCCTTTGTGGCTGTCCTGGGAATCCTCCTACAGCATTAGCGTGTTCATGATTGTCATCTTGCAATGTGGGGCACATGTCGGTAGGATGATTAGGAGCAACACAAATTCCACAAGCCTTCACCTGCTGGGTATTTCCAAGAGCTAGCTGCTGCACAAGGGAGGTTAGGTTAGAAATTTGATGTTCAAGGTTAGACACACTTACCTCATTTACCTTCCTTGAAGACGTATCATGCCTATACCCAAATTGTTGCGAATTAGCAGCCATAATGGAGATCAATTCCCTAGCTTGACTAGGGGTTTTATTTACTATGGCGCCTCCACTAGCAGCATCCATCATCTTCCTCTCCATCGGAAGCAGGCCTTCATAGAAGTATTGGATGAGAAGTTATTCAGATATCACATGTTGTGGACAGCTTGCACAAAGTTGCTTGAACCTCTCCCAATACTCATGAAGAGTCTCGAGGTCCCTTTGTTTGACACCACAAATTTCTCTTCTTATACTAGCGGCTCTAGATGCGGGGAAGAATTTGTCCAAGAAGAGTCTCACCATATCTGTCCAAGTGGTTATAGAACCTGGAGGCAAATAAAACAACCAATCTTTAGCTTTAGTACTAAAAGAAAATGGAAAAGCACGTAACTTGGTTTGATCGTCGGTTATTCTTTGTGACCTCATGCTAGAACACACTATATGAAACTCTTTCAAATGTTTATGAGGATCTTCATTCTCAAGACCATGAAAGGTGGGTAGTAGATGTATCAACTCAGATTTTAACTCGAATTCAACAGCTAGTTCGGGGTAGTGAATACAAAGTGGTTGTTGATTCACATCCGGTGCAGCCAATTCTCGCAATGTTCTTTCGGGATTTGCCATATCGTCTTCTTTTTCAGAATCAATGGATGAATCAGACAACTCCGATGCCAAGTTCAGTCCAACGGATGATCTAGCTTCTCGTCGCAGCCTTTTAAGAGTCTTCTCAATCTCTGGATTATAATTGAATGCACCTATATGAGAAGAACGAGTCATACAAGAATAGAAATAAATTTGACACCAATCTCCGGCAACGACGCCAAAATTTGATGGGTGTCGAATCCAACAAAAATAAAAACCTACTCCTAGACAATTATATGATTTGCATATAGTGGTGAGTAGGGTCGAATCTAAAGGGTTAGTTAAAGATATTTCTATTCAATGGGAATAAAGAGGAAAAGAAAAATGGGGGGGGGGGTTTGTTTGTGAATCAAAATAAAGTTGAAACAAGATAATAGCCTAGCCAAAGGAATCAAGATAGTTTAATTCTAGGAATTGATCACCGATGCAAATGTTTTCTATTCTTATTTCTAGATAAACTGGTTATGGTTATTAACAAGCTCTAACAACCTATCTCTCCTTACTTCCTCGATAATCAAGACAAGCTCTCTGATTACTTCTCTTATCGATTAGACAACCCTAGACAAGCTCTTAGGATTTAATCTATCAATAGCATTAAAAATCTAGAGAGACCACCAATTCATGCCAGTAGATTATAAGATAACCTATTTAAACATGATCATACACCTCCATAACATGAATTCGATCATCTATCTTATAACCAAACATGTTATTGTATCACTGAGACTAGAACAATCAAACAATTACGGATTTGACGTGCTAGTTGACAATATATTAACTTGCTAATTGAGTAGAAGAGCTCTAATTCATACTAATCAACAAAGATAATAATGACAAAACGTTCAGAAGATATATGAATATCCAAAAACAAAGAATAGAATAAAAACAAATCAATTACATCTCACAATTCGTGGAGAATTAAACATCTATGATCCTTTGGCTAGAAAAGTAGCTTAGCTACACATGTTCATCAGCAAAATGAAAATAAAAAGTAAAAACATGGTGTTCCTGGTTTCCTTGCTCTGCCTCCTTCCTTCCTTCTTGTCTCCACGATGATCCAAGCTCCAGATGATAAAAACTCCCCTTTTTCCTCTAGGGTTTGTTTTTATTTATATTGTTAAGGTAATGACAGAGGATCTTTAATTAGCAAGATACGAAAATATTTTTCCCTTTTTAAGTAAATCTCGAGAAGTGAATATTCGTCTGCTTGGCACGCCCTATGATACGGCCGTGGGTCAAGCAGTGCCTCTATCGGTTGATTCTTCTGGGCAGATACACGGTCGTGTACTTCAACTATGCATGTTTCTATGGATTCTTCAAGACAGATACACGGCCGTGTACTTCAACCGTATATGTTTCTGTAGATTCTTCAAGACAGATACACGGCCGTGTACTTCAACCGTGTATGCTTCTGTGGATTCTTCGTCCATGTCCAGTATGTGCCACGGCTTCAACTACGGCCGTGTCACAAGCCATGTCTTCCTCTGGTCGATGTTCCACAATTTCTCTTCCTTGTTTCATCAAGCTTCCACCACGGCTTCCACCACGGTCGTGTCACAAACCGTGTCTGACACCATGGCTTCCACCACGGCCGTGTCACAAACCGTGCCTCCTTCTAGACAGATATGTGCCCATGTGCTTTCCTCCGGTGGTGTAAATCCTTATCTTTGATCCAAGTTATAGATGACTTCTCTAATTTACTTAAATTAGCACCCTTAACTCCATTTAACCTGATTTATCACCATAATAGAATTAAGTACCATTTCCTTATGATTTCTATAAAATCAATAATAAATTAACACAATTCATACTATAAAGATCGAGTATAAAATGGCTCTATCACCGGTAATCAAGGTAAACCTAATTCTTCTACTCTTAGAAATCGTGACATTAAATGTTTTAAATGCCAAGGAAGAGGCCATATTGCTAGTTAATGTCTGAATAGACGTGTTATGATTTTGCGTGATGATGGTGAATATGAGACTGATGGGGATATTGAAGATGATGATATGCCTCCATTGGAGGATGTTAGTGATGACGAGGAGCCTGCAGCAGGGAAGTTAGTGGCAGTAGTGAAGCGAGCTTTGAATGTGCAGGTGAAGGAAGAAGATGAGGTGCAACGAGAGAATATCTTTCATACTAGATGTTATCTAGGTGACCATATTTGTAGTTTGATCATTGATGAGGGGAGTTGTACTAATGTAGTAAGTACTTTCATTGTTGAGAGGTTGGGGCTCAAGACCACTAAACACCCTAGCCCTTATAAATTACAGTGGTTGAATGATAGTGGCAAGACTAAGGTGAGTAAGCAAACCCTAATTGCTTTTCGCATCAGTAGGTATGAGGATGAGGTATTATGCAATGTAGTGCCTATGCAGGCTTGTCATGTGTTGTTAGGGACGCCATGGCAGTTTGATGGGAAGGTTGTTCATGATGGCTTTTCTAACAAGTATACGCTTGTTTACCATGGCAAAATTTATAATCTTAAACCCTTAACACCTAAACAGGTGTATGAGGATCGGTTGCAGCTACAACAATCTTTTGCAAAATATAAAGTAAGTGAAAAACAGAGGGAGATTGAGAGAGCAAAAGACATAGAAAAGAAAAGGAATACAAAAGTCAATATCAAAAGGAAAAAGAGAGGAAGGTTGGAAAGAGTGTGAGAGGCCAAGTTGAGGGGGGATCAACTTTGGTGGTGAATGAAAAGGAGAGTGCAGCCTTGCAAAAGGAGAGTTGTGTGGCAAGAGTGAGTGTAGTGAGGAGAGCGTTAGTGATGAAGTAACCCATGTTGTTGCTGGTTTTTAAGGAAACTTGTTTGAATACCAACGGACTTCTTAACTCTTTTCCTAGTGTGGTTGTGTCTATTTTGCAGGACTTTGAAGTTGTCTTCCCTGAGGAGATTCCAAAGGGGTTACCACCTATTCGTGGTATTGAGCACTAGATTGACTTTATACCCGAAGCATCTATTCTAAACAAGCCAGCTTATAAGAGCAATCTAGAGGAGACAAAGGAACTCTAAAGGCAGGTTAATGACTTAATGGATAAGGGATACGTGAGGGAAAGCATGAGCCCATGTGCAGTGCCTGTGATTTTTGTGCCTAAGAAGGATGGGTCATGGAGAATGTGTGTTGATTGCCCAGCTATCAACAACATCACAATAAAGTATCGTCATCCTATTCCTCGCTTAGATGACATGTTAGATGAGTTATATGGGTCTAGTGTCTTCTCTAAAATTGATTTGAAAAGTGGATATCACCAAATTAGAATAAAAGAAGATGATGAATGGAAAACAACATTTAAGACAAAATATGGATTATATGAGTGGTTAGTAATGCCTTTCGGTTTAACTAACGCACCTAGTACTTTCATGAGACTTATGAACCATGTTTTGAGGACTTTTATTGGCAAATTTATGGTCGTCTATTTTGATGATATCCTCATTTATAGTAAGAGTTTAAAAGACCATATATCTCACTTGAGGGCTGTTTTGGAAGTGCTTCGAAAGGAGTAATTATATGCTAACCTCAAAAAGTGTACTTTTTGCATAGACAGACTTGTGTTTCTTGGTTTTATTGTTAGTGCATAGGGAATACAGGTTGATGAAAAGAAGATTCGTGCGATCTAAGAATGGCCTAGTCCCACTAATGTAAGTAATGTTCAGAGTTTCCATGGATTAGCGAGCTTTTATAGGAGGTTTGGGAAAGATTTCAACACCATTACAACACCATTTACTGAAGTAATCAAGAAGAATGTAGGGTTCAGTTGGGGAGAGCAACAAGAGAAGGCCTTTCAGATGCTTAAAAATAAGTTGACTCATGCGCCACTACTTGCTTTACCTGATTTCTCTAAAACTTTTGAGATTGAGTGTGATGCTTCAAGAATAGGTATTGGAGTAGTTCTCATGTAAGAGAGGAGACCAATTACATTCTTTAGTGAGAAGCTAAGTGGGGCAACCTTGAGTTACCCTACTTATGATAAGGAGTTATATGCATTGGTTCGAGCTCTGGAGACTTGGCAACACTATCTTTGGCCAAAAGAGTTCATAATCCACGTTGATCATGAATCCTTGAAGTACTTGAAGGGACAACATAAGCTGAACAAAAGGCACACTCGTTGGGTGGAGTTTATCGAAACATTTCCCTATGTCATCCACTGCAAGCAAGGTAAAGAAAATGTTGTTGCTGATGCACTTTCTAGAAGGTATGCTCTTATCTCTACTCTTAGTTCTAGACTGCTTGGTTTTGAGCATATTAAGGAATTGTATACTGCTGACCAAGATTTTTGAGAAGAGTATGTTCCCTGTGAGAAGAATGGTCATGGTAAATTTTATAAGCATGAGGGATTCTTGTTTAAGGAGAATAAACTTTGCATTCCCAATTGTTCTTTAAGAGAGTTATTAATGAAGGAGTCTCATGGAGGAGGATTAATGGGGCATTTTGGAGTAGCTAAAACCTTAGGGGTTTTGCAAGAACACTTCTATTGGCCTCAAATGAATTGAGATGTTGAGAGGATTTGTGAGCGATGTGTCACTTGTAAGCAAGTAAAATCTAGAGTCCAGCCTCATGGACTTTATACCTCACTTCCAATTCCTCATGAGCCTTGGGTAGACATTTCCATGGATTTTGTGTTAGGATTACCCAGGTCTAGATATGGTAAAGACTCTATTTTTGTAGTCGTGGATAGGTTTTCCAAGATGGCACATTTCATCCCTAGCCACAAAATAGACGATGCTTCCCATATTGCTAATTTGTTCTTTAGGGAAGTTGTGAGATTGCATGGTATGCCTAGAACAATTGTATTGGATCGGGATGCTAAGTTCTTGAGCTACTTTTGGAAAACCCTGTGGGCTAAGTTAGGAACTAAGTTATTGTTTTCTACTACTTGTCATCTACAGACTGATGGTCAAACTGAGGTAGTAAATCAAACTTTACTGTCATTAAAAAGAACATTAAAAGTTGGGAGGATTGTTTGCCTCATGTTGAATTTTCTTATAATCGCACAATGCATTCTGCTACTAAGTTTACACCTTTTGAAATTGT
The DNA here is from genome assembly GCA_037954665.1 of Laguncularia racemosa. Taxonomy (NCBI): domain Eukaryota; kingdom Viridiplantae; phylum Streptophyta; class Magnoliopsida; order Myrtales; family Combretaceae; genus Laguncularia; species Laguncularia racemosa. The sequence continues at coordinate 1,972,911 of JBBMOL010000133.1, forward strand.
GTATGGTTTTAATCCACTAACTCCTTTGGATTTATCTCCCCTTCCTATTTCTAAGTATATCAATCTAGATGGTAAGAAGAAAGCAGAGTTTGTTAAATAACTCCATGAGAAGGCAAGGCTCAACATTGAGCAGAGGACAGAACAGTATGTGAAACAAGCCAACAAAGGTCGTCGACAAGCTGTCTTTAAACCTGGAGACTGGGTTTGGGTTCACATGCGCAAAGAGCGGTTTCCTGTGCAACGTCGATCTAAATTACTTCCTAGAGGTGATGGACCATTTCAAATTCTTGAGCGCATCAATGATAATGCATATAAGTTAGATTCTCCATGTGAGTATCAAGTAAGTGCTACTTTTAATGTTACCGATCTAAGTCCTTTTGATGTAGGCAACGATTTGAGGACAAATCCTTTTCAAGAGAAGGGGAATGATGGAGGCCATGATGGGAGCCAAGCTAGAAGGTAGAATGTGGATCCTCTTGAAGTGCCACTTGGACCGATCATAAGAACTTGAGCGAAATGATTCAAAGAAGCACTTAACGGGTTGATAAAGGATGTCCAAGAAGCTAGAAAAGATTTGAGCAACCATGAGCATGAACTTGCATTTATACAAGTCATTTAAGGTTTTAACAAAGGAGATCAAAGTTGCCAACTTAGGAGGAGAAACAGCCGACCTTGACGCTGTTTACGCTTTAACGCTGCCGGCTTTGAGCTGGCATTGAAATTAAAGAGCGACAGAGGGACTACACCGCCGGCGTATATACCCGGCGTACATCCTACGCCGGCGTACATTGCCTGTTTGTTATTTTTTTCACAACTTTATTATGTTTTGTCGTTTTGGGCTTTTTCCTTATGATTTGTAAACCCTATTAATAGCTGCTAAGGTTGGAAAATAGAAGATAGAATGATAGGAATCAAAATCCAACAAGACTTATCATTAGGGTAGTAACTAAAGGATTTCGAATCTTGGCGATGAGGACCCATTTTGAGCAAATTGACCCCGGAATTATTTATATACTAACCTCTTTTATCTTATTCATGTATTTTATATTCCAACAGGAATACTTATCATGCTTTACAGGGCAATGGACAAACTCACTTAAACTCAGCTTGTGGGTTATCCATGGACCGACCTGAACCGGCGATGAGTTGGGCTGATGGATCCTATAGAAGACCGGCATCATGAAGAGCATTTCTTTTATGTATTTTTCATTTTATGAACTATTTTAGTTTTATTTTGGTTTTGGGACACTTTTATTTCTTTGTAACTTTCATTTAGGGTTAGCCACCTTAAAAGTGGCAAACTTGTAATTTTGAGCACTTTTTAACCCTAGGAGTAGCAAGTATAAATACTTGCTTAAGAGAGGGTTTGAGGGCTAATGATTTTTCATAATATACACCTCTTTTCACGTGAGAATTAGGGTTCATACCTTGGTTCCAAACTCTTATCAATTTTAATCCCAAGAGTTGAAATTGTGGCGAGTGCAACATCTTGAAATTATGAGTTATATCAATTTCATTTTGTTGTGATTTCTTTTCTTCTCTAGTGTGTTATATCTAGGGTTGAATTGAGATAGTTCTTGGTCAGATTTACTTGTTTTTATTCACGAATTCTTGTGATTATTTGAAGGAATTATCAAATTGATCCAATTTATCTTTAAGGTTTTCCTTGAAAACGTAATTTTCACCATTGGGAAATGATTCATATTTTACGGTTTTCTTTGTCAATTTGAGGCTTCATTTGCGTGGATTATATGAAATTAGAGCGTTGTTAGAAGGCATTTTCATTGAAGTATTCTAATTATATCATTGGTTGATTGAATTTCACCATTTCATCATTAGGGTTCATTTGAAAAGTGCCATTTTTGGATCCGAATTTGCCTTGACTTGAGATAGTTTTTCTTAAGTCTTTTGGATGTGCTTTTAAGTGTGTTTAGGCACATCATCTTTTTGGTATCAGAGATCTTGTTGAGAGAAGGGAATTGGTTGTATTCAATTTCGTGGAAGTGATCATCAATTAGTGTTGATCAAGTGAAAACCGAAATTGTGTTGTTGTTGTTATTTGAGATTGCGAAATTGCTTTGGATTAGGATTTGATTTGCTGAATGTTGGAGTTGATTTGGGAAGGTTATTATATCACTTTGTGGACACTAATTCACGTGGAAGAGCAGAAGTACAAAGTGAAGTTACTTTAGCAAATTTTTTTGAAATTGTGAAACTTACCAATTGTTACCGTGAAGTAGCTTGTGGCGTGAGGAGTTGTGAAGTTTGTTGCTTGATTTCCATTGTGTAAATTCTCAATTGGTGGAGTTCAATTTGAAAATTACATTAAGTTTGATTAGTAAGGAATTATTTGAATTCAAATCATATGCAATTAAGTTGTGGGAGTTAATGATTGCTATTTGAATTTGAATTCATTGTTACCAATTGAGGAAGGCTTGCAATAAGTGAAGTTATTTGAATTTCAAATTGAAAGTTGCTGCCTATAGTGGGATTCGGAATTCATTTTGGGAAATCTACTTATTAATCTTTTGTCTTCATTATTTTCTATGGAAGTTGAAGACTACTTGTAATCAATATTCACCTTATTGTTGCCGTGGAAGTGATACATCTTAATTTTTGTTGTTGTTTGTGTTGTTGCCATGGAGTTATTGGTGGAGTGAGTGCATCGTGATTGAAGGTGTGTGCGGTGGTTTAAATTTGTGGATTTATGTGGATTAAAGGTGATGCACATCAAGCTCAATTGTAGGTGTGAAACTGTGGCAATAAAGGAAAATTGAAGTAGTAGAATTTGAATTCAAAAACAAACATTAAAGTGTGAAAGTAATTGAACTTATTACTTCAACACTTGTGAGTTGAATTTAATTTCTTAACTACTTAGAAGTATTTATTTGTGCTTCACTTATTCTAATATACTTGAAGTGATAAAAAGTATTTATTGCATTGGTGACTTGTTGCACTGTGGGTGTATAAGTTTGTGTGTGTTGTTATCCAAACTTGTTATTGTGACGTGGTGAAATGAAGGGAGTGTGCTACAAATTATTTGAGATTACATTTGTACTTTAGATAAATCGCATCCACAAACATGTCATATGATAGTGTGAATGGGTATATTGGCAATGAGGCCAATAGCCAAGTGGGTAGCAGGCCAAGTCGTTGAAATACAAACGGAAGAACTCTAGATGAACAACTTCGAGACCTTTCCACACTTATTGCTACATTAGCAACAAGGATTGATAGGATGACATTGCCACCACCACTCGTGGTAAACCTTCAAGCACCACCTAGAGTAAAGGGAGATTATCATGCTCTTAGGGAAGATAGAGATGATAATTTTGGGCTTAATCCATACCTGGACAGGGAATTTAAACCACCTCGAGGACCAGAGTGTGCAAAGCTACAGATGCCTTCATTTGATGGTAGGGTTTCCGCAGATGATTACCTAGACTAGGAGGACCAAATTGTGCAGACACAAGTATGCCAACCTTCAAAGGTTCTTGAGGGCTCTAGTGACTCGAGCCAGCCCTTAGAGCATAAAATTTGTCAGACACCGATGTGCCAACCTTCTGAGGATCCTGATAATCATAGTCAGACGAGCAGACCACCAGAGAGCCAGGTTGTTCAGAGACAATTATGTTCACCTTCAGAGGTTTTAGAGGGTAATGAGCAGTTGGGCCAACCATTAGAAGACCCTAAGGATTAGCATCATATAGATGAGTTAGAAAAAGAGGAAACAAAATCAATGGAATGGGTTGAGATAGGGGAGACATTAGTAGATAATGAGTCCATGTTTGTGTTGCAGATGAGATACATCCTAGAAATTGAGGAGAGAAAACAATCACCTACTATGGTATTCCAAATATTGGGATTCTGTATAGATACTTCTTCAGATAGATTGCTTTTAGAAAATAGAGTCTCTACTGCATTCGATTTGCCAGATTTGAGGACAAATCTTTTTGAAGCCCGAGGAGATGATAGGAATCAAAATCCGACAAGACTTATCATTAGGGCAATAACTAAAGGATTTCGAATCTTGGCGATAAGGACCCATTTTGAGAAAATCGACCCCGGAATTATTTATATACTAACCTCTTTTATCTTATTCATGTATTTTATATTCCAATAGGAATACTTATCATGCTTTACAGGGCAATGGACAAACTCACTTAAACTTAGCTTGTGGGTTATCCATGGACCGACCTGAACTGACGATGAGTTGGGCCGATGGATCCTATTGAAGACCGGCATCATGAAGAGCATTTCTTTTATGTATTTTTCATTTTATGAACTATTTTAGTTGTATTTTGGTTTTGGGACACTTTTATTTCTTTGTAACTTTCATTTAGGGTTAGCCACCTTAAAAGTGGCAAACTTGTAATTTTGAGTACTTTTTAACCTTAGGAGTAGCAAGTATAAATACTTGCTTAAGAGGGGGTTTGAGGGCTAATGATTTTTCAAAATATACACCTCTTTTCACGTGAGAATTAGGGTTCATACCTTGGTTCCAAACTCTTATCAATTTCAATCCCAAGAGTTGAAATTGTAGCGAATGCAACATCTTGAAATTGTGAGTTATATCAATTTCATTTTGTTGTGATTTCTTTTCTTCTCTAGTGTGTTATATCTAGGGTTGAATTGAGATAGTTCTTGGTCAAATTTACTTGTTGTTATTCACAAATTCTTGTGATTATTTGAAGGAATTATCAAATTGATCCAATTCATCTTTAAGGTTTTCCTTGAAAACGTGATTGTCACCATTGGGAAATGATTCATATTTTACGGTTTTCTTTGTCAAATTGAGGCTTCATTTTCGTGGATTATATGAAATTAGAGCATTTTTAGAAGGAAGTTTCATTGAAGTATTCTGATTATATCATTGGTTGATTGAATTTCATCATTTCATCATTAAGGTTCATTTGAAAAGTGCCATTTTTTTATCCAAATTTTCCTTGACTTGAGATAGTTTTTCTTAAGTCTTTTGAATGTGCTTTTAAGTGTGATTAGGCACATCATAGAACTTTGATAAAACTTTGATTAATACAATTTGAGAGTATTCCTCTCTTGGTTCTCCAAAGAACTTCTCTTAAACTTATCGAATCTCTTATGTGGCGTTCAAATCAGACTTATCAATCGGTTTTTCATCCCAATTGTGCGTCAACAGAATATACTAAGGTTCTTGCCTCACCTATAGGCAACGGGTCGCGGTTCCACTTCGATTATTTGGCATCTTGGGTTGCAATTCCAAATGTATAGGTATAAGGTTTCATCACAGGTGGGCGTAGTTCATACTAATTACCAGGTCTAAGAATGAGATACAACAGTTAAGTGAATGGGTAAGTTTACTGATAGATATTAAATTAAATGACAGATCATGTAAGTTTAAGATTGAGAATAAAGGAACTAATGGAGTTGGATTTGCTGTGCCGATCCTAAAGACATGGGATGTTGACCCATTAGCTAAAGTGACAGGAGAGCATGAGGTATGAGATTGAAAAGTAGATAATAGACTGGAATTACTTGTCATGTGGTCTGTGGCACCAGTGTTAATGACCCGTTTGGAAGACGAAGAGAGAAGATACATGTTTGGTTTACTTAATTCAATGATGGTAGTAACGGGAGTAGATGAAGTCCTTAATGTTTCTTGATATTGTGAGAACTTGACAAAGTCATCTACAGAACCTATGATAGATTTTCCAGATGCATCACTGGAAGAGGCAACTTGTGTTGATCAAAATCCCTAGTTCTGACTCTGTAGTTTCCTACAATCACACTTCATATGCCCAGGCTTATGACAATAATGACATATACTTGCCTTAGAACTTTATCCCTTGGTATCAATTTAGTATAAATTCTATCCCTGAGTATCAACTCCCCCACCACTACTCCTATACTGTTGTTTTCCAACTTCATACTCATACTAATGACTTATAAGAGCACTACTAGACTGAACAGATTGAGGATTTTCCATATGTAGAATCCTGCTATATGTATCTTACAAGGATGAGATCGTAGACTTAGAGAGAATATGAGCTTTAGCTACTTCAAACTCAGTTGGAAGCCCTACTAAAAAACTCATCACAGCCATCTGCTCCCTTTGAGCCTACTGAACTTTAATATCAGGACTAAAAGGTAATAATATATTAAGTTCTTCATAAGTCTGTTTAAAATCCATGAAGTAACTCATGAGAGACCTATCATGTTTCTCAGCATGATAAAATCGAGCATTTTCTCTAAGCCAAGTTTGCTTGGAACTATCATCTGTAGGTGGATCTTTAGTCAAATGATCATCTTTATCAATGCTACGTAGGTAGAGCCTCACAGTTTTACTCCAATCTAAATAATTAAACCTATTAAGTTTATGTTTTGTAATTTTTGACATTACAGGTACCACATCTGACATAACAACAAATTTGTTGTCCACTTTTTCACACATGATTTCAACTCAAATTCCTCCAACAAAACAGATAGATGAACTAAAGTCAATGTACATCATCCTACTCTCAATTATTGACACACTAAATCAAATGTACCAGATCAAAAGATTTGTACGTCAGCCTACCAATTGAATAGAATAAATACCAATGGATTGGTACATCAATAGAATAAACACCAACAATAACTAATTACTAAACATGCCAAATTACAACCATAAGGACCAAACACACCAGATTAACACCAATAAACGACGAATTAATCATCAATAGCAGATAAATTAACACTAACAAACAATAATTTGATAAGAGGATTGCAAACCGAAGTTAACAAACCCACACCTAAATATCTATTAACAAACGAACCACAAACTTGAGCTATAAATTACCAGGCGAGATGATCAGTGAAAGCGAAAAGCAAATCGACACTGCACGCGCCCTCACATGTCGGTGTGTGAGATTGGTGGCATGTGTACGTCACGTGCATCGAATTCTAGCGCCAAACTTTCCAGAAGCCTTGGTCAACAGTTGGCACATCTCCCTAGGCCGGTAATGTCAAATAATAAATAAATAAATAAAAACCCTCATAAACCCACTCTCTCTCCCGCTCTATGATATTCTTGATAATTTTTATTTTCATGGCTTTGATACCATGTAATTGTAAGGAAAAGAGAAAATTGTATATGTATTCTTCATTGATCCATAGGTTACATATATATACAAGTTGTAATAAACTAAAAAAGGAAACTAAATTTCTATTTTAAGACTAATATATATCTAATAATAACCATATTCTAATTTAACTAATTTATAGCCTATAACACTATCGTGAATTGGGAAAAGGTCTATACACAATCAATATTAACAAAAGGAGAAAAAAGAAATAAAAGACAAAAATATTCTTAATAATTTACCTCAAGACATCCAATTTCATGAGCATCAATGAATGATGTTAGGAAAAAGCAGCCATGTGACAAGACAAACAAGGACATGTCACAAAGCCATCCTATATAATGCAACATCTTATATAGAAGCAAAAGAAATTATTGAGTTGACCTAATACAACCTATATCAAGAATCTCAATCATTACTGCTCATCAAAAGCATGCACAAGCAAATAATATTGCCAATGATTTTAAACAAGAGTGTTAAATTAAGCTTAAACTCACATGATGTCTAAGTATGGCTCCCTTGAAACAAAGAAGGTTTGATTTCTTGAAAGATGTAACCATAGCAGCAGATGGGTGTAAGGAACGATGACATCTTTGAGCAATGAAACCTGAGTATGGTATATCATGTCTGATGAGTTACCATTCAGAGACTTTGAGTCAAGCTTTTGCCATCCACTAAAATCTACAACCACGAGAATTGCTAGGGCTATCTTGGCTCAGACATGCCACATTGCAACCAAGTCTGCAAAAGAATTCTTAAAGATTTATGTAACTTGAAAATGCACACATTACATAATAAGTTGCAATGGCATGCAATATAAGTCCATCTCGAGGTATGAGAGTTATGTTATAAGCAAGTTTCAACACTTCCAACAATATTAGAAATGCTTAAGAATTTGACATAAGAAAACAAAACTCTGCTTTATGCTTTATATTTTTTGTTTCGGGTAATTGAAAATCCTTGCGTACACAAAATTAGTTGATATTGGTAGTTAATGCCCACTATTAACAGATGCATAAAGATAAGTCCATGAAATGTTAGATTCTTGAAATTAGGAGGAAAACCTAAGACTCTAATTCCATACAGAAAAGCTTATCAGCATATACTTCACCTTGCTCAAACTTTTAGTATGCAATACTTTTGAATTTAAGTACTTCTTAGGTCAAAGATAGTACCTCAGTGCACTCAGAACAAAAGTAGCTTGAAAAGATCATCCAGACAAAATGAAACCAATAATATGCAATAGAAAGAAAAAATTAATTGTAGAAGCAAGACAACTTTATGATAAAAATATTTGAAAATTTTCCACATATATTAAGCAAGAGTATAATAAGCTTTTACAACAAAATAACCACTGAAAAGTTAATCCATTTTGACTAAATAAGATAGAAAGGTAAGATTAAACAAGATATGACATCTAAAGGTGTCCAAATGAGCATGCTATCTCATCCTTGTAGGAGACATGTACTGGCATTCAACAAATCAATTATGTGGGGAAAAACTCTTAACACTAAGTGAAGAGGGTGAGGAAACCAGCTTTAAATGGTAAGTTTCCATTGTAATTTTAGTGTGGAAAGCTCTATACCTCCAACGCTAAGGTAGGCTTACACAAGTGGTATCTTATGTAGGAGTAGTCTTGATGTAGCATATAATCATGAAAGTTGGATTAGGTTTATCACAAACCATTGATTTTACGAATACCCGAGTGTAATCTTCAAATATCAATTGATTCTTAGAAATCTTATATTTGGCATCCAAATTCAATAACTGTATAAAAATTCGAGAATTTGGGACAAAAATTGAGTAAAGACGGCTCACGAAATTTTACAATACTCAATCAATGCTTTTCTTATTGCCCTAAGGCATATAAATAATAGTAGACACAAAGCTGCAAAAAATATAATATAAAACTACCAAAAATAGAAACACCTTAAAACTTAAGGACATCAAATAAATTTAAAGGCAAATATAATACTATAGAAAAAATTTAAAACATATGTGTTTATAAAAAGTTATAAAGAATCTTAAACTTACCAAAAATAGAAATTTTCTCTATTTAAGGGCTTAAATGAAGGAATTTGCTCTAAAAACAACATAACTTAGCATCAAAAGTGTTAACTTTTTTGAGTTAGCTCGTTTTTTTTTTTTAAATAAGGTCTAAAAATCAAGAAACCGCAATCGATCCATTTCTACCCCATTTAGCTAAGTACCTATTTGCCAGTATCTTTATCTCATCAAGTCTACATGCATTTATTTTGTACGCAGTCATGCACAAGAGGCTATCTACTATAAATAGATTGTGGGCTAAGGAGCTATTAACTTGGTTCCATGCTCCTATTATTTCCATAGGGGGAGAGCTACAAGCATCTATATTTTGAATGTAATATGCCGAGGTATGAAGTATTGTGTTACCAACTCTTGACTGCGCTAAAAATTTAACCATCTAGAAGGATGCACTCTTATCTATACAGCAAAGTTCCAAAGAAGCCTGAATGGGAGATTTACTTTTGCAGAATCAAACAGAATCAAAAGGAAGATTTGCAGTTTGCATATGGGAGCTGACACTACTGTTGGGCAAATGAACCTATAGTTACCAACCTAGAAAAGTTTGATCACATAGGGCCTGTCTCTACTTAGTTTCCCCTTATCTATGCTCTGGATATATACAATATATGTTTGGTACTAGATAGACACTAACTACTTGATTCTAGAAAAATAATGAATTGTGGTGTTTGTCGAGAGTCCTAGTGCATATTGATTATACACCTTATGAGCCCCATACTATAAATGCTCTACTTCACACAACTCATTACTTTATATTACCACCCACATTTTACAAGGACTAGAAAAATAATTGCATAAAAAAAGATATCACAATAACGCATAATTCCTCATGAACTTTATATATATCATAAAATGAGAAGATACTATCTTTAAATCTAAATGCATACTTGTAAGGACAAAAACATGATCATGTCCACCGGATCACTTCTATGCCTCGGAATCCCTAAAAAAATCGATAGCATGTCTCTACCTCACATAACCCTCATTCCCCTCATCCTTTTTCCTAAACATTCCCTTATCCTTCTCCAACTACATCTTAGCACTCAGTGTAACAAAAAATGGTATAAAAACAACATCAGCCTCATCGGCATTGTCGACCCTTTTAGCAAAAGACCTAGTTTTGAAACTTAGAGGCATCATTAGATCTCTCAAAATCCAATACTCAGCATTGTATTGTTTGATTAAAGGGTTGTCAAGATATAGAGGGAATTTGGAGGACTTAAAAGAATGGGTTTGTGTGGAATCATGGTCTCGGTCGGTTGCGATATGTGAATCAACATAGGATGATAGCCAATAGGTTTCAAGAAGGTTGTAGTTGAGAGATCTAGGAAGCGGCATTACATAGACTTTGATGGAATCAGTGGTGGTCAATATAAAAGAAGAGGAAAGACTAAGAGGAGAAGGAAAGTGAAGAAAGAAGAAGACACTAATGAGAATAGGAGAACGAGTGAGAGCAGGAATGAGGGAATTGAGAAAAAAGGATTTAAAATGAGTGTTGATGTAAGAGTAAGAGTAGGAGCTCCTCAAAGGCATTTCTTTTGATTTAACTACTCTCTGTGCAATTAAAATTCAAGTGTTCCCTCAATTGCATCACCGGTAAGCCCTCTAGGTTTCAAAATTCAAGTGTACCCTTTTTGCAAAAGACCCAGTTCTCTCAAGGGCACCTTTAATTAAATCCCTAAAGATAAGCATATATCCTAGCCTTAGATTAGAAACACAAGCTAAACAAGTTAGCAATCTCTGACTTGTAGGTTGAAGCGGACCGATCCATGTTAGCCCGCACCTTATACGGTTGAAAAAGCTGGCTTAACCACCTAGCAGGCCAATGCAGGTTAGGCGAAGCCAATCCACCATAGCCCACTAGCCCAACTTCCCCTCTCTTTCTCAACAACATTCCTTTTCCTTCCCTCTCTTCTTCTTGCTCATTTTCGTCCTTTTCTTCTCTCACTTGGCATAATGACTCAACATTCCAGAACTTTCTTCTTACTCTTACTCCTCCTATCACCATCATCTTCAACAAAAAGATTGAAGAGAGAGCTCTGGCCTCAAATGTCGTATGACTTGCGACATGGTTCCTCAGTGGAGAGAGTGGCGACGGCTTCACGCTTGGTAGAAGAATATGATTTAAAATGGTAAAGAGTGGGAATCTCTTGGTTAGTAGAGGGGTCAATGCCAGTTGATAAAGACATATTTTATCATATTGTATCTTGTGATTGGTATATATATTATTGTCAATTATTAGAAATTTCCAATAAAAAGATACTTAAATTGCATTTATGTTAATATCTTAGGGATTAATGGACTTGAAGATGTACATAATGCAAAACATGAAGAAATCATAAGCAAGAGATGAGACACGACCGTGCCTAAAAGAAGAAGGAAATAAGAAAATGCCGAGAAGTTTATGGAGATATCCTATGGCCATGGTTTATGTGGTGGCAGTAACAACCACATTACACACGGCCGTGCCTCATGTGGTGGACTACCGACTTTTCATATTCTTGTGCAATTTGTATGTTTCTGCAGAGCATAAAAGCAGGGAAGAGAAAAAAAGAAATAAAAAGACCGGGGAGAGGAGACTTGGAACAATTTAGATTTGAGAACTTTGTTTTGAGAAACTTTAGCTTTTTACAAAGGAATTGAAGATTGAATTCAATTGGACTTCCATCAATTGAGATCAAGTCAGAAATCTCTGAAGAGTTGTTTTAGAATCTTATTTCCATATTTGCTACATATTGGTGACTTCTTATCCTAATCATATTTTGCATTTCTGTGAATTGGTTTTTATGTCTTTAATGGATTCTTTAACATTTTTCGTTGAATTTTGTCTTGTTGTTATCTATTATATGGCTGGCTAATTTCATTTGTGGGAATAGTGGATGAAGCCCTAGTTTACTAAAATGATCAGTGTAGTTTGGTTATAAGATTGACATATATGTGGAGTATTCATGTTGTTAATTCCTATAATTTCAATTTAATTGTGATAAGATTAGATTGTTAGAAATCCAATCAATATGAAAGTGGAGATATGATTTGTTAGGAATTCTTAATTAGACTAATGAGTCAATGCGAAAGCGGTGTTAATTGGTTTAATTAGGGTTCATATAGAGATTAAAGCTATGTTCTAATTAATTATTCACTGAGAGATTAGGGATAATTGTATTAGAGCATAAGGCGATCATAGCATTGAGAAATGTATGAGAGTAAATTAGAATCCTCTGTTAATTAGAGATACGAAAGTGGACTAATTGATTTGAGGTTTAGAATGTTGAACTCATGTGAATAACCACATATAAGTTGATTTCAATAACCTCATGGTAGTTTGATTAGCATGACTAGGGTGAATTCTGAATTCCTACTGTTCAATTAGAAGTATTTACAAGAATCTTATAATTCTCAGTAGCATAGAACTTAATTTAATCTCTTTAGTTAAATATATAAAAGATTCATGTTTGAATTACCTAAATATCAATATAAGTTATTATAGGTTTGGTAATCTTTTTAGTCCTCGAAGGAACGATACTCTACTCATCATATATTACTTGATTGCGACCTAGTATACTTGCTAGCAGTTTCACATATACATTTCACGAGTGATCAAGTTTTTGGCGCCGTTGCCGGGGACTATAAGATATTAGACTTTGTAACTTTGTTGGTAATTTAGGTGCATTTTATTTTGTTGTTAGTGTGTCTTTACTTTTCTGTCTTTTCTGCGGGTGCACATGCAAAGGAGTAGGAGTCTTGAACTTTTGCCCTTAGGTCCTGAGATAGAGCGTACTATACATCGTTTGAGAAGAGAGAATAGACAGAGAGGAGAGAACCAAGAGGAAATCATGGCAGATGACAATAACAATCTTCCTATTCAGGCTACCCCGTGAGCACTTCGCGATTTTTCAGTCCTAACTGTTCAAGGACCAGCAATTAGAAGGCCAGCTGTTCGGGCCAACACTTTTGTGCTGAAGCCGGCACTTATACAGATGGTGCAATCCAATCAGTTTAGTGGATATTCACATGAGAGCCCTGATGAGCACATAGTAGGATTCCTTCAGTATTCTGACTTAATAAAGATGAATGGTGTTTCTGATGATGCCATAAGACTGCAACTTTTTCCTTTCTCATTGAAGGATAAGGCAAGAGCTTGGTATAGTTCCTTACCTCAAGATTCTGTTACCACATGGGCTGAACTTCAATCAGTGTTTCTTAGAAGATTTTTCCCACCATCACGTACTGCTAAATTAAGAAATGATATCACCAACTTTTCCAAGTTCAGTGGTGAATCATTATATGAGGCATAGGAATGATTTAAGGAAACAATCCGGAAGTGTCCACACCATGGCCTACCTGATAATCTCCTGATTGAGGTATTTTATCTTAGTTTGGATGACACTTTGAGGTCATTGGTAGATGCTACAGCTGGAGGTGCATTGATGGGTAAAACATCCACTGAAGCCAGTGCTTTAATTGAAGAAATGGCATCCAGTGCACACAATTGGAAACATGAGAGAGGGAAATCAAGAGCTGCATCATTTAATGATATCGATTCTATTTCAGCTCAATTGGCAGCTCTCACTACTTAGGTAAGCAAACTTTCTTCTTCTCAATCAGTTACTGCTAACTTGCTTGCTAGTTGTGACTTGTGTTCAGGACCACACCCCTCTTTGGAATGTCCATTGGGAAACTTTCCAACATCATCCAATAGAGAGCAAGTCAACTATGCCAACAATTTTCAAAGAGCTAATCAAGGGCCTTATTCCAACACTTACAATCCAGGCTGGCGAAATCATCCAAACTTCTCATGGAGGAATGAGAATCAAGCACTTAACCCGCCCCCTGGATTTCCCAAACAAACTTTTGCTCAGAATGCCAATTCTCAACAGCAACCCACTCAGATGGAAGAGCTCATGAAGAGCTACATGCAAAAGACTGACACCCTCCTGTAAAACCAACAAGCTTCTATCAGAAACTTGGAGGGTCAGCTCGGTCAAATTGCACAGCAGCTAAGTACTAGACCCTCGGGATCTTTGCCTAGCAAAACTGAGGAGAACACCCATCATGTCAATGCCATCATGCTAAGGAGTGGTAAGGAAGTGAAGAAAGCTGAAAGGCAGGTAAAAATTCAAGAGAAAGATCCAGAGAAAGGTAAGCAGAAGGAGGAGGAACTCACATCTAAAGCACCACAGTTGCAGCCTTATGTTCCACCTATCCCTTTCCTAAGAAGACTTAAGCAGAGGGAGTTGGAAGCCCAGTTTTCTAGGTTTTGTGACATATTTAAAGGGCTTCAAATCAATATACCTCTCTTAGAGGCCTTGAAGCAAATTCCATCCTATGCTAAATTCATGAAAGAGTTGCTCTCTAACAAAAGATCCATGGAGAGTGTTGAGAAAGTAATGCTTCTTAGTGAGAGTTCAGCTATCATAGAGAAGAAATCTACTCAGCTACCTAGAAAGCTAAAAGATCAGGGAAGTTTCAATATCCCTTGCACCATTGGTAATATTGATTTTGAGAATGTTTTGATTGATTCTGGTGCAAGTATTAATTAATGCCACTTTCAGTTTTTAGGAAGCTCGGAATAGAGCCACAAAAGTGCAAGAGGAAACCAATCACTATGTAGCTAGCTGATAAGAGCTTAAGGTTTTCCAGAGGTATAGTGGAAGATGTCTTAGTCAAGGTCGATAAATTCATATTTCCAATGGATTTTGTCATACTGGATGTGGAAGAAGATGATTACATTCCACTCATTCTGGGTAGACCATTCCTAGCTACAGGTCAAGCTCTAATTGATGTAGGACAAGGTAAGCTCACCCTTAAAGCACTAAATGACCAGGTAACATTTGATATGTATGATCCTGTGTTTTTGTGTAATGAGAAAGCAAGGTATTCTGACATATCTGCTGAGGGTGAAATTACTAACAATGATGTGGAGGAAGATATAGGGCAAACCACTCTTGAAGCTGTCTTAAATGAGATGGATGATTGGGGGGATGAGGACGAGCAAGAAAAAAAAGGCTGTGAGCAAGTACCCCAGACTGAAAATGTTGTTGCTTTTGAGAAGACAGACCACTATGAGAGGCCACCAGTGTCGACACTAATGCCCATGCAGACACTTGAACCTAATGTCTTTTCTAATCAATTGTTTGATTATGAGTGTCTAAATTTAAGAAATCCATGGCCTCACATTAATCCAGCGCCTATGACAAGAGAATTGCAGCAGCAGATTCAAGGCCAGTTGGATGAACATAGGGAAATCTTGGGATGGTTAAGGGCAGACATCCAACAGGTAAGTTTGTTGATATCCACCTACAAAACATTGGTGGAAGCTGAAAAGAAGGGCACCAAACCATGGAAGGAAGCTTAGAATCCTAATCTGAAAACGATGGTGTTGGAGAAGTTGTTTAAACTCCTTATTGTAAGCTAACCCTGATAGTCAAGTTGATGACTATAAAACAAGCGCTTCATGGGAGGCAGCCCATGATTAAAGATTTCTGTAAATTAATTTTATTTTTCAAAAAAAAAATTTCGGCTGAGGATATGGCCATGGTTCGTGTGGTGGGCCTAAATCCACCACATGTCATACGGCCGTGCTACGGTAATGTGCAAATTGCGGATTGACTCACCCCTTACACCACGACCATGTGTAAAAAAAAAAAAAAAGTGTGTGAATATTCTTGATCTATTTTGTCTCTTTGTGTTTCTTTATTCTAACTTCAAGAACTAAAGGAAAAATGTGCAGTTCATATGGAAAAGCAATGGCACTTTCATGATGAAATATTCTAAAGACTTTGCTACACTTTCATCTCAAGGAAGTTTCGTTATTCCCAAAGTACTTTTATGGTTTAATCAATTTTCTTTTGCAATTAGGAAAGACAATAGGGACATTGTCTGAATTAAGCGTGGGGGAAGGAAAAATAAAATAGGCCATTATTCATGATAATTTTGATGCTTGTTGATGTTAATCTGTGTGGAATGAATATTTTGGACAATTATACTTCACCATTATCTTGAACTATTGTATTGGAAAAGTCTAATATGATCTGAAAATGTGGTATAAATTTTCTTTTATCTAATTGATTTGATTTGGTGCCTTACTCATTAGCTGTTGTAATTGGTTTACTTAGTTCAAATTTAGTAGTGGAATCTTTAAGGAAAAATTTGACCTTTTGTTTAGACTCTTGAATTTAAAGTTCGGAAGTAGGTCAAGTCCTTTAGTGCAAAACAAGCAAGTTTACTTCTAAGTGAATTAAGCTTGTATTTTTTTCTTTTGAAGTGCTTTGAGAATATTTTAACTCTTAGAAAAAGAGATAGAGGAAACTTTTTACTTAGTGATTCCTTATAAAAATAGTCCTAACTAAAAAAAATAAAAAATTAATAAATAAAATAAAATATTTAGAGCCTTTACTCCAATGACTCAGGTAAGTGAGTTAAGAGTATCCTAACTTAAATGTTAGTGTGAGGAAGAGTTCGTAGGGGTCCCTTTAAAACCTGGTCACTTGGGTGATGAGCCCGGGATGTGCCGACTCAATGAACTCACAATAATGTGAAGGGCGGAAAGGCAAAATTTTAATATATTAATAAAAGCCAGTTGATATGGGCAGGCTTTAGTCCCTTAGAAGAGTGAAGTCAAACTCCACTATCAATCTATTAAAAAAAAAAAGAATGAAATAAGACTATTATAAAAAGGAAAAAAATATAGGGGAAGAGTGGATACCATATGGTTTAACTTTGTGTTATCTTATTCAGATAAGTAATTAAAGAGATTTTATACTTGCTAGTTGCTTTTGAAGTTTAAATGAGTGTTTTGCTTTATTGGACTGAGAATTTATGTTTTGAAATAGGAGTTCGGTGGTTAAACATTAGGAATAAAAGTTAGTCTTTCCAGATTAACTACTCAATTTTTTCTAAGTATACCAGTTACATGTTTTCAGTTAGTTAGAGTGGTAGGCACCATCTTTTCAAATCAATTATGAGGAAAGAAAATTTTGTATTTTCATTTGACAGTTTATTAATTGCTTGAGGACAAGCAGAAGTTCAAGTATGGGGGAGTTGATAAAGGCATATTTTATCATGTTGTATCTTGTGATTGGTATATATATTATTGTCAATTATTAGAAATTTCCAATAAAAAGATACTTAAATTGCATTTATGTTAATATCTTAGGGATTAATGGACTTGAAGATGTACATGATGCAAAACATGAAGAAATCACAAGCAAGAGATGAGACACGGTTGTGCCTAAAAGAAGAAGGAAATAAGAAAATGCCAAGAAGCTTATGGAGATATCCCACGGCCGTGGTTTATGTAGTGGCAGTAACAACCACATTACACACGGCCGTGCCTCATGTGGTGGACTGCTAACTTTTCATATTCTTGTGCAATTTGTACGTTTCTGTAGAGCATAAAAGCAGGGGAGAGAAAAAAAAAAAGAAAAAAACGACCGGGGAGAGGAGACTTGGAACAATTTATATTTGAGAACTTTGTTTTGAGAAACTTTAGCTTTTTACAAAGGAATTGAAGATTGAATTCAATTGGACTTCCATCAATTGAGATCAAGTCAGAAATCTCTAAAGAGTTGTTTTAAGATCTTATTTCTAGATTTGCTACATATTGGTGACTTCTTATCCTAATCATATTTTGCATTTCTGTGAATTGGTTTTTATGTCTTTAATGGATTCTTTAACATTTTTCGTTGAATTTTGTCTTGTTGTTATCTATTGTATGGCTGGCTAATTTCATTTGTGAAAACAGTGGATGAAGCCCTAGTTTACTAAAATGATCAGTGTAGTTTGGTTATGAGATTGACATAGATGTGGAGTATTCATGTTGTTAATTCCTATAATTTCAATTTAATTGTGATAAGATTAGATTGTTAAAAATCCAACCAATATGAAAGTGGAGATAGGATTTGTTAGGAATTCTTAATTAGACTAATGAGTCAATGCGAAAGCGGCGTTAATTGGTTTAATTAGGGTTCATATAGAGATTAAAGCTATGTTCTAATTAATTATTCACTGAGAGATTAAGGATAATTGTATTAGAGCATAAGGCGATCATAGCATTGAGAAATGTATAAGAGTAAATTAGAATCCTCTGTTAATTAGAGATACAAAAGTGGACTAATTGATTTAAGGTTTAGAATGTTGAACTCATGTGAATAACCACATATAAGTTGATTTCAATAACCTAATGGTAGTTTGATTAGCATGACTAGGGTGAATTCTGAATTCCTACTGTTCAATTAGAAGTATTTACAAGAATCTTATAATTTTCAGTAGCATAGAACTTAATTTAATCTCTTTAGTTAAATATATAAAAGATTCCTGTTTGAATTACCTAAATATCAGTATAAGTTATTATAGGTTTGGTAATCTTTTTAGTCCTCGAGGGAACGATACTCTACTCATCATATATTACTTGATTGCGACCTAGTATATTTGCTAGCAGTTTCACATATACATTTCACGAGTGATCACCAGTGAGGTGTTTAGGGAGGCGGGAGACATTCATAGAGAGTGTGGATCTCTTAGTGAGTAGGTTGGCCAACCCGCCAGCAGTATCTTGATTCTCCATTTTTTATTTTTCTCCTCTCACCTACTTTCCTCTTCTTTGAAAAGATCACCAGTTTAAGGCTTACATTTAACTTATGAATCCGCCTATCCAAAAGAAACCAAACCCATGACTCTCCATGTGCACATCATGTCCATAAGCAACCGACCCAGGTACATCACGGTAAAGGGATAGAGGAGACTGGAGGGAGAGTAGATTGGACTCGAGTGGAGAGGAGAGGAGGAGGGGGCTCAAAGAGTCAGAGCGAGATAATCGCACAACACAGAGTAGAGGAGGTTTTTTTTTTTTCTGGATTTGGACTGGACATGATTCAAACAAACCAGATTGGAGTAGAGTCTCCACTAGAGACGACAAATGAGCGATTCAGATAGTCAGATGAGTGGAGAGGAGTGAGGACAAGAGAAGAAGAGGGTCTAATGGAGGGCGGGGTTTTTTTTTTGGTTTTGTAAAGTGTAATTTGCAAATTGTGTAACTTTTGATTTCCTTCTGATCTGTCTCCACTTTGACAGTCTCTCGATCTCTCTATTGTACACCGCTCTATTCTTTATCATTTTTTTTTAATCCAGTGAACCAATGCGAGCCAACCTTTGGGTTATGCGGGGCGGATTAAAAAACCTACAATTTATATGGGCTTCATTTTTTCTAGCCCAACCCACATAAAAAAGGGCTAGCTCGCCCCACATTCATAGCTCTATATCTTGTTACCAATTATACTATCTACCAATAAAAGTTATCACTTATTATGATTTATCATTTCTACGTAAACAACTTTAGATTAAATTGAATTAATTAGCAAGGAAAAGAATTAAAGTTCTTTATATCCACTAAACAGATTTAGTAATTTAAATTAGGTTTTATTGATGATTGTCCCCAACACACTTGAGGTTTTGTACAAATGATACGAGGTGTAAGTAAAGGTAAAAAATTTCTTCAATTGGCCTCTTAAAAATTGTTATTTCCTCAAAGGACTACATTCTGCTTTACTTATCAAATAACTAGAATTTCACATGCAACATATCTTTTTGTACTAAAATTCATCTTCTTAACACTAAATAGTATATAGATAAGATAACCACAATTTAGTTTCTTTTGAGAATCAAAACTTTATAAATTTTTAATCAAGTAATTGGAATCGTATGTTCATAGAACAATGAAAAGACAAAGCCTTAACATCTCAATTGATATTATACCAAATTAAAGTTTCGAATAAAGTGAAGCAAAGAGAGAAATGAAGTGAGCCTACCATTGTAGAAAAGGATTGGGCCAAAATGGTGAGAGTCACGTTAACAAGAATATCCAATGCTTGGCGTACTAAGTGGAAGGCGCCTAAAACATGAAGATCTCTCAGAATTGGAAGACAATCCAAGAGGAGAAGATGTAGTATGTGCTGTCTCTTCTTTCTCCTTTCATTTTTTTTTGGAATTTTTGGATTTTTATTATTATTATTATTTTCATGTCCACACTACAATAATGCATTTTAATTCTAATTTCATCATTGAATGTTCAACATGATACAACCAACCACTAATAAGACAAGATTATAATTGGATGTAATGTTAATTAAATTATACCTAGTCAAAGAATTTTAGGTATTTTCTTTTAGACTTCTAGTTTGAAAATGTTAAATATATATTTAATCAATTTTTAGGTCTCAAATTTATTACCTTATTTTTAGCTTACTTTAAATTGACTCTTTTATCAAGTAGCATTTGTTATATCATCTTTATAGTAAAATTAATAAATAAATGCTCAATTATTTATAATATCAAATAGATTCAAACTTTACATGTAATCTTTAATAAGAAAATTTCAATTAGGTATATAACGTTTGGTAATTTCAATTTCAGTTATAAAATTTTAAAAATGATAAAAATTAGATAGTGATTTTAGCACTATTCCCTTGGTATAGTTATAGAAAAAAAAAAATCTTTATGATTGTAGGTTCTCTAATGGTTCCAAGTGATATTTGCATTAAAAAATGAGTCATTTTATGTGATCCTTTTTTTTGTAAGTTTCCCTAGATTTTCTTTTTGTTATAAATTTATTACCAACTTTGATGATGTTGTTTATTATATTATTTTATAAATATTTTTATTGGATTAATTACAAAGATTATATAAATTATTAAATAGATCGATAATGGGTTAGAAAAGAACATCAATGGAAGAGCTAAATATAGAAAATGACATGTACTAGTAGATCATCCTCTTATTCTTTTTTAAGTAACATTTTTACCATCAATATTATGTTAAAATTATTTTTGGGATTAATTTGAATTATTTCTGGACCATACCATGATATAGGTAAAATCATAGCCTATAAGTAGGTTAAAACATGACTTCCCATATGATTAATGGACATGTACAACGAATATAGCCAATTTATCAAATAAATTGTACTAAAGTTGGAAATAAATAGGTAGAAATATTATCCAATTCCATCTTCTTCCATATTATTACATTTATTTTTTGGCGCACTCGGTATACGTCTCAGTAGGATCATTTACCTCTTCTTCTTTTTTTGCTTTTTCTTTTTTTTTCACTTGCATATTAACTGAGTATATGTCCTCGTCTCCCATGTTACTTTTATTATTATTCTGTAGCATTGGATATAAATATATAAAAATATGACTATCTAGGACTAGGACATGTTTGAAAAATGCTTGAACGGATAGAATATTATTAGTCACGCTTTCCAACTTCGATTGTTTTTCTCGGCCGGCTCGATCTAATGGTGAGTTGGAACTTGAAAGTGACCCAGATTTCATCCGATGAAATTTTCAGCAAATGGATTCAAGTCCTAACTGCGTATATGACAGGGAAAACAAGCCCATGTATTTTTCTACGCTTCCCATTGATTTCAAACGATATCACTGATTTCTCGATAAATACCTGTAACAACGTCAACTTCCATAACCAAAAGTTCACTTCCTCAAACTCAACAGTACTACATACAGACATCATAAAAAGTTCCATGAGCTTAAGGTATATTAGCAGGATCTTCATGAGAACTGCTCAAGGTGTAAAAGATAAGAGCTCCAAGAGCATGTTGGGTGGAATCAGGCCTTCTCAAGTGACAAAGCCCCCACCAGATCAATCAGCCAAACCCTCTGAGTCTCAGATTAGATGGGTCCCCTTGGGCAGCGGCGACTCTGCCAAGATGACCGCAGTCACAGAGGAATACCGCAGGCGGAGGGATGCTGAGAAGACGGAGAATGTCATGCACCTTGTCTGCTGGGGACCTCAACTATCTTAGACATATGCAACTTCATAGGGAACAGTTTTCACAATTTATGCACTGGCATCTGCTTTTATAGTTTCCTTAGTCTCAAGAGTTCAGGTTCTTTCTCTCACTTTCATCGCAAGTGCAATGTAAATTTTAGCGGATTTCCCTGCTTGAAAAAAGAATTCTCAAGTCTAGTTCATAAAGTGCAAAGTGAAGTTGCAACTCTTTAATGTCATAATAAAATTTGCTGAATCTGTCCTAAAAGAGAATTCAAATATACTGTAGCATGAACTTAACAATTCAACATTAGTTCTCATACAAAGAATACTGAGGCACTGTTTCTTAACATTTCAGAAAGAAAAAACTAGAGAAAATATTAAATTTGTTGGAGTAGATAGTTGTCAGAAAACCATAAGAACTCGCTGATTCCAAAGAATAAGACGAGACATGTTACTAAAAATGTTTCTACATCTTCAATCAAATGTAAATATTGAGATTAGTTGGAGGAAATTTCTCCATGGAATCGAGATCAAATGAAGAGAAGTTAGCAGCACATCGAAGATGCTTAACTAAGAGTAGAGATATCTACTTCATCTGGGATTTTGAACGTCTCGGCTGCCCCAAACTTCCTCCGTTCATCTCCTTCTGCGACAGAATCTTCTTCAGCACTGTCCTCACCTTCTTCGTTGTCGTGATGCCTAGGTGTCAATGGATCATTTACACTCTTAGATTTGCAATTGTGGGTAGCAAGCATGTTCACCTGGCCAAGATGAGAAATTTCCACAACCACAGTATCATCGTCAACCGGCAGTGGCTGCTTCCATGGTTCCCCATCAATCCTCATGAATGTATGCTCAGCTGCACCCTTGTGAAACTCAAACTGGATTCGATGAGCCTAATAAATGTAAAAATTTTAATATTTTATTATCACTATGCCAATATTAGTGAAGATAGTCGATATTATTAGTCAAAGAGTAAATTACGTTGATACCACCAATATTTTTATTGTATACTTACACCCCTCCAGCATGTATCTGGCCATCCCTTATAAAAAGTTTCATGGGGTATGTGAAATCATGAAATTTACATAGGAATGTCTATGTATTTTTGGAACTTACAAGGAGTTTCAATATAACATTATAAGGATGTAGATGTACCATTAAGAAAAATGAGAGTCTTGATGTAATTTTTAAAAGTTTTCGGAGGCGGTTAATATAATTTACTCTAAAAAAAATGACCCACTAGAGTCAAATTAATTATAAGTTCAAGCAACACTTATGCCAGGATATATACATTGTGGAAGGAATACCTAACCTGGTTTATCAAGAAAAAGCATAATCCAATACCTTAAACTGGACAAGCAGGATTTGCTCTTAGGCCTCTAGAGAGTAGACTGAGCTGGTTATACATTTCTTTTAGCAGAAATCCAGGACGCTGTTATTACCTGTGCAAGACGAGTCCCATGTCCATTTGGAGCAAGCAACACGAGTCCATGCCAGGCATCCCTAAAACCAACCACCTCTATAAGGCCATCATCTACAAAAGGTGGTGTCAGGTCCCTCTGCAAATTGTGCTATGTAAGTATGGTCCTGACGACTGAATTAAATGAAACCAAAGTGACTCCTCACTAAAACCATCATTTCAAAAGGAATCATTTAAGAGTCCGAGGACATAATACTAACATCACGAAGCTTCTTGCTATTTGGCGTTCCCCATGGATTCAGTCCACCAGAAAAGCTCGGCAAATTCAAACACACGATTGACCTGATGCTGAGGATGAAAAGTAGAGATATATTAGTGACTGATACCCATATCTGCAAATCTAATGCATATATATTTGAGTAGTAGCTTAAAATAAAACAAATAGAACATTTGTGGAAGACAATTTAAACATAACCTATCCTTGCTACATTGAGGCTAATCCAGCAGTAAGATCATATCAGACAAGTTGATGTGCTACAAAAAAGTATATTGCATTGTTCTGAGTTGCAGGACTCCACCAATCTCATTGCAATCATGTTGCTGAATATAAAGCACAAGGAACTAGCCTAAGGTAGCATTTGGTTGCATGAAAAATGTGATACTGGACTGGACAATTATTTTTGTCCTGCGTTTAGTTGGCGTTTAGTTGACGAAAATGATATAAATACTGAACAAAAAAGAAATATGGTACTAAACAAAATGACTAAATTTTGTACCATGTATAATTCGGTACAAATTTTGTGGTACTGAACAAAAACTTAATTTTTTCAAATTCCCCAAACTATCCTTCCATTTCTTTTCCCTTGCATCAGAAAAACAAGAAACCCTTTCAACACCAGTACGCAACCTAGGTTCCTCCACGCCACTCCAGCTGTGGACTTCATCCTACTATCGATCGCTTTGGTTGTCAACATCTTCATGCCGCAAGTCGTTGTCAGGTTCATCTGTTTGTCTTGTTTCTCCCTTGCTTGCTTTTCTGTCTTCCTCGCATGCTCTGTGTCATCAATCATTTCTGCTTTGTGTCGTCGGCTTGCACTGTGTTGTCCATCGTTTCTGCTTTTTTTCCTCTTTTTTTTCTATTTCTCTGTGTCATAACCTTGTTATTTCTTTGTAGACAGTAGAAAATCACAGCGCAACACAACTTCAAGATTAGATAATAATAATAAAAAAAAAAAGTTGATAAGAATGTCTTCATGTGAAAATTACCACATTGTTGCCGTTGATGGAAAATCTATCGATGCCATTATCATGGACGAAGCAACTAATATTGACAAATGGGTATTAGACAAGTCTTTTAGTATTAACAAATTGATAAGAATGTTTTCACGTTTGTTGGTGTGGATGTTGGTGGTGTTGTTAAGAGGCATAAGCGTGAATCCAGTCTTATTTGTTGGAAAATCCAGAATGTTTGGGGAGTGGCTAAAGAGAGATGGTCGGGCAGGTATAGAATGTCTAGTTTGACAGATTTAGCTTAGGATATATTCAAGAGACGCTTTGTTGTGATCCGAAATTTGGATGAAGGAAACAAATAGCATCTTTTAGTTATAAATTAGCATATTGTTCTTTTTGGGAGGCAGGATGTGTGGCCATGCTTGGTTCTGTGAAGCTTGGATGTGTGTGTGTGTATATATATGTATATATATATACATATATATATTTTTGTTGCTAGCAAGTGGTTTTTGGTGGAGTGCTCTGTATTTATGTACATGGTCGTGCTTTTGTTTTGTGCATGTGTGTGTAATCATTGGGAAAGTGTGTGCGCATGTGTTTTGGCTTGCTAGAATGGTGTAGGGGCTAATGTAGTGTGTGTGTGTTGGCTGGTGATCGTATGTATGTTGTTGGTGTGTATGCTAAGAGTGTGTGTGGAGCCATATAAGCATATTGTCGTTTTCATGCAAATAAGGGGGGTGCATGTGTGTGTGTGCTGGAAGTGGTGTGTGGTGTGCTAAAAGTGGTGCGTGAGGTGTGTGCATGTGTGTACTAGAGAGAGTGTGTAGTGTGTGTAGGGGAGTGTGCGTGTGTGCGCTGAACTTAGAGAGAGAACATGCAGTGTAGGATGTAGTGTTTAACCATTTACTTCTAATCATTTACTAGTGTTTAAACCATTTACTTCCAATCATTCGCTATGGTTTTGATGTTACTAGTGTTTGTGTTTGTGTTTGTGTTTGGTTTCATGTTGCTTGCAATAGATGATGATGCCACTAAGGCTGTTGGTGTTGTTAGTGGTGGCTAAGGCACCACCCATAATACTATGCCATCCACTAAGTCTTCCTCCAATGTTTCCATTCGCTACGGTTTTGATGTTACTAGTGTTTGATGTTGTGTTGTGTGTGCAGGTAATAGTGAGGAACAAGTTACAACTGCTGCTAGTACTCCAACAGTCAGGTGTGATTCTTTATGCCAACCCTAACAAAATTAGGATAGGTTGTATCGTTTCATATACAATATATATGCTGTTTACACAATGTTTTTACTATGCCATCCACTAAGTCTTCCTCCAATGTTTCCATTCACTACGGTTTTGATGTTACTAGTGTTTAATGTTGTGTTGTGTGTGCAGGTAATAGTGAGGAACAAGTTACAACTGTTGCTAGTACTCCAACAGTCAGGTGTGATTCTTTATGCCAACCCCAACAAAATTAGGATAGGTTGTATGGTTTCATATACAATATATATGTTGTTTACATAATGTTTTTACCTACACTTGACATTATACTCTAAGAGTGTTGTATTTTAATGTGGATGTTGTTGTTCAATGTTACACTCATATTGCTTTCCTTCGATATGTCATATAGATCATGGAATTTTGATTTACTTTTTTGGATGGAGAGTCTATATCAATATGCTTGCAATGACTCCTACCGGTTTTTATTATATGAACTTTGTTTTAAATAGAAGAGTAGAGAGGGGAGTATTGAATGAGCGAGCATTAGCTAAATATGAAACGCGTAGAGAAGTGATTGATTCACTTATTAATGAAAGCGATACGAATTGTTTATGGGAATTAAGGATGTGTAGGAATAGTTTTGCACATCTTTGTGAACTCCTTAGGGTACGAGGGGGAATGCATTCTAATGGAAGAGCAACGGCTGAAGAACAAGTTGCTATTTTTGTTAACATCCTTGCGCATCATATAAAGAATAGGAGTATTCAAGTGAGATTTCGTAGATCAGGTGAGACTGTTAATAGAAATTGCCATCAAGTGTTAACTGCTGTCTTAAGGTTAGAAGATATGTTACTTGCAAAACCCAATCCAATACCACAAGATTGCAATGATGAACAATGGAAATGGTTTAAGGTAATAGTTTTTTTTTTTCCTTGAGTTTGTCCACAATGGTTATGATTACTTATAATACATTATCGATTTTTTTTTTTTGTTTGGGAACATATTAGGGTTGTCTAAGAGCATTAGATGACACCTACATTGCAATGACAACACTAGTTGTAGAAAGACCTAGGTATCGAACAAGGAAAGAGCATCTTGCAACGAATGTTATGGGTATATGTGATCGTGACATGAAATTTATCCATATATTAGCAGGTTGGGAAGGGTCTACATCAGATTTTAAAGTATTACGTGATGCAGTCATTCAATCTAATGGTTTAAGAGTTGAACTCGGTATGCACTTTAAAAAAAGAAATTGTCTTGCATTTTATCTTTCGCAATAACAAACTTTCATGTAAATTTATGAGGTTCCATTTCTTTTTAGGTTCATATTATCTAATGGATGGTGGATATTCCAATGCACCAAGCTTTCTTTCGCTTTTTAGAAGTAAGCATTATCACATTCAAGAGTTGGTTATAAGTCCACGTAGGCCTCAAAATCATGAGGAATTATTTAACTATAGACATGCAAGGGTAAGAAATGTCGTAGAGAGATGTTTTGGAATTTTAAAGAAACGATGGGGTATTCTAAGGAGTCTATTGTTTTATCCCATCAAAATACAATGTAGAATGATACTAACTTCTTGTTTGCTACACAATTTCATTTGAATGTACATACTACTAAACCTACTGGAGCACGCTGTAATAGAAGGTGATGAAGTTTCTATTAGAGAAAATGGAATTGATGCAATCGAAATGATAGAAGTTACTAAGGAATGGACTCAAATGAGGAATAATTTAGCACAAGAGATGTACGAAGAATAGAGGGCATGTCATAGGAACTAGAATGTCACTTAATTGTTGTACTTTCTTTGATTATGTATGTTGGAACATTGTCACTATTGAATTTTCGTTAGTTATGTATTATTGAAATCATTTGGTTGTTGAATTTTGAATTTTATTTTGTGATGTAAATCGAAATATTTTATCCACTGTTTGTATGCATGACTTACATTGTACTTATTTGCTTTTTACCTACAATATGGATGGGTTTACAATCATGGATAACAGGGATAAAAAATCTAGGTGTACTTTGAGCTAAGTTGAGGAAGAAACGTTATTAGTAGTGGTGGAAGAGTTAGTTGTTGAAGGATACAAATGAGAAAATGGCACTTTTAAAAATGGGGCTCATAAAAAAGCGTTAAAAATGATGAAAAGTCACATTCTAGAAATTAATCTCAATGTTAAACAAATTGTTAACAAAATGAAGAGGTAGTCAATTAAGTTAGCGGGGGTTGTTGATATGATGAATACTAGTGGATTTGGTTGGGACGATGCTAAGAAATGTATTATAGTTGATAGTGATGAATTTTTTATTGAATATATGGAGATATAGTTAACATAATCTTTATTTTGAAGTATACTCATTTTTTTTAAGTTAGTTCTTTGTTGTTATAATAATTATTTCTATTGATATATAGAAACATTAAAAGGTTGGTAATCATGCCAACAAGAAGTTTAAAGAATTTGAAAGGCTACAAGGTATTTTTGGAAAGGATAGAACAAATGGAAAAAGGGCTGAAACACCTATAGATGTGACGAATGAGTTACAAAATGAGGTTGAAGATACTTTTGAAGAAGAGATAGAGTCAGAACAAGTGCCACAGTCTATTAAAGCCTCTAACTATGCCTCACGTGATCCATCTATGGGACCAACTTGCAAGTGTCTTATGCTAGAATATGCTACGGAATTTATATCTACATTTCAAAAGAGCATAAGTGATACTAGGAGTGATTTTGCTTTATTTGTTGGGAAAATTGCTAATCCACCAAGGGATAATGTCGTTGCAAAGTTGAAAACTTTAAGATTATCAAAAAATGAAGAGTTGGATGTTCTTATGTGATAGAGCCATTTTATACTCAATCCTTATAGTATAAATTGTGTTAAATTATTATTGATTTTATAGAAATCATAAGGAAATGGTACTTAATTCTAATCATGGTGATAAATCAGGTTAAATGGAGTTGAGGATACTAATTCAAGTATATTAGAGAAGTCATCTACATCTTGGATCAAGACAAAGAATTACACCACCGGAGGAAAGCACATGAGCATATATCCACCAAAGCATTAGCACGGTTTGAGGCACGGCCAAGGTTCCAACCGTGTTACACACTGTACAAGAAAGAGACAATATGGACTTTCAACAGAAAGAGACACGGCTTAGGGCACGGTCGTGGTTGAAGACGTGGGCGAAACCGTGCTTGGAGCCGTGGTGGAACTTAGGTGTGCCAAGGAGAAGAACGTGTGGAACATCAACCAGATGAAGACACGGCTTGAACTCTAACCGTGGTGTAGACCGTGGCACA
Source organism: Laguncularia racemosa (assembly GCA_037954665.1). Taxonomy (NCBI): domain Eukaryota; kingdom Viridiplantae; phylum Streptophyta; class Magnoliopsida; order Myrtales; family Combretaceae; genus Laguncularia; species Laguncularia racemosa. The sequence continues at coordinate 2,002,039 of JBBMOL010000133.1, forward strand.
CTCTGGACGAAGATGAAGGCGTGTTGAATATAGGTAGAGGATGGCACGGTTTTAAATCTGGCCGTGTGTTGGACCGTGGTACACACTGGGCGTGGATGAAAACTTGAAGAATATGCGCAGAGGAGGGCACGGCTTGACCCACGGCCGTGTGGTAGGGCGTGCCAAGCAGACGAATCTTCACTTCTCGAAATCTACTTGGAAAAGGAAAGATATCTTTGTATCTTGCTAGCAAAAGATCACATGCCATCCCTCAAACATTATAAATAGAACCAACCCTAGAGGGTTAGGACAATATTTAATCTTCCTTTCAAACTTTTAATCTTTGATCTGGGAAACAAGAAGGGAGGCCGGAGGCAGAGCAAGCTATCCGGGTTCATTATGTCTTTACTTTTTATTTTCGTTTTTCTTATGAACATGAGTGACTAAGCTACTTTTCTAGCCAAAGGGTCATAGATGTTTAATTCTCCACGAATTGTGAGGTCTAATTGACTTGTATTTATTCTATTCTTTGTTTTTGGGTATTCATATATCTTCTGATTGTTTTGTCATTATTATTTTGTTGATTAGTATAAATAGAGCTCTTCTACTTAATTAGCAAGATAATATATTGTCAACTAGCACGTCAAATCCGTAATTGTTTGATTGTTCTAGTCTTAGTGACATGATAACATGTTCAGTTATAAGAATAGATGATCGAATTCATGTTATGGAGGTGTATGATCATGTTTAAATAGGTTATCTTATAATCTACTGGCATGAATTGGTGGTCTCTCTAGATTTTAATGCTATTGGTAGATTAAATCCTAAGCGCTTGTCTGGGGTTGTCTAATCAATAAGGGAAATAATTCGAAGCGCTTGTTGGAGGTTATCGAGAAAGTAAGGAGGGATAGGTTGTTAGAGCTTGTTAATAACCATAACCAATTTATCTAGAACTAAGAATAGGTGATATTTGCATCGATGATCAATTCCTAGAATTAAACTATCTTGATTCCTTTAGTTAGGCTTTTACCAATATTTGATTTTCTTATCTTGCTTTACTTTATTTAATTCACAAACAAAACCCCCCCATTTTTCTTTTCCTTATTGTTGTCTTTGAATAGAAATATCTTTACCAATCTCTGTGGACTCGACCCTACTCACCACTATATGCAAATCATATAATTGTCTAAGAGTAGGTTTTATTTTTGTTGGACTCGACACCCATCAAATTTTGGCGCCGTTGCCGGGGATTGGTGTCAAATTTATTTCTATTCTTGTATGACTCGTTCTTCTCAGATAGGTGAACTAACGTATAATCCGGAGATTGAGAAGACTCTAAAGAAGCTACGACAAGAAGCTAGATCATCCTCTAGACAGAACTTTGCATCGGATTTATCCGATTCATCAGAAGAAGACGAAATGGCTAATCCCGAGAGAACATTGCGAGAACTGGCTGCACCGGATGTGAATCAACAACCACTTTGCATACATTATCCCGAATTAGCCGTTGAATTCGAATTGAAATCTGGATTGATACATCTGTTACCCACCTTTCATGGTCTTGAGAATGAAGATCCTCATAAGCATTTAAAGGAGTTTCATATAGTGTGTTCTAGCATGAGGCCGCATGGAATCACCGACGATCAAATTAAGTTACGTGCTTTCCCATTTTCTTTAAGTACTAAAGCTAAAGATTGGTTGTTTTATTTGCCTCCAGGTTCTATAACCACGTGGACGGACATGGTCAGACTCTTCTTGGACAAATTCTTCCCCGCATCCAGAGCCGCTGGTATAAGAAGAGAAATTTGTAGCATAAAACAGAGGGACACCGAGACTCTTCATGAATATTGAGAAAGGTTCAAACAATTGTGCGCCAGCTGCCCACAACATGGAATATCTGAGCAACTTCTCATCCAATACTTCTACGAAGGCTTGCTTCCGATGGAAAGGAAGATGATGGATGCTGCAAGTGGAGGCGCCATAGTAAACAAAACCCCTGGTCAAGCTAGGGAATTGATCTCCATCATGGCTGCCAATTCACAACAATTTGGGTATAGACATGATACATCTTCAAGGAAGGTAAATGAGGTAAGTGTGTCTAACCTTGAACATCAAATTTCTAATCTAACCTCCCTTGTGCAGCAGCTAGCTATTGGAAAAACGCAACAGGTGAAGGCTTGTGGGATTTGTGCTGCTCCTAATCACCCTACCGACATGTGCCCCACATTGCAAGAAGACAATCATGAACACGTCAATGCGGTAGGAGGATTTCCAGGACAACCGCAAAGGAAGTATGATCCCTATTCAAACACTTACAATCTCGGATGGAGGGATCATCCTAGCTTCAGATATGGCAACAACCCTCAACCTGTCCAACAATTCCAGCCTAAGCCATCAAACCAAATACCCCAAACTCCTTCCACTTCAGGTATGCCTCTTGAGGAAATCGTTAAGTCTCTTGCTATTAATACAAAACAATTTCAAGAGGAAACAAAGCAGAGTTTTCAAAACTTGGAGAATCAGGTAAGCCAACTTGCTTCCGCTGTCAATAGGTTAGAAACTCAAGGTAAGTTGCCTTCTCAAACTATCACAAATCCAAAGCAAAGCGTTAATGCAATTACCTTGAGAAGTGGAACAGAATTGCAGGGATCAAATACGAAAGGACATCCGTCTAGTCCTGAGGAAGAGATTGAGAAAGAGACCCCAACTCCAAGCCAGCAGAACAATCAGATCAAAGGAACCCTCATTGAACCACCAAAGGTCATGACAACAGCACCTCCTTTCCCCTCCAGATTGGCGAAATCCAAGAACGAAGCGGAAGAAAAAGAGATTCTGGAAACGTTTCGCAAAGTCGAGGTAAATATTCCTTTACTTGATGCAATTAAGCAAATACCGCGCTATGCTAGATTCCTCAAGGACTTGTGCACTAACAAAAGGAAGCTGAAAGGCAATGAAAAGATTAGTGTGAGTGAAAATGTTTCAGCTATTATTCAGAAGAAGCTTCCTCCTAAATGTAAGGATCCGGGTATGTTCACCATTCCTTGCAAAATAGGTAGTCTTGGAATCGCTAAAGCCATGTGTGATCTAGGAGCTTCTATTAATGTCATGCCTTTGTCGGTATATCAACGTTTAAATGTTGGTCCTTTGAAGGAAACGGGTATTATTGTTCAACTTGCTGATAGGTCCAATGTTTATCCTGAGGGAGTTTTAGAGGATGTTTTAGTTCAAGTCAATGGGTTGGTTTTTCCTGCTGATTTTTATGTGCTTGACATGGACGATAGTTATTCAAATCCTTCATCACTGATATTATTAGGGCGACCATTCCTTAAGACTTCTAAAACAAAAATTGATGTAAATGATGGCACCCTCACTATGGAATTTGATGGTGAAGTGATTAAATTTAACATTTATGATGCCATGAAACATCCTAGCAATATCTCTCTTGTTTTTGTTGCGGATGTTATTAACCCATTACCACAGGCACCCAAGCTGGAATCAAGATCCTCATCCGAACATCTGACTTGGAATGTCTAGCCAAAGACGTTAAAGAAAGGCGCTTCATGGGAGGCAACCCATGTCAAAAAAAAAAAAAAAAAAAAAAAAGTGTTTTAGTTTTGTTTTGCTTTAGTTTTGGTTTGTTTTAGTTTTGTTTTGATTTTAGTGTAGTTTTGAACTCTTCGGATCAGCTGCAACAAGGATACATGTACGTAGATGCCACTTTCCAGAGCTTAAGGGGAGAACTCCAATACCAGGGAAGTACCAGTATTTCCTTTCTCTTATTCTCTAATGTGCCTTGTGTTGTTAATTCCTCTTCAATTGTGTTGAAATAGAAACAGTGAGGACACTGTTTAAGCTATGTGTGGGGGAGAGGATAATAAACTATAGAGAGTAGAGAATTGCTCCATACTTTGAATGTTTGTCCTTAAGCAATTTTAAGCCAAATTTTTTCAAAATTATCATGAAATTTGGAGATTGTACTAAATGTTGTAATAAGCATCTAAAAAAAAAAAAATGGGAAAGTGACTTGTGCAAATGCGTTACTCACCCACTATTGTGATTAGAATACTTGGTTAAAAATTAAGTAGTGAAATCTTTAAGAGACAAATTTACCTTGTATTTAGTTTAGAATTGGAAGTCTAAGAGTAAGTTGAATCCCTAAGTGAAAAATAAACAAGTTTACTTCTAAGTTATATTAGCTACTGTATAGTCTTTAAAGTTGCTTGTTATAACACTTAGTGAAAAAAAAAAAAAAAAAAATCAAGCATAGCCATTACTCCAATGATTCAACTAATTGAGTTAAGAGTATTCAAACTTGAATGTTAGAGTGAGGAAGAGTCCATAGGGGTATCTCAAAACCCGGTCACTTGAGTGACGAGCTCGGGATGTGCCGACTCAATGAACTCACTATAACGATAAGGAAGAAAAGGCGAAAGTTCATGAAAAGAAGCGGGCAAAAACCCGTCAAAATAGATGCTTGAATAAATCAAAAGAACATGAATGCAAACATTCATTGAATAAAACAAGACTTATAATAGAAAAGGGAGAAAATCTAAGCAAAGTGCTTATACAATATACTTTTACTTTATGTTGCAAGGATTATATGTCTGCTAATGTTCAATGAAGTTTAATTGGGTGTTTTTCCTTCATGGATTAAGTATTTACTTCTGGAATAAAAATTCTTTTGCTAAACATGAGGATTAAAGTTTGTTTTGTTTAGATTAGCTATAAAATTTTGACCATGGTAATCTGATCACAAGAAACCAGTTTGGTTGAAGTAGTAGACATTAAAGTTTCAAGTCATGAACTACAAATGAATAGATGTTTGGAATGATGAAAAGAAAGTTTGTATAATCTATGATAGATTTCTCAATTGATCTGATGCAATTGCTTGAGGACAAGCAAGAGTTTAAGTATGGGGGAATTTGATAGAGCCATTTTATACTCAATCCTTATAGTATAAATTGTGTTAAATTATTATTGATTTTATAGAAATCATAAGGAAATGGTACTTAATTCTAATCATGGTGATAAATCAGGTTAAATGGAGTTGAGGATACTAATTCAAGTATATTAGAGAAGTCATCTACATCTTGGATCAAGACAAAGAATTACACCACCGGAGGAAAGCACATGAGCATATATCCACCAAAGCATTAACACGGTTTGAGACACGGCCAAGGTTCCAACCGTGTTACACACTGTACAAGAAGGAGACAATATGGACTTTCAACAGAAAGAGACACGGCTTAGGGCACGGCCGTGGTTGAAGACGTGGGCGAAACCGTGCTTGGAGCCGTGGTGGAACTTAGGTGTGCCAAGGAGAAGAAAGTGTGGAACATCAACCAGATGAAGACACGGCTTGAACTCTAACCGTGGTGTAGACCGTGGCACACTCTGGACGAAGATGAAGACGTGTTGAATATAGGCAGAAGATGGCACGGTTTTAAATCTGGCCGTGTGTTGGACCGTGGTACACACTGGGCGTGGATGAAAACTAGAAGAATATGCGCAGAGGAGGGCACGGCTTGACCCACGGCCATGTGGTAGGGCGTGCCAAGCGGACGAATCTTCACTTCTCGAAATCTACTTGGAAAAGGAAAGATATCTTCGTATCTTGCTAGCAAAAGATCATATGCCATCCCTCAAACATTATAAATAGAACCAACCCTAGAGGGTTAGGACAATCTTTAATCTTCCTTTCAAACTTTTAATCTTTGATCTGGGAAACAAGAAGGGAGGCCGGAGGCAGAGCAAGCTATCCGGGTTCATTATGTCTTTACTTTTTATTTTCGTTTTTCTTATGAACATGAGTGACTAAGCTACTTTTCTAGCCAAAGGGTCATAGATGTTTAATTCTCCACGAATTGTGAGATCTAATTGACTTGTATTTATTCTATTCTTTGTTTTTGGGTATTCATATATCTTCTGATTGTTTTGTCATTATTATTTTGTTGATTGGTATGAATAGAGCTCTTCTACTTAATTAGCAAGATAATATATTGTCAACTAGCACGTCAAATCCGTAATTGTTTGATTGTTCTAGTCTTAGTGACACGATAACATGTTCGGTTATAAGAATAGATGATCGAATTCATGTTATGGAGGTGTATGATCATGTTTAAATAGGTTATCTTATAATCTACTGGCATGAATTGGTGGTCTCTCTAGATTTTAATGCTATTGGTAGATTAAATCCTAAGCGCTTGTCTGGGGTTGTCTAATCAATAAGGGAAATAATTCGAAGCGCTTGTTGGAGGTTATCGAGAAAGTAAGGAGGGATAGGTTGTTAGAGCTTGTTAATAACCATAACCAATTTATCTAGAACTAAGAACAGGTGATATTTGCATTGATGATCAATTCCTAGAATTAAACTATCTTGATTCCTTTGGCTAGGCTTTTACCAATATTTGATTTTCTTATCTTGCTTTACTTTATTTAATTCACAAACAAAACCCCCCCATTTTTCTTTTCCTTATTGTTGTCTTTGAATAGAAATATCTTTACCAATCTCTGTGGACTCGACCCTACTCACCACTATATGCAAATCATATAATTGTCTAGGATTAGGTTTTATTTTTGTTAGACTCGACACCCATCATTATGCAAATGGCAACGAATCTACAGTATGAAAAGTTTTTTTGGAGGCTCCAAGGGGAATAGAGGCTAGCATTTGTTAAGCGTATTATTGGTTGATTTTAAAAATATTTGGAGTATTTGCGTAACTGAGACTTCTTTCATTGGCTTGTTCTCACATCAAACGTTTTTTTTTTTTTTTTTAATTTTGTGATGGTTATGGTTAACTCTACTAAGAGCACCTTTGATGTGCATGTTCTAATTAAATACCAATCATGTAACCATATCTGGTATGTGTTAATCATATTAATAGCCTATTTAGAGTGTTGAACTTTATTTTGATGAAGACGTTACTTTGTTAAAGAGTAGTTGCTATATTATCGCCATTTATAATGAGCATATTGATTTAATTTATTTATTATTGGAATTTACAAATGTATCAAAGTATTGTAATTTAAATAAAATTATAGTTACAAAAAATTAAAGCAAATTATTATAATGCAATATATATGAGTTTGTTATAATATTAATATAATCAACATTAACGTTATTAAATATTATTTATAATTTTTTACGACAATTTTTAAAAATTACTAATATAATTTTTACGTGTTATATTATTAAATATAACAAATTATTGTAATTTATAATATGAATTATTAATTTTTTTCAATCAATAGATTTATACGAATTATTTTATATAATTCATAGTATTACATGAATTAAATAATCTCTTCAAATAATATTTTTTTATAATAATATCAAATATGTATAAATAAACATGATATCATTAAAAAATGTATAATTGTCAAAATTAATATATTTAGTGCAATACTTCGCAATTTCAAACAATAGACAACACAAAAATCTTTGTCCAATATTAAACATACCAAACGTGGTACAAAAAATTTTTTTGTCCAATTTTTCTTATTTTGTATTGTCTAGTACTTCTTGTACTGTCCAGTACCAGTAACCAAACACTACCTAAGGATTAAAGAAAGGTTAAAACTAAGACGTTTTCTTAAATACAAGAACAAATCAATACTAACCTCTGAGGTATATGAAGATCCTGCCATCCACCATGTCTTTTCATTATCTTCACCTTCGCAAGCTGTGCTATATTCCTGCAAGAAAGTAATTTATCTTTACTATTGATGGAAGATGGATACTAACGGCACAATAAAGTCCTTTGTACTAAAACCCTGTACAACTGCATGCACTGAATTTCCAATAACATAATGTGATTTAAGTTTTCAAAGTCGCAACTTTGAGCTTATTTTCATATTAGGTTAACCAGTAGCACATTTAAACTTTTTGAATAATCAAAATCGTGCACACCGTGAAGAAGGATATACAAGAGAAGCGAAAAACCATCCTTGTGTACACCCAAGCTTCGCATAAGCACTCTGAAAAAATGAGGACAGGTTAAAGGAGTAAGACAGAGTACCGGAGTCCAGGATATAAGGGGACCTAAAAGCACTTTCTGAAGCACTGCATTAGAAATATGAAGAGCACCTGATTGACCAACTGATTCTTGAATTTTTCAGGATGCAACTTCCTCTCAGAATGGAATGCATAGGATACTTGAGCATCCATTCCTGTTGGATGTGCAATAAGATTCTCAAGTTAGGATATAATAAGACAAAATGCAAATTGGAAGGCCGAACATCACATTGTGTACAGCCTTTAAATACTGGTGAAATGTAAAGCTATTAACTTATGGTTATATTTTCATCCCTAGGGAAAGAATCATGACTCTTACCCATGCTGAAATAGTTCCAAAATCCCCCTCGAAATGTATGGCATCCTTCCTGAGAAATTGACAGATAATTATCCGAAAGAGGAGAATGTCAAAAGGTTTTTGTTTTTTCATGCAAAAGCATAAGAATGCACTGTGCAGATTAATGCATGGGATCAGCCACAAGAAAAAACCGGGGTATGCCCATAGCAAAGAGTTGATAGGGAATGATGAGATTCTAATAAACAACCACAACAACAGTGACAGTAGAATAACATCAGAGAAGAGATTTCTCAGATGAAGTGACATTTGATAATTGTTATAGAATAAGCATTTAAATAATATCATATTTACTAGACAACGTAATTAACATAGTGTTAGGCAGGGTTAGTACACCAATTGTTAGGAACATTTTATTACAATTTTCTACAATTACGTACATTTTTTGACATGGTATCAGAGCACCGATTCCTAAAGCTCTTTGTGTGTTTACCATTTTTAGTCTGGATCATCCTGCTTGAGTGATCCATTGGTCTCACTTGTGCATTGTGGGTGGTGAAGGGTTTAGCTTAAATCTTGAATTGGTGTATGTTCTCTTCTGTTGCTGGGTTAGTTCAGATCTATTGGCGATTAATTGTACGTTGTTGGTTGCTGGTTGCTATGTGTTGGTGAAGTTGTTACCTGACATTTGGTGTCTTGTGTGGATTGTCAAAGTGGTGTAGTGGTTGATATGTTTTGGTGCAGTGGGTTTGCAAGTGTAAGTTTACTATTGTGTGAAGGTCAGGTTTTACTTATTATTTGTTGCTACTATAAGTAGCCTTTTGGATTGACTTTGAGGATTAGGATTTTATATTATTGGATGTATCTTTTAGTTACTATTGAAGTCTTGTTTGTGGTATTTCATGGCTGAAGAACAGAAAACTCTAGTAATAGACATTATTCCAATAATGTCTAAGATCATGGAACATAAGCTTACTAGTCTTAATTATTTGGAATGGAGTAAGACAATTAAGATATATTTACGGAGTATTTCTCAAGACCATCATCTTGTTGATAACCCTGGTTGGTAACCCACCTTCTGATAATACACGTAGAGAGTGTTTAAAAGATGATGGTAAATTATTTTTGCAAATAGAGAATTCTATTGATACTAAAGTGGTTGGCCTGATTAATCACTGCAAATATGTGAAAGCATTAATAGAGTATTGGGAATTTTTTTACTTTGGAAAAGAGAACATTTCTTATATTTATGAAGTTTGTAAGGTATTTTATCATCTTGAACAAAATAATTAGTCTCTTCAAGCATATTTTATGAACTTTAAAAAGATTTATGAAGAGTTAAATGTCTTGTTGCCATTTAGCAACGCTGATATAAGAATGCAACAATCACAACAAGAGAAGAGGGCAATTATGAGTTTTTTTGGCAAGACTTAACTCTCAATTTGAGATTGCCAAATCTCAGATTTTGCCTGGTGTCGACATTTCTTTCTTACGTGAGGTATTTACTAGAGTACTTCACACAAATAATACTAATTTTACTGCTCCTTCTACCTTGACCTCTAGTGCACTTGTTAGTTGTAATAGGCTAGGAGCTACAAAGTCATTTAATCAGAAAAGAAATAATAGAAGCAAGAGCCAGAGGAGTTGAATGTTATTATTGTCATGAGCGTAGCCACACCAAATGCACTTGTCGAAAGTTATTGAATAAATATTAGAAATCTCATTTAGCTCATGTTGCAGCAAGTACTAGCACACCCAGTCCATTACTTGAATAGATGGTTACAATTTTTGTAGATGAGTTTGCTCAATTTTGTTAATACCAAGATGTATTGAAAAAGCCATCTCAATCTATCACTGCTATTACTAAGTCAGGTAGTTCTGATAAATGCCTTCTTTCCTCCATAGGTCACTGACTCAGGTGCTACTAATCATATAACCGATAATTCTAGTCTCTTCACTACTTTTAAATCACATACCTCATCTTCTCTTGTCACTTTAGCAAATGGCTTTCCATCATCTGCTTTTGGTTCTGGCACTGTGCATCCTATTCTTTTACTCTCTCTATCTTCTATCTTAAGCCTACCAAACTTAACTTAAACTGTAGTGTCTTGTTCTTATCTGATTATTATCTATTTCGGGATTTTATGACAAAGAGAATTATTGATAAAGGACGTGTTTCAGGAGGACTATGTTTTGGCTACTCGAACAAAGGCACCTAAGCCCATTACTTGCTCGAGACTCCCAACTCCTTTTGTAGTACATTGTCGACTTGGCCATCCTTTTCTTGCTACCTTGAAGAAAGTGTGTCCTCAATTCCAGAATGTAACGTCATTAGATTGTGAGGCATATTTGCTAAACACCACCATCAGTCTTATATGTCCTATGTCAATAAGAGAGCTAATTCTCCTTTTGAGTTAGTTCATTCAAATGTTTAGAGTCTTTGTCCAATTATGTCCAAATTTAGATTTCATTACTTTGTTACTTTTGTTGACAACTTTTCTCAAATGACTTGGCTTTATGTAATGAAACACCATTTTGAGTTATTTTCTCATTTCATTGCTTTTTGTGTTAAAATTAAGACTCGGTTTAATACTTCTATGCATATTCTAAGAAATAATAATGCCAAGGAATATTTATCTGCTCATTCAAGACCTATATGATAAAAGCAGGGCATTATTCATCAAGCTTTATGTGTTGAAACATCATCTCAAATTGGTGCGACTAAAAAAAAAATAGAATCTTTTTGAAGCAACAATGACACTCTTATTTTAGAATCATGCTCTTAAGTATTTTTAGGCAAAAGCTATTTCAACAACTTGTTTCTTAATTAATCGTATGCCATCATCTATTCTTTATGGTGAGGTTCCCTATAGTATTCTTTTTCCCACAAAACCTTTGTTTCCTATTGAACCTTATATATTTGATAGTAATGTTTTGTTCGAGATGTTTGGCCTCAGGTCACCAAGCTAGACCCCAAGTCTATAAAATGTGCCTTCCTAGGTTACTCTCATACACAAAAAGGGAATCAATGTTATTGTCCAAGTCTTAACAAATTCATTGCATCTACTAATTTTACCTTCATGGAACATTATCCTTTTTTTCTTGCTTCTTCTAAGTCTATGGATAAAAAGAGAGAGAATGATGATTTACTAGTTTACCACATTACCTATTAGACATCAAGTATACCCCCTACAACAACACCCCCTCCTTCACCTCCCCCACCTCCTCCACTAATTCATTATGTGTATATTAGGTGGCAGCCTCCTCTTGCTACAAGTCTAGCACCAATTTCTCCTTAGGCATTGGATCCATCTAACAATGATCAGGACCTTCCGATTACTCTTTGCAAAGGTAAAAAGCAATGCGCTTACCCTATTTTCTCATTTGTGTCATACAATCATTTATCATCTTCCACATATTCCTTTGTTGCCTCTCTTGATCATATGTCCACTTCCCGCACTCTTCATGAGTTCTTATCTTGTCCTGGTTAGCGCATTGCAATGATAGAAGAAATGAATGCTTTAAACGCTAATGGTACTTGAGATTTGATAAGCTTACTTGCAAGTAAAAAGGTTATTGGATGCAAATGGGTGTTTGCAGTCAAGGTTAATCCTAATGGATCTATTGCTTACCTTAAAGCCTGTCTTGTCGCCAAGGGCTATATCCAAACCTATGGTGTTGACTATTCTGATACCTTCTCTTATGTGGCTAAATTGACATTTGTCTGTTTATTTATAATATCATCATTACTAAAAGTGATGTGAGAAGAATATCATCTTTGAAGGATTTTCTTCACAGCTAGTTCCAAACAAAGGATCTAAGGTCTTTGAAACATTTTTTTAGAGTTGAGGTGATGATTATTAAGAAAGGTATTTTCTTGTCTCAACAAAAAATATGTAATTAACTTGTTATTTGAGATAAGAAAGTTAGAGGCAAAACCATCAAAAACCTCGATGACACCTAATTTGCAACTCACCAAGGATGGACAGTTATTTGAGGATCCTAAAAGATATAGGAGATAAGTCGGGAAGCTGAATTATCTCATAGTAACCTATCCTGATATTACATATTTTGTTAGTGTTGAGAGCTAATTTGTGTCTTTCCTAACAACTCATCACTAGGCTACCTTAAAACAGATCTTTTTTTTTTGTTGATTCAATACTTTCATTCAACCAATAAAGAGATTTACATCCGCAAAGCGGTTATTGAGCATTGCCTACTATTTATAACCTTTTGTTAGGTATAATGACCTCTGATTTATTTTAGTCTATGTGTTATATGTTGCTTTCACTATTATCTTTTATTTGAATATATAAATATAATTCAAAATAAGTCTAGCTAAGCTATTTAAAACAAATCTTGTGCTATTTAAAAAGTGATCATGAACGAGGTATACTATACAAAAACCATGGTCATTCTCATATAAAATGCTTTTTAGATGCAGATTAAGTCCACGGAAGATCAAAAATCCATTACTAGCTATTGTGTTTTCTTTAAAGGAAATCTAGTTTCATGGAAAAGCAAGAACCAAAATGTTGCATCCAAATATAGTGCAAAATCAAAATATAGAGTCGTGACTTAATCTACATGTAAGGTAATATGGATATATCAAATTCTAATTGAGGTTAGGCTCAAAGTTTCTAATGCCAACAAAATCATGGTGTGATAATCAAGTTGATCTTCATATTACATCTAATTTTATGTTTCATGAATGAACTAAACATATTGAGATTAACTATCACTTTATTCATGAAAAGATGTAACAAAAGTTAATCTTTATAGGATACGTAAAACCTAAAGAACAACTTGGAGATCTTTTTACAAAAGCTCTAAACGGGACTTAGGTTAGTTATCTTTTTAACAAGCTAAGCATAACCAACATCTATGCTCCAGCTTGAGGGAGAGTATTACAAAATAAGTATTTGAATAATAATATATTTGCTAGACAATGTAATTAATGTAGTGTCAGGTAGGGGTTTGTACACCAATTGTTAGGAACATTTTATCTATATATATCACTCCTTATATGTACAAGAAGTAAATATCAATATACAATTATATTATAATTTTCTACACTTACATATATTTTTCTACAATAATAAACAATAAACATGCATAATAGAGTGGAATTCGAAGAATGTGGTTTCCTATCTGTAATTCAAAGAGACTAAATCTTGAATATCTTTGCAGCAAGAAGCAAAAGCATAGATAAATAAAGTCATTATTTCATGATTGCCCCTGCTCATGAGCCAGTCATCAAAAAAAGAAAAATGCTGATGTGGCTTTTTGGAAAATTGGTATGAAAACTAGACCAATTGAAGAAACATTGTGGTCTTCATACAAATTGAACAAATCATCAACCAAGAATTATAGGACTTAATAATTCTGATTCCAACAACAGGTACAAAGGCATCTAATTTATCAATTAATATAGTGACAGACCATTCCTAAATTGCTTCAATAATTCTGATTCCAACAACAGGTACAAAGGCATCTAATTTATCAATTAATATAGTGACAAACCATTCCTAAATTGCTTCTTGAAAAGGAAAGGCAATTACCACATTAAGTTCATTGGATGATGAGACACGATGAAATGCATGCAGAGAATGAGGTAACTCAAGAGGTGCAACAGGATCGCATGGACCTTCCATTGGTGCCTTCATCCTCATTAGGATATGCCAACTGCAATGAAACAAGTGGTTTAAGAAAACAATCACAACAAAAATGGGAGAGAGCTATTTTAATATCATGGACACTTAGTAGAAAAACAGTTTGACAAAGCTACATAACCAAATGGAAGCCTCAAGAGTTCACCGGGAGGGGAAAAAGAGGGTAGCCAAGAATGAATATTACACCAGGAGGTAGTGATGGGGCTAACAATATAACCTTTTCTAAATAAAGTTTGACAAATCTGCATAACCTTTTCTCCATATAACCAAAAGGAGGCCTCAGAGTTCACCATAAAGAAAAGGAATAGAAGGCCTTAGAATGAATATCACACCAGGAGATAGACACAGTGCTGACAATATTTCAAATGTGGCATTGACAGAAACCTTTTGGAAGATGCTTGTTGCAGTAACATTACATATGCCTACTGTGAATAAAAAAAGATATGTTTTTGGATAGAGTTGGGTGAGGTAACACTTTTCATCACACTGGACACTTTATAAAAGAAGAAGAGAAGTATTAAAATAGACAACACTCATGCTGCAAACTGAGGCTTTTTCACTAATCCATTCTCCATTACGTGCAATAACTTATTATTCTTATCATCTAGCACCATCTTGTTCAGTCAAAATCAATTAGAAAAGTTTTAACAGAAAACTTGTTGCCCTTTTTTCTTTTTTCTTCTTTTTTTTTTTAAAAAAAAAAAAAAGTTAACAACACTTTAAGCTGCATCATTGCAGCTTATTGAAACACAACAGTAACAAATGCACCTACTAAAGATTTTAGACCAGTTGATAGTGGATCTACATTTATTTAATTCAGTATGGTACCCAAGTTCGTTACCTATCTATTTTCATTTCCTTAGCTTGCATCACTTTCTCCAGAAATGAAATCACTGAATTACGATCAGTCCCAGGATTCCTTTTTCCCTGTGGTGAAATGAGGTATGAAACTTATTAGCCAAAGAAAAATAGTTACATGTGACTTTAACATTATGGCATTAAAATTAAACTAAAGAAAGCTCTCCACAATACATCTTTCCACTTCACTGCACTGAGTTAAAAGCTCTCTTGAAAGCGAGATGAGTTCAGTTATCTATTGAAAATTCTCCATTTCAAATATTTAATCCACCAGCAGTTTATCATTGATCAAAGATGAAACAAATCCCCCCAGCTCACTGAAAGTATGATAAATTGTAAAAGATCATATCTTCTAGTTCTCCAAAGCCAAGGGAGTAACCATGATCTGTTACTGAAGAAAATATCAGAGGCAAAATGTATTCTCCTAAAAGGATACAAGAAAGAATCAATTTTGAGGGTTTTCAAATCAACATGGAGCATTTATTGAACAGTGGTATAGTTTTGGATTTATTTGAATTCCAACCATATGCTTTAGAAGCAATAGTGAAACAACATGACAATTTTTTTTCAGCTTATTTGCCAAAAAAACCAAACAATTGTGGATTTGTTTTCTCACTAATCATGTGGACACTTTTAGCATGGATTATACAATTTAAAGTTTCACATCCACTACTTATGAAGCCACAGAGTTGCTTCAAAGGTCCGGATCTAGGAATGACCATGTCTGATAAAGCTTATGCTTATAAAGAGTGATCAATATTCCAGGGAGCCAACTGGTAATTGAAAAATTCCTGATCATGAAGTTTTCTGTTCTTGGCACTCACTTTTCCTTTAGATTTATGGTTTTACCAGATAAGTCAGCATCATAGTTATGATCAGAGAAAATTCTCCTTCACCTTTGTTGATAGAAATACAAATCAATATCTATCTTCAAGATTGAACATTTAAGTTAGCTAATTATGGTTAATTCAAAATTTCATGTAGTCCTAGAGTAGGAGATCTTGAGTTAAAGTTTCTTGTTTGCTCCCATCAACTAGTTTTTAGCAATGGACCTTAGTCAGAGTGTCAACCTCCTACTAGTTTTTAGCAACAGACCTTAGTCAGACTGTCAACCACCTATCTCACACAAATGTAATCGTAAAATTCATACATCCATCTCTGAGTTTACACTTTCAATTTGTTGGTTGTGGTGTGATAAAAATTCTACAACTCTACGTCTTTGTAAGTCACCAACAATATTATCTTGCAGCAAGCCAAGACAAATAAATCCATAGAAACTAGAAAGATATATCCATACCCAGCCAAATGCAAATGGAAGGTTGTTCCCAGTTCCTAATGGTACAGTAGCAATTGGAGGTGGATGGGCAAGTTTAAGATCACAAACAACTCCAAGAAGCCAACCAGCTGTTCCATCACCACCTGCGACCTAGGAGTAAAATGATATGTAAGAAAAATGGAAACATTGTCGCTGTAATGCTCAATTTAAAATTTTTTAAAGATCACATCTAATGTGCTTACAATTATTTTTAATCTCTCCTGAATCTTAACAGCTAACTCATCTCCATTAAGTTTTAGCAATTCCAGATTTATATATATTTTCCGCAAAACCTGATCTGGACCCTCCTCACTCAGATCAAATACCTGAAAATGGATCCTTTAATGACATATAAAACAATAAATTTCCAAAATACATCGGGAGATGGTGTAGCATTGGAGGTAGTAAAAATACAGCAGCTTTACATGAATAAGAGAACCTGATATTCATTGAGAAGACCATGGTATGTAAGTAGGAGATCACCACCCAGCTGCCCGCCACTTTTTGAGTTCACAAATACCAACACCGGACACTGAGGTGCTTCTGACTTAGTTTTCTCTGATTCTGGTACAAGTATATATGTAGGGATTTGAAAGTTCTGCAAAAATGAAGATTCGGAGATAGCATCTGCCATTCTACCTGCAAAGAAAAATCATGCAATTGCTGATAAAGACTATTCAAGCATTTTTACTAACAATTGTGCCTGCCACAGGTTAATTTTGACAGTTCTTATCAAAGAATCTCTCTGGATGAAAATGTGTAGTGATTATTTCTATGCATCTGTCTATGCTTGTCAATTTAAAGCAATGCTGGCAGGCACATATATAGATCCTGCTTATTGAAGGGGAATTGCAGATAGAGTATAACATATGTAACTAATATAAAAGCTCAAACCAGTCAAGAGTATCCCAACCTTGGAGTATATGACTAATTTTCACATTACACTTGAGATTAAAATAGCAAGGTCTGAAACTGAATATCCAAAAGTCTCTGATTGATATATTCAGTCTGACAGGGACATTGGGATAAATTGAATTCTATAATTATCTTTCTTATTTAGAAGACATATGGGGGGAAATGAATGAGATGCTGCATTATACATCTTGTATCAGTGAAAATAATCACAAGTTGGCACATTTCCTGACCAAACAAAAGTCCCAGCAAGCGCAGTTATTATAAAGGATAATCAAGAATGAAGGTATACACTAACGTAACCTACTTCAGCAAAAGCACACACAACTCAAAGATCTTGCTCACAACAAATAATTTCAGATTGAATCAGACATACGACTACAACACAAACAAGTGGTTTGGTGGTTTCCCATAATTGCTAATATCCAGGTACATGTCTATTTTTAAGGATGGCACGAAATACAATCAAGATGAGCTTATAACTTTTTGAATAAAACTTAACAGTAAATTCCTCTGTACTCTACTCAGAATACAAGAAGTTTCTTTTGTATTATATTCTTTGATTGCTACAATTGTACACCCGAGCCCATACAAAGAAATTAACTTGCACATTGGATTCCAATCTTCGTCTATGCTTTCATTCTATATATAATGCGAAAAAAGGTTTCCATCTTCAACCACACTCATAGAACATCCACCACATGAAGTAAATCAAAATTAAAAAAAGAAAACCCATCAAGATAGTCCACCCAAGAGCGTGCAAAATTGTTCAACAGAAATGAAAAAGATTGCTATTAAAAGAAAGCTTCATTACAAGAACCAGCCTCTATTCAATTAAACCCACCATCCAACAATTCATTACAAGAACCAGCCTCAAACTCGGAAAGTACTCGCAATTATGTGGTCTTGTGAAACGGTGCCATATTCTGCCTACACCGAGCAATTCATGCCTTGTACCGACATCAGCACAACCAAAATGCTGGCACACCATGGTCCCGTCCGCCAGACTGGTTGCATGCAAATACTTCATCTCTACACAAAACTCAAATCCCCATTTTGACAATATGCAATTAAACAAGAACGGAATCCTTTTTCTTATCAAACCATAAACACATTGGAGAATTTAAATGCAACCCAATTGTAATAAAAGATTCAGCTTCCAGAAAGGCCATAAATTTGCATCTACCAACAAAGAATCCCTAAGAAATATTCTCACAACTTATAAAATAATCATCTTTATAACATTAATGTACTATGGACAAATGGGCACTAGATATCATATTACCTGGAATTCTTAAGCAGATCTTTAGGATGAAATTGGCTCTGTACCTGATGACTGATTGAACGAATGATATTAAAGAAAAAGGGTCTACTGACTAAGCCTAAATTTGTATAATTTGATATAGAAAGAATCAAAAAATGATGCACACAACGTGTTTGGATTGGGGAAAAAGAAGTAGACAAAATAATAAAACCAAAATGCAATAAATATGCTCTTCATATTTGTCACTTGGGATATTTCGTTTGGGGTGATCCTTGGAATTAGGAGTTGTTTCGGGATTTTCGCATTTCTATGTCCTTTGATGCTGTGCTGTCTCAACGTGCTTCCATGGTAGATTATTATAATAATATACAAGCAAGTTGACGGGGACAATGAATATTGATGGCTGATACTATATTCAGCTAATTTAACTTCTAGTCGCTGTCCTTGGTTCCCTGCACGTAAGGCTGCCTATATGCAGTTGGAGTTGGAGTTGGAGTTTGAGGTTATGGGTAGTTATTAAGTGGGAAATAAAGAAATTTATATGTATATTAGTTTGGAAATTGTTTATACAAGACAATATAAATTAAAGCACAATTCGTTTACTTTGCTAAATAGAATACATTTATCGTAATTTATAGCTATTGTAAAATTAAATGATCATTAAAAGATATATAATTGAAAGGAAATTAGTCTCTTCTTTAAATTTCTTTATATACATAAAAGCATTTATATTAAAATTTTACAATAATGAAATGTTAATGACAACAAAATATTTTTGTATTATAATGAAACAATTGTTACCCGTTTAAATTTTTTGTACATTTATTCATTACCTCTTTTATTCTAACTTTGTTCATAGTTTCATTATTGGATTTGCTCCAATTATATCATTACTTCACATTGATAATTGTCAAATTCAATTTGACAATCAAGAAATTGAATTATCATAATTTATAACTTTTGTAAAATTAAATGAACATTAAAGGATATATAATTGAAAGAAAATTAGCTTCTTCTTTAACTTTCTTCAAATACATAAAAACACTCATATTAAAATTTTACAATAGTGAAATGTTAATGATAGCAAAATCTTTTTATATTTTCATGCAACAATTGTTACCCGTTTAATTGTTGCACATTCAATCATTACCCCTTTTATTCTAACTTTCTTCATAGTTTCATTATTGGATTTCCTCTAATTCTATCATTACATCGCATTAATAATTGTCAAATTGAATTTGACAATCAAGAAATTGAATTATCATAATTTATATCTTTTGTAAAATTAAATGAACATTAAAGGATATATAATTGAAAGAAAAATTAGCCTCTACTTTAAATTTCTTTAAATAAATAAAAACATTTATATTAAAATTTTACAATAATGAAATGTTAATGACAACAAAATCTTTTTGTATTATCACTCAATAATTATTACCAGTCTAAAATTTTTGCACATTCATTCATTACCTCATTTATTCTAACTTTATTCATAGTTTCATTATTGGATTTGCTCCAATTCTATCATTACTTCACTTTGATAATTGTCAAATAGAATTTGACAACAAAGAAATTGAATTATCATAATTTATAGCTTTTGTAAAATTAAATGAACATTAAAGGATATATAATTGAAAGAAAATTTGCCTCTTCTTTAAATTTCTTTAAATACATAAAAACATCATGCAACAATTGTTACCCGTATAAAATTTTTGCACATTCATTCATTACCTCTTTTATTCCTAACTTTATTCATAGTTTCATTATTGGATTTACTCCAATTCTATCATTACTTCCATTGATAATTGTCAAATTGATTTGACAATCAAGAAATTGAATTATCATAATTTATAACTTTGTAAAATTAAATGAACATTAAAGGTATATTAATGAAAGAAAATTGCTTTCTTTAACTTTCTTTAAATACATAAAAACATTATATTAAAAATTTTAACAATATAAATGTTAATGATAACAAAATCTTTTTGTATTTTCATGCAACAATTGTTTTCCGTTTAAAATTTTTGCACCAATCATTACCTCTTTTATTCTAGCTTTCTTCATAGTTTCATTATTAGATTCCCTCCAATTCTATCATTACTTCACATTGATAATTGTCAAATTGAATTTGACAATCAAGAAATTGAATTATCATAATTTATAGCTTTTGTAAAATTAAATGATCTTTAAAGGATATATAATTGAAAGAAAATTAGCCTTACTTTAAATTTCTTTAAATAACATAAAAACATTTATATTAAAATTTTACAATAATGAAATGTTAATGATAACAAAATCTTTTTGTATTATAGCACATATTGTTACCAGTCAAAATTTTTGCACATTCATTCATTACCTCTTTATTCTAACTTTATTCATAGTTTCATTATTGGATTTCTCCAATTCTATCATTACTTCACTTTGATAATTGTCAAATGAATTTGACAATCAAGAAATTGAATTATCATAATTTATAGCTTTTGTAAAATTAAATGATCATTAAAGATATAATTAAAGGAATTAGCTTTCTAATTTTAAACATAAATAACATTTATATTAAATTTCATATGAAATGTTAATGATAACAAAATCTTTATTATCATGCAACAATTGTTACCCGTTAAAATTTTTGCACATTCATTCATTACCTCTTTTATTCTAACTTTATTCATAGTTTCATTATTGGATTTACTCCAATTCTATCATTACTTCACATTGATAATTGTCAAATTGAATTTGACAATCAAGAAATTGAATTATCATAATTTATAACTTTTGTAAAATTAAATGAACATTAAAGGATATATAATGAAAGAAAATTGCTTCTTCTTTAATTTCTTAAATACATAAAAACACTTTATTAAAATTTTACAAAAGTGAAATGTTAATGATACAAAATCTTTTTTATTTTCATGCAACAATTGTTACCCGTTTAAATTGTTGCACATTCAATCATTACCTCTTTTATTCTAACTTTCTTCATAGTTTCATTATTGGATTTCCTCTAATTCTATCATTACATCCATTGATAATTGTCAAATTGAATTTGACAATCAAGAAATTGAATTATCATAATTTATATCTTTGTAAAATTAAATGAACATTAAAGGATATATAATTGAAAGAAAAATTAGCCTCTACTTTAAATTTCTTAAATAATAAAAACATTTATATTAAAATTTTACAATAATGAAATGTTAATGAAACAAAATCTTTTTGTATTATCACAAATTTACCATTAATTTTTGCACCATCTAATAATTTTTTGAATTATCATTCATTATTCATAATTTATTCTTAACTTTAATTCATAAGTTTCATTAAGGATATTGTCAATAAATCTTACTTACTTTGTATAATTGTCAAATAGAAATTTGACAACAAAGAAATTGAATTATCATAATAAGCTTTTGTAAAATTAAATGAACATTTAGATTAAAATTTGAAATGAAAATTTGCTTTCTTTAAATTTTTTTATATACATAAAAACACATGCAAATTGTTACCGAATTGTTGCACATTCAATCATTACCCCTTTTATTCTAACTTTCTTAATAGTTTGATTATTGGATTTCCTCCAATTCTATCATTACTTCACATTCAAAATTGTCAAATTGAATTTGACAATCAAGAAATAGAATTATCATAATTTATATCTTTTGTAAAATTAAATGAACATCAAAGGATATATAATTGAAAGAAAATTAGCCTTTGCTTTAAATTTCTTTAAATACATAAAAATATTTCTATAAAAATTTTACAATAATGATATGTTAATGATAACAAAATCTTTTTGTAATATCATGCAACAATTGTTACCCATTTAAATTGTTGCACATTC
Source organism: Laguncularia racemosa (assembly GCA_037954665.1). NCBI lineage: Eukaryota > Viridiplantae > Streptophyta > Magnoliopsida > Myrtales > Combretaceae > Laguncularia > Laguncularia racemosa. The sequence continues at coordinate 2,024,191 of JBBMOL010000133.1, forward strand.
AATCATTACCATTTTTTTTCTAACTTTCTTGATAGTTTCATTATTCGATTTCCTCCAATTCTATCATTACATCACATTGATAATTGTCAAATTAAATTTGACCATCAAGAAATTGAATTATCATAATTTATATCTTTTGTAAAATTAAATGAACATTAAAGGATATATAATTGAAAGAAAATTAGCCTCTACTTTAAATTTCTTTAACTACATAAAAACAATTATATTAAAATTTTACAATAATGAAATGTTAAAGATAATAAAATCTTTTTGTATTATCACGCAAAAATTGTTACCCGTCCAAAATTTTTGCACATTCATTCATTACCTCTTTTATTTTAATTGTATTCATAGTTTCATTAGTGGGTTTCCTCCAATTCTTTCATTACTTCACATTGATAATCTTCAAATTGAAGTTGACATTCAAGAAATTGAATTATCATAATTTATAACTTTTGTAAAATTAAATGAACATTAAAGGATATATAATTGAAAGAAAATTAGCCTCTTCTTTAACATTCTTCAAATACATAAAAACATTCATATTAAAATTTTAAAATAATGAAATGTTAAAGATAGCAAAATCCTTTTGTATTTTGATGCAACAATTGTTACCCATTTAAATTTTTGCACATTCAATCATTACCCCTTTTATTCTAACTTTCTTAATAGTTTCATTATTGGATTTCCTCCAATTCTATCATTACTTCACATTCAAAATTATCAAATTAAAATTGACAATCAATAAATTGAATTTCATAATTTATATCTTTTGTAAAATTAAATGAACATTAAAGGATATATAATTGAAAGAAAATTAACCTCTGCTTTAAATTTCTTTATATACATAAAAACATTTCTATTAAAATTTAAAATAATGAAATGTTAATGATGACAAAATCTTTTTGTGTTATTATACAACAATTGTTACCCGTTTAAATTGCACATTCAATCATTACCATTTTTATTAAAACTTTCTTGATAGTTTCATTATTCGATTTCCACCAATTCTATCATTACATCACATTGATAATTGTCAACTTGAATGTGACAATCGAGAAATTGAATTATCATAATTTATATCTTTTGTAAAATTAAATGAACATTAAAGGATATATAATTGAAGGAAAATTAGCCTCTGCTTTAAATTTCTTTAACTACATAAAAACATTTATATTAAAATTTTACAATAATGAAATGTTAATGATAACAAAATCATTTTGTATTATCATGCAACAATTGTTACCTGTCCAAAATTTTTTCTCATTCATTCATTACCTCATTTATTCTAACTTTATTCATAGTTTCATTATTGGGTTTCTCGCAATTCTATCATTACTTCACATTGATAATTGTCAAATTGAATTTGACAATGAAAAAATTGAATTATCATAATTTATAGCTTTTGTAAAATTAAATGATCATTAAAGGGTATATAATTGAATGGAAATTTGCCTCTACTTTAAATTTATTTATGTACATAAAAGCATTTATATTAAAATTTTACAATAATGAAACATTAATGACAGCAAAATATTTTTGTAATATAATGAAACAATTGTTACCCGTTTAAAATTTTTGCACATTTATTCATTACCTCTTTTATTCTAACTTTATTCACAGTTTCATTATTGGATTTTCTCCAATTCTATCGTTAATTCATATTTATAATTGCCAAATTCAATTTGACAATCAAGAAATTGAATTATCATAATTTATAACTTTTGTAAAATTAAATGAACATTAAAGGATATATAATTGAAAGAAAATTAGCCTCTTCTTTAAAATTCTTCAAATACATAAAAACATTCATATTAAAATTTTACAACAATGAAATGTTAATGATACCGAAATCTTTTTGTATTTTCATGGAGCAATTGCCACCCATTTAAATTGTTGCACATTCAATCATTACCCCTTTTATTCTAACTTTCTTCATAGTTTCATTATTAGATTTCCTCTAATTCTTTCATTATATCGCATTGATAATTGTCAAATTGAGTTTGACAATCAAGAAATTGAATTATCATAATTTATAGCTTTTGTAAAATTTAATGAACATTGAAGGATATATAATTGAAAGAAATTTTGCGTCTTCTTTAAATTTCATAAAAATACAAAAAAAAAAACATTTATATTGAAATTTTACAATAATGAAATGTTAATGATAACAAAATCCTTTTATATTATTATGCAACAATTGTTACCTGTTTAAAATATTTGCACATTCAATCATTACCTCTTTTATTCTATCTTTCTTCATCGTTTCATTATTGGATTTGCTACAATTCTATCATTGCTTCACATTGATAATTGTCAAATTGAATTTGACAAACAAGAAATTGAATTATCATAATTTATATCTTTTGTAAAATTAAATGAACATTAATGGATATATAATTGAAAGAAAATTAACCTCTGCTTTATATTTCTTTAAAATCATGAAAACATTTATATTAAAATTTTGCAATAATAAAATGTTAATGATAACAAAATCTTTTTGTATTATAATGCAACAATTGTTACCCATTTAAAATTTTTGCACATTCATTCATTACCTCTTTTATTCTAACATTATTCATAGTTTCATTGTTGGGTTTCCAGCAAGTCTGTCATTACTTCGCATTGATAATTGTCAAATTAAATTTGACAATCAAGAAATTGAATTATCATAATTTACAGCTTTTGTAAAATTAAATGATCATTAAAGGATATATAATTGAATGGAATTTAGCCTATTCTTTAAATTTCTTTATATACATAAAAACATTTATATTAAAATTTTGCAATAAAGCAATGTTAATGATAACAAAATCTTTTTGTATTATAATGCAACAGTTGTTACCCGTTTAAAATTTTTGCACATTCATTCATTACCTATTTTATTCTAACTTTATTCATAGTTTCATTATTGGATTTCCTCCAATTCTATCATTACTTCACAATGATAACTGTTAAATTAAATTATCATAATTTATATATTTTGTGAAATTAAACGAACATTAAAGGATATATAATTGAAAGAAAATTAGCCTCTTCTTTAAATTTCTTTAAATACATAAAAACATTAATGTTAAAATTTTACAATAATGAAATGTTAATGATAGCAAAATCTTTTTGTGTTTTCATGCAACGATTGTTACTCGTTTAAATTGTTTCACATTCAATCATTACCCCATTTATTCCAACTTTCTTAACAGTTTCATTATTGGATTTCCTCCAATTCTATCATTACTTCACATTCGTAATTGTCAAATTGAATTTGACAATCAATAAATTGAATTATCAAAATTTATATCTTGTTTAAAATTAAGTGAACATTAAAGGATATATAATTGAAAGAAAATTAGACTCATCTTTAAATTTCTTTAAATACATAAAAACAATTATATTAAAATTTTACAATAATGAAATGTTAATGTTAACAAAATCTTTTTGTATTATCACGCAACAATTGTAACCTATCTAAAATTTTTGCACATTCATTCATTACCTATTTTATTCTAACTTTATTCAAAGTTTCATTACTGGGTTTCCTCTAATTCTAGCATTACATCACATTGATAATTCTCAAATTGAATTTGACAATCAAGAAATTAAATTATCATAATTTATAGCTTTTGTAAAATTAAATGAACATTAAAAGATTTATAATGGAAAGAAAATTTGCCTCCTCTTTAAATTTCATTAAAAACAAAAAAAAAAAATTATATTGGAATTTTACAATAATGAAATGTAAATGATAACAAAATTCTTTTGTATTATCATGCAACAATTGTTACCCATTTAACATTTTTGCACATTCAATCATTACCTCTTTCATTCTATCTTTCTTTATAGTTTCATTATTGGATTTCCTCCAATTCTATCATTACCTCACATTGATAATTGTCAAATTGAATTTGACAATCAAGAAATTGAATTATCATAATTTATAACTTTTGTAAAATTAAATGAACATTAAAGGATATATAATTGAAACAAAAATTAGCCTCTTCTTTAAATTTGTTTAAATACATGAAAACATTTATGTTAAAATTTTACAATAATGAAATGTTAATGATAACAAAATCTTTTTGTACTATGACGCAACAATTGTTACTCGTCCAACATTTTTGCACAGTCATTCATTATCTCTTTTATTCTAACATTATTCATAGTTTCATTGTTGGGTTTCCAGCAAGTCTATCATTACTTTGCATTGATAATTGTCAAATTGAATTTGACAATCAAGAAATTGAATTATCATAATTTACAGCTTTTGTAAAATTAAATGATTATTGAAGGATATATAATTGAAAGGAAATTAGCCACTTCTTTAAATTTCTTTATATACATAAAAACATTTATATAAAAATTTTACAATAATGAAATGTTAATGATAACAAAATCTTTTTGTATTATTATTCAACAACTGTTACCCATGTAAAAGTTTTGCACATTCGTTCATTAACTCTTTTATTCTAACTTTATTCATAGTTTCATTATTAGATTTGCTCCAATTCTATCATTACTTTACATTGATAATTGTCAAATTGAATTTGATAATCAAAAAATTTAATTGTCATAATTTATTTCTTCTGTAAAATTAAATAAACATTAAAGGATATATAATTGAAAGAAAATTTGCCTGTGCTTTAAATTTCATTAAATACATAAAAACATTTATTTTACAAATTTACAGTAATGAAATGTCAATGATAACAAAATCATTTTGTATTATCATGTAACAATTTTTACCCGTTTCAAAATTTTGCAATTTCATTCACTACCTCTATTATTTTAACTTGATTCAAAGTTTCGTTATTGGGTTTCCTCCAATTCTATGATTACCTCACGTTGATAATTGTCAAATTGAATTTGGCAATTAAGAATTTGAATTATTATAATTTATAGCTTTTCTAAAATTTAATGAACATTAAAGGATATATAATTGAAAGAAAATTTGCCACTTCTTTAAATTTCTTTAAATACAAAAAAACAATTATGTTAAAATTTTACAATAATGAAATGTTAATGATAACAAAATGTTTTTCTATTATTACGCAATAATTATTAGCCGTCTAAAATTTTTGCACATTCATTCATTGCCTCTTTTATTCTAACTTTATTCATAGTTTCATTATTGGGTTTCCAGCAAGTCTATCATTAGTTCGCATTGATAATTTTCAAATTGAATTTGACAACAAAGAAATTGAATTATCATAATTTACAACTTTTGTGAAATTAAATGTTCATTAAATGATATATAATTGAAAGGAATTTAGCCTCATCTTTAAATTTCATTGTATACATAAAAACATTTATATTTAAAATTTACAATATTGAATTGTTAATGATAACAAAATCTTTCTGTATTATATTGCAAAAATTGTTACCCGTTTAAAATTTTTGCACATTCATTCATTACCTCTTTTATTTTAACTTTATTCATAGTTTCATTGTTGGATTTCATCCAATTCTATCATTACTTCACTATCATAATTGTCAAATAGAATTATCATAATTTATAACTTTTGAAAAATTAAATGAACATTAAAGGATATATAATTGAAAGAAAATTAGCCTCTTCTTTAAATTTCTTTAAATACATAAAGACATTTCTATTAAAATTTTACAGTAATGAAATGTTAGTGATAGCAAAATCTTTTTGTATTGTCATGCAACAATTATTACCCGTATAAAATTTTTGCACATTCATTCAATACCTCTTTTATTCTAACTTTATTCGTAGTTTCATTGTTGGATTTCCTCCAATTCCATCATTACTTCACAATGATAATTGTTAGATTGAATTTGGCAATCAAGAAATTGAATTATCATAATTTATAACTTGTGTAAAATTAAATTAACATTAAAGGATATATAATTGAAATAAAATTAGCCTCTTCTTTAAATTTCTTTATATACATAAAAACATTTATGTTAAAATTTTACAATAATGAAATGTTAATGATAACAAATTCTTTTTCTATTAACAGGCAACAATTGTTACTCGTCTAAAATTTTTGCACATTCATTCATTGCCTCTTTTATTCTAGCTTTATTCATAGTTTCATTATTGGGTTTCCAGCAAGTCTATCATTACTTCGCATTGATAATAGCCAAATTGAATTTGACAATAAAGAAATTGAATTATCATAATTTACAGCTTTTGTAAAATTAAATGATCATTAAAGGATATTTAATTGAAAGGAATTCAGCCTCTTCTTTAAATTTGTTTGTATACATAAAAACATTTATATTAAAACTTTACAATAATGAAATGTTAATGATAAAAAAATCTTTTTGCATTATAATGCAACAATTGTTACCCGTTTAAAATTTTTGCACATTCATTCATTACCTCTTTTATTCTAACTTTATTCAACGTTTCATTATTGGATTTCCTCCAATTCTATCATTACTTCACTATGATAATTGCCAAATTGAATTTGGCAATAAAGAAATTGAATTATCATAATTTATAACTTTTGTAAAATTAAATGAACATTAAATGATATATAATTGAAAGAAAATTAGCCACTTCTTTAAATTTCTTTAAAAACATAAAAACGTTTATGTTAAAATTTTATAATAATGAAATGTTAATGATAACAAAATTTATTTGTATTATCATGCAACAATTGTTGCCCGTCCAAAATTTTTGCAAATTCATTCATTACCTGTTATATTCTAACATTATTCATAGTTTCGTTATTAGGTTTCCTGCCAGTCTATCATTACTTCGCAATGATAATTGTCAAATTTAATTTGACAATCAAGAAATTGAATTATCATAACTTACAACATTTGTAAAATTAATTGATCATTAAAGGGTATATAATTGAAAGAAAATTAGCCTCTTCTTTTAATTTCTTTATATACATAAAAACATTTATATTAAAATTTTACAATAATGAAATGTTAATGATAACAAAATCTTTTTGTATTATGATTCAACAACTATTACCCATGTAAAATTTTTGCACATTCATTCATTAACTCTTTTATTCTAACTTTATTCATTGTTTCATTATTGGATTTGCTCCAATTTTATCATTACTTCACATTGATAATTGTCAAATTGAATTATCAAAATTTATAACTTTTGTAAAATTAAATGAACATTAAAGGATAAATAATTAAAAGAAAATTAACCACTTCTTTGAATTTCTTTAAATACTTAAAAACATTAATGTTAAAATTTTACAATAATGAAATGTTAATGATAACAAAATCTTTTTTTTTTTTTTATCACGCAACAATTGTTACCTATCCAAAATTTTTGCACATTCATTCATTACCTCTTTTTTTCTAACTTTATTCATAGTTTCATTATTGGGTTTCCTGCAAGTCTATCATTACTTCGCATTGATAATTGTCAAATTGAATTTGACAATCAAGAAATTGAATTATCATAATTTTCAGCTTTTGTAAAATTAAATGATCATTAAAGGGTATATAATTGAGAGGAATTTAGCCTCATCTTTAAATTTGTTTATATACATAAAAACAGTTATATTTAAATTTCACAATTTTGAATTGTTAATGATAACAAAATCTTTCTATATTATAATGCAACAATTGTTACCCATTTAAAATTTTTGCACATTCATTTAGTACCTCTTTTATTCCAACTTTATTCTTAGTTTCATTATTGGATTTCCTCCAATTCTATCATTACATCACTATGATAATTGTCAAATTGAATTTGACAATCAAGAAATTGAATTATCATAATTTATAACTTTTGTAAAATTGAATGAACACTAAACGATACATAATTGAAATAAAATTAGCCTCTTCTTTAAATTTCTTTAAATACATAAAAACATCTATGTTAAAATTTTACAATAATGAAATGTTAGTGATAACAAAATCTTTTTGTATTATCACTCAACAATTGTTAGCCATTTAAAATTTTTGCACATTCATTCATTACCACTTTTATTCTAACATTATTCATAGTTTAATTATAGGGTTTCCAGCAAGTCTATCATTACATCGCATTGATAATTGTCCAATTGAATTTGACAATCATGAAATTGAATTATCATAATTTACAACATTTTTAAAATTAAATGATCATTAAAGGATATATAATTGAAAGGAAATTAGCCTCTTCTTTAAATTTCTTTATATACAAAAAACATTTATATAAAAATTTTACAATAATGAAATGTTAATGATAACAAAATCTTTTTGTATTATTATTCAACAACTGTTACCCATGTAAAATTTTTGCATATTCTTTCATTAACTCTTTTATTATAACTTTATTCATAGTTTTGTTATTAGATTTGCTCCAATTCTATCATTACTTTACATTGATAATTATCAAATTGAATTTGACAATCAAAAAATTGAATTGTCATGATTTATTTCTTCTATAAAATTGAATAAACATTAAAGGATATATAATTGAAAGAAAATTTGCCTGTGCTTTAAATTTCATTAAATACATAAAAACATTTATTTTACAAATTTACAATAATGAAATGTCAATGATAACAAAATCATTTTGTATTATCATCTAACAATTTTTACCCGTTTCAAAATTTTGCAATTTCATTCACTACCTCTATTATTTTAACTTGATTCAAAGTTTCGTTATAGGGTTTCCTCCAATTCTATGATTACCTCACGTTGATAATTGTTAAATTGAATTTGACAATTAAGAATTTGAATTATTATAATTTATAGCTTTTCTAAAATTTAATGAACATTAAAGGATATATAATTGAAAGAAAATTTGCCACTTCTTTAAATTTCTTTAAATACAAAAAAACAATTATGTTAAAATTTTACAATAATGAAATGTTAATGATAACAAAATGTTTTTCTATTATTACTCAATAATTATTAGCCGTCTAAAATTTTTGCACATTCATTCATTGCCTCTTTTATTCTAACTTTATTCATAGTTTCATTATTGGGTTTCCAGCAAGTCTATCATTAGTTCGCATTGATAATTGTCAAATTGAATTTGACAACAAAGAAATTGAATTATCATAATTTACAGCTTTTGTAAAATTAAATGACCATGAAAGGAAATACGATTGAAAGGAATTTAGCCACATCTTTAAATTTCCTTATATACATAAAAAAATTTATATTTAAATTTTACAATATTGAAATGTTAATGATAGCAAAAACGTTCTGTATTATATTGCAACAATTGTTACCTGTTTAAAATTTTTGCACATTCTTTCATTACCTCTTTTATTTTAACTTTATTCATAGTTTCATTATTGGATTTCATCCAATTCTATCATTACTTCACTATCATAATTGTCAAATTGAATTATCATAATTTATAACTTTTGTAAAATTAAATGAACATTAAAGGATATATAATTGAAAGAAAATTAGCCTCTTCTTTAAATTTCTTTATATACATAAAAACATTTATGTTAAAATTTTACAATAATGAAAAGTTAATGATAACAAATTCTTTTTCTATTACTCGGGAACAATTGTTACTCGTCTAAAATTTTTGCACATTCATTCATTGCCTCTTTTATTCTAGCTTTATTCATAGTTTCACTATTGGGTTTCCAGCAAGTCTATCATTACTTCGCATTGATAATAGCCAAATTGAATTTGACAATAAAGAAATTGAATTATCATAATTTACAACTTTTGTAAAATTAAATGATCATTAAAAGATATTTAATTGAAAGGAATTTAGCATCTTCTTTAAATTTCTTTATATACATAAAAACATTTATATTAAAACTTTACAATAATGAAATGTTAATGATAACAAAATCTTTTTGCATTATAATGTAACAATTGTTACCCGTTTAAAACTTTTGCACATTCATTCATTACCTCTTTTACTCTAACTTTAGTCAACGTTTCATTATTGGAATTCCTCCAATTTTATCATTACTTCACTATGATAATATCCAAATTGAATTTGACAATCAAGAAATTGAATTATCATAATTTATAACTTTTGTAAAATTAAATTAACATTAAAGGATATATAATTGAAATAAAATTAGCCTTTTCTTTAAATTTCTTTATATACATAAAAATATTTATGTTAAAATCTTACAATAATGAAATGTTAATGATAACAAAATCTTTTTGTATTATCACGTAACAATTGTTGCCCATCCAAAATTTTTGCACATTCATTCATTACCTCTTTTATTCTAACATTATTCATAGTTTCATTATTGGGTTTCCAGCAAGTCTATCATTACTTCGCATTGATAATTGTCAAATTTAATTTGACAATAAAAAAATTGAATTATCATAATTCACAGCTTTTGTAAAATTAAATGATCATTAACGGATATTCAATTGAACGGAATTTAGCCTCTTCTTTAAATTTTTTTATATACATAAAAACATTTATATTAAAATTTTACAATAACGAAATGTTAATGATGAACAAATCTTTTTGTAGTATAATGCAACAATTGTTACCCGTTTAAAATTTTTGCACATTCTTTCATTACCTCTTTTATTCTAACTTTTTTCACCGTTTCATTATTGGATTTCCTGCAATTCTATCATTACTTCACATTGATAACTGTCAAATTGAATTTGACAATCATGAAATTGAATTATCATAATTTACAGCTTTTGTAAAATTAAATGATCATTAAAGGATATATAATTGATAGGAAATTAGCCGCATCTTTCAATTTCATTATATACGTAAAAACATTTATATTAGAATTACAATAATGAAATGTTAATGATAACAAAATCTTTTTATATTATGATGCAACAATTGTGACCCGTGTAAAATTTTTACACATTCATTCATTACCTTTTTTATTCTAACTTTATTCGTAGTTTCATTGTTGGATTTCCTCCAATTCTATCATTACATCACAATGATAATTGTCAGATTGAATTTGGCAATCAAGAAATTGAATTATCATAATTTATAACTTTTGTAAAATTAAATTAACATTAAAGGATATATAATTGAAATAAAATTAGCCTCTTCTTTGAATTTCTTTATATACATAAAAACATTTATGTTAAAATTTTACAATAACGAAATGTTAATGATAACAAAAACTTTATCTATTATTAGGCAACAAATGTTACCCGTCTAAAATTTTTGCACATTCATTCATTGCCTCTTTTATTCTAAGTTTATTCATAGTTTCATTATTGGGTTTCCAGCAAGTCTGTCATTACTTCGCATTGAAAATTGTCAAATTGAATTTGACAAAAAATGAAATTGAATTATCATAATTTACCGCTTTTGTAAAATTAAATGATCATTAAAGGATATATAGTTGAAAGGAATTTAGCCTCTTCTTTAAATTTCTTTATATACATAAAAACATTTATGTTAAAATCTTACAATAATGAAATGTTAATGATAACAAAATCTTTTTGTATTATCACGCAACAATTGTTGCCCGTCCAAAATTTTTGCACATTCATTCATTACCTCTTTTATTCTAACATTATTCATAATTTCATTATTGGGTTTCCAACAAGTCTATCATTACTTCACATTGATAATTGTCAAATTGAATTTGAGAATAAAGAAATTGAATTATCATAATTTAAAGCTTTTGTAAAATTAAATGATCATTAAAGGATATTTAATTGAAACGAATTTAGCCTCTTCTTTAAATTTTTTTATATACATAAAAACATTTATTTTAAAATTTTACAATAACGAAATGTTAATGATGACAAAATCCTTTTGTATTATAATGCAACAATTGTTACCCGTTTAAAATTTTTGCACATTCTTTCATTACCTGTTTTATTCTATGTTTTTTCACCGTTTCATTATTGGATTTCCTCCAATTCTATCATTACTTCGCATTGATAATTGTCAAATTGAATTTGACAATAAAGAAATTGAATTATCATAATTTACAGCTTTTGTAAAATTAAATGATCATTAAATGATATTTAATTGAAAGGAAAATAGCCTCTTCTTTAAATTTCTTTATATACACAAAAACATTTATATTAAAATTTTAAAATAACGAAATGTTAATGATGACAAAATATTTTTGTATTATAATGCAACAATTGTTACCCGTTTAAAATTTCTGCACATTCTTTCATTACCTCTTTTATTCTAACTTTCTTCACCGTTTCATTATTTGATTTCCTCTAATTCTATCATTACTTCGCGTTGATAATTGTAAAATTGAATTTGACAAACAAGAAATTGAATTATCATAATTTATAGCTTTTGTAAAATTAAATTAACATTAAAGGATATATAATTGAAATATAATTAGCTTCTTCTTTAAATTTCTTTATATACATAAAAATATTTATGTTAAAATTTTACAATAATGAAATGTTAATGATGACAAAATTGTTTTGTATTATAATGCAGCAATTGCTACTCCTTTAAAAGTTTTGAACATTCTTTCATTACCTCTTTTATTCTATCTTTTTTCACCGTTTCTTTATTGGATTTCCTCCAATTCTATCATTACATCGCATTGATAATTGTCAAATTGAATTTGACAATATAGAAATTGAATTATCATAATTTACAGCTTTTGTAAAATTAAATGTTCATTAAAGGAAATACGATTGAAAGGAATTTAGCCTCATCTTTAAATTTCTTTATATACATAAAAACATTTATATTAAAATTTTACAATAATGAAATGTTAATGATAACAAAATCTTTTTATATTATGAGGCAACAACTGTTACCCGTGTAAAATTTTTGCACATTCATTCATTACCTCTTTTATTCTAACTTTATTTGTAGTTTCATTGTTGGATTTCCTCCAACTCTATCATTACTTCACAATGATAATTTTCAGATTGAAAATGGCAATCAAGAAATTGAATTATCATAACTTATAACTTTTGTAAAATTAAATTAACATTAAAGGATATATAATTGAAATAAAATTTGCCACTTCTTTAAATTTCTTTATATACATAAAAACTTTTATGTTAAAATTTTACAATAAGGAAATGTTAGTGATAACAAAATCTTTTTGTATTATGATGCAACAACTGCTACCCGTGTAAACTTTTTGCACATTTATTCATTACCACTTTTATTCTAACTTTATTCGTAGTTTCATTGTTGGATTTCCTCCAATTCTATCATTACTTCACAATGATAATTGTCAGATTGAATTTGGCAATCACGAAATTGAATTATCATAATTTATAACTTGTGTAAAATTAAACTAACATTAAAGGATATATAATTGAAATAAAATTTGCCTCTTCTTCAAATTTCTTTATATACATAAAAAAATTTATGTTAAATTTTTACAATAATGAAATGCTAATGATAACAAATTATTTTTCAATTAATAGGCAACAATTGTTACTCGTCCAAAATTTTTGCACATTCATTCTTTACCTCTTTTATTCTAACATTACTCATAGTTTGTTTGTTGGGTTTCCAGCAAGTCTATCATTACTTCGCATTGATAATAGCCAAATTGAATTTGACAATAAAGAAATTGAATTATCATAATTTACTGCTTTTGTAAAATTAAATGATCATCAAAGGATATTTAATTGAAAAGAATTTAGCCTCTTCTTTAAATTTTTTTATACACATAAAAACATTTATATTAAAATTTTGCAATAATGAAATGTTAATGATAACAAAAACTTTATCTATTATTAGGCAACAAATGTTACCCGTCTAAAATTTTTGCACATTCATTCATTGCCTCTTTTATTCTAACTTTGTTCATAGTTTCATTATTGGGTTTCCAGCAAGTCTATCATTACTTCGCATTTATAATAGCCGAATTGAATTTGACAATAAAGAAATTGAATTATCATAATTTATCGCTTTTGTAAAATTAAATGATCATTAAAGGATATATAATTGAAAGGAATTTAGCCTCTTCTCGAAATTTCTTTATATACATAAAAACATTTATATTAAAACTTTACAATAATGAAATGTTAATGATAACAAAATCTTTTTGTATTATAATGTAACAATTGTTACCCGTTTAAAATTTTTGCACATTCATTCATTACCGCTTTTATTCTAACTTTATTAAACGTTTCATTATTGGATTTCCTCTAATTCTATCATTACTTCACTATGATAATTGCCAAATTGAATTTGATAATCAAGAAATTGAATTATCATAATTTATAACTTTTGTAAATTTAAATGAACATTGAAGAATATATAATTGAAAGAAAATTAGCCTATTCTTTAAATTTCTTTGAATACATAAAAACATTTATGTTAAAATTTTACAAAAATGAAATGTTAATGATAACAAAACATTTTTGTATTATCACGCAACAATTGTTGCCCGTCCAAAATTTTTGTACATTCATTCATTACCTCTTCTATTATAACATTATTGATAGTTTCCTTATTGAGCTTTCAGCAAGTCTATCATCACTTCGCATTGATAATTGAGAAATTGAATTTCACAATCAAGAAATTGAATTATCATAATTTACAACATTTTTGAAATTAAAAGATCATTAAAGGATATATAATTGGAAGAAAATTAGCCTCTTCTATAAATTTCTTTAAATACTTAAAAACATTTAAATTAAAATTATACAATAATGAAATGTTAATGATAACCAAATCGTTTTGTATTATAATGTAACAATTGTTACCTGTTTAAAAATTTTGCACATTCTTTCATTACCTCTTTTATTCTAACTTTTTTCACCGTTTCATTATTGGATTTCCTCCAATTCTATCATTACTTCACATTGATAATTGTCAAATTGAATTTGACAAACATGAAATTGAATTATCATAATTTACAGCTTTTGTAAAATTAAATGATCATTAAAGGATATAGAATTGAAAGGAAATTAACCGCTTCTTACAATTTGTATATATACATAAAAACATTTATATTAAAATTTTACAATAATGAAATGTTAATAATAACAAAATCTTTTTATATTATCATGCAACAACTGTTATCCGTGTAAAATTTTTGCACATTCATTCATTACCTCTTTTATTCTAACTTTATTTGTAGTTTCATTGTTGGATTTCCTCCAAATCTATCATTACTTCACAATGATAATTTTTATATTGAATTTGGCAATCAAGAAATTGAATTATCATAATTTATAACTTTTGTAAAATTAAATTAACATTAAAGGATATATAATTGATATAAAATTAGCCTCTTCTTTAAATTTCTTTATATACATAAAAACATTTATGTTAAAATTTTACAATAAGGAAATGTTAGTGATAAGAAAATCTTTTTGTATTATGATGTAACAACTGCTACCCGTGTAAAATTTTTGCACATTCATTCATTACCACTTTTATTCTAACTTTATTCATAGTTTCATTGTTGGATTTCCTCCAATTCTATCATTACTTCACAATGATAATTGTCAGATTGAATTTGGCAATCACGAAATTGAATTATCATAATTTATAACTTGTGTAAAATTAAATTAACATTAAAGGATATATAATTGAAATAAAATTAGCCTCTTCTTTAAATTTCTTTATATACATAAAAACATTTATGTTAAAATTTTACAATAATGAAATGTTAATGATAACAAATTATTTTTCTATTAATAGGCAACAATTGTTAGTCATCCAAATTTTTTGCACATTCATTCTTTGCCTCTTTTATTCTAGCATTATTCATAGTTTCTTTGTTGGGTTTCCAACAAGTCTATCATTACTTCGCATTGATAATAGCCAAATTGAATTTGACAATAAAGAAATTGAATTATCATAATTTATCGCTTTTGTAAAATTAAATGATCATTAAAGGATAAATAATTGAAAGGAATTCAACCTCTTCTTTAAATTTCTTTATATACATAAAAACATTTATATTAAAACATTACAATAATGAAATATTAATGATAACAAAATCTTTTTGTATTATAGTGCAACAATTGTTACTCGTTTAAAATTTTTGCACATTCATTCATTACTGCTTTTATTCTAACTTTATTAAACGTTTCATTATTGGATTTCCTCTAATTCTATCATTACTCCACTATGATAATTGCCAAATTGAATTTGACAATCAAGAAATTGAATTATCATAATTTATAACTTTTGTAAAATTAAATGAATATTGAAGGATATATAATTGAAAGAAAATTAGCCTATTCTTTAAATTTCTTTGAATACATAAAAACATTTATGTTAAAATTTTACATAAATGAAATGTTAATGATAGCAAAACCTTTTTGTATTATCACGCAACAATTGTTGCCCGTAAAAAATTTTTCTGCATTCATTCATTACCTCTTCTATTCTAACATTATTCATAGTTTCCTTATTGAGCTTTCAGCAAGTCTATCATCACTTCACATTGATAATTGTGAAATTGAATTTCACAATCAAGAAATTGAATTATCATAATTTACAGCATTTTTGAAATTAAAAGATCATTAAGGGATGTATAATTGAAAGGAAATTAGACTCTTCTTTAAATTATTTTAAATACTTAAAAACATTTAAATTAAAATTATACAATAAAGAAATGTTAATGATAACCAAATCTTTTTGCATTATAATGCAACAACTGTTACCCGTTTAAAATTTTTGCACATTCTTTCATTACCTCTTTTATTCTAACTTTTTTCACCATTTCATTATTGGATTTCCTCCAATTCTATCATTACTTCGCATTGATAATTGCCAAATTGAATTTGACAAACAAGAAATTGAATTATCATAATTTACAGCTTTTGTAAAATTAAATGATCATTAAAGGATATAGAATTGAGAGGAAATTAGCCGCTTCTTTCGATTTCTTTATATACATAAAAACATTTATATTAAAATTTTACAATAATGAAATGTTAATGATAACAAAATCTTTTTATATTATGATGCTACAACTGTTACCCGTGTAAAAGTTTTGCACATTCATTCATTACCTCTTTTATTCTAACTTTATTTGTAGTTTCATTGTTGGATTTCCTCCAATTCTATCATTACTTCACAATGATAATTGTCAGATTGAATTTGGCAATCAAGAAATTGAATTATCATAATTTATAACTTTTGTGAAATTAAATTAACATTAAAGGATATATAATTGAAATAAAATTAGCCTCTTCTTTGAATTTCTTTATATACATAAAAACATTTATGTTAAAATTTTACAATAACGAAATGTTAATGATAACAAAAACTTTATCTGTTATTAGGTAACAAATGTTACCTGTCTAAAATTTTTGCACATTCATTCATTGCCTCTTTTATTCTAACTTTATTCATAGTTTCATTATTAGGTTTCCAGCAAGTCTATCGTTACTTCGCATTGATAATTGTCAAATTGAATTTGTCAAAAAAGAAATTGAATTATCATAATTTACCGCTTTTGTAAAATTAAATGATCATTAAAGGATATACAATTGAAAGGAATTTAGCCTCTTCTTTAAATTTCTTTATATACATAAAAACATTTATGTTAAAATCTTATAATAATGAAATGTTAATGATAACAAAATCTTTTTGTATTATCATGCAACAATTGTTGCCCGTCCAAAATTTTTGCACATTCATTCATTACCTCTTTTATTCTAACATTATTCATAGTTTCATTATTGGGTTTCCAACAAGTCTATCATTATTTCGCATTGATAATTGTCAAATTGAATTTGACAATAAAGAAATTGAATTATCATAATTTAAAGTTTTTGTAAAATTAAATGATCATTAAAGGATATTTAATTGAAACGAATTTAGCCTCTTCTTTAAATTTTTTTATATACATAAAAACCTTTATATTAAAATTTTATAATAACGAAATGTTAATGATGACAAAATCTTTTTATATTATAATGCAACAATTGTTACCCGTTTAAAATTATTGCACATTCTTTCATTACCTTTTTTATTCTAACTTTTTTCACCGTTTCATTGTTGGATTTCCTCCAATTCTATCATTACTTCACGTTTATAATTGTCAAATTGAATTTGACAATAAAGAAATTGAATTATCATAATTTACAGCTTTTGTAAAATTAAATGATCATCAAAGGATATTTAATTGAAAGGAAAATAGCCTCTTCTTTAAATTTCTTTATATATAAAAAAACATTTGTATTAAAATTTTAAAATAACGAAATGTTAATGATGACAAAATCTTTTTCTATTATAATGCAACAATTGTTACCCGTTTAAAATTTTTGCACATTCTTTCGTTACCTCTTTTATTATAACTTTTTTCACCCTTTCATTGTTGGATTTCCTCCAATTCTATCATTACTTCGCATTGACAATTGTCAAATTGAATTTGACTAACAAGAAATTGAATTATCATAATTTACAGCTTTTGCAAAATTAAATGATCATTAAAGGATATATAATTGAAAGGAAATTAGCCGCTTCTTTCAATTTGTTTATATACATAAAAACATTTATATTAAAATTTTACAATAATGAAATGTTAATGATAACAAAATCTTTTTATATTATGATGTAACAACTGTTACCCTTGTAAAAGTTTTGCACATTCATTCATTAACTCTTTTAATCTAACTTTATTCATTGTTTTGTTATTAGATTTGTTCCAATTCTATCATTAATTTACATTGATAATTGTCAAATTGAATTCGACAATAAAAAATTTGAATTTTCATAATTTATTTCTTCTGTAAAATTAAATAAACATTAAAGGATATATAATTGAAAGAAAATTAACCTCTGCTTTAAATTTCATTAAATACATAAAAACATTTATTTTAAAATTTTACAATAATGAAATGTTAATGATAACAAAATCATTTTCTATTATCATGTAACAATTTTTAGCCATTTCAAATTTTTGCACTTTCAATCATTACCTCTATTATTCTAAGTGGATTCACAGTTTCATTACTGGGTTTCCTCCAATTCTATGATTACCTCACATTAACAATTGTCAAATTGAATTTGACAATTAAGAATTTGAATTATTATAATTTATAGCTTTTCTAAAATTAAATGAACATTAATGGATATATAATTGAAAGAAAATTAGCCGCTTCTTTAAAATTCTATAAACAAAAAAGAACATTTATGTTAAACTTTTAAAATAAGGAAATGTTAGTGATAACAAAATCTTTTTTGTATTATCACACAATGCTTGCTACCCATGTAAAATTTTTGTACATACATTCATTACCTCTTTTATTCTAACTTTATTCATAGTTTCATTATTGGATTTCCAGCATGTCTATCATTACTGCGCATTAACAATTGTCAATTAAATTTGGCAATCAGAAATTGAATTATCATAATTTATAACTTTTGTAAAATTAAATTAACATTAAAGGATAAATAATTGAAATAAAATTAGCCTCTTCTTTAAATTTCTTTATATACATAAAAACATTTATATTAAAATTTTACAATAACGAAATGTTAATTATGACAAAATCTTTTTTGTATTATAAGGCAACAATTGTTACCCGTTTAAAATTTTTGCACATTCTTTCATTACCTCTTTTATTCTAACTTTTTTCATCGTTTCATTGTTGGATTTCCTCCAATTCTGTCATTACTTTGCATTGATAATTGTCCAATTGAATTTGATAAACAAGAAATTGAATTTTCATAATTTACAGCTTTTGTAAAATTAAATGATCATTAAAGGATATAGAATTGAAAGGAAATTAGCCGCTTCTTTCAATTTGTTTATATACATAAAAACATTTATATTAAAATTTTACAATAATGAATTGTTAATGATAACAAAATCTTTTTATATTATGATGCAACAACTGTTACCCGTGTAAAATTTTTGCACATTCATTCATTACCTCTTTTATTCTAACTTTATTTGTAGTTTCATTGTTGGATTTCCTCCAAATCTATCATTACTTCACAATGATAATTTTTAGATTGAATTTGGCAATCAAGAAATTGAATTATCATAATTTATAACTTTTGTAAAATTAAATTAACATTAAAGGATATATAATTGAAATAAAATTAGCCTCTTCTTTAAATTTCTTTATATACATAAAAACATTTATGTTAAAATTTTGCAATAAGGAAATGTTAGTGATAACAAAATCTTTTTGTATTATGATGCAACAACTGCTACCCGCGTAAATTTTTGCACATTCATTCATTACCACTTTTATTCTAACTTTATTCGAAGTTTCATTGTTGGATTTCCTCCAATTCTATCATTACTTCACAATGATAATTGTCAGATTAAATTTGGCAATCATGAAATTGAATTATCATAATTTATAACTTGTGTAAAATTAAATTAACATTAAAGGATATATAATGGAAATAAAATTAGCCTCTTCTTTAAATTTCTTTATATACATAAAAACATTTAAGTTAAAATTTTACAATAATGAAATGTTAATGATAACAAATTATTTTTCTATTAATAGGCAACAATTGTTACTCGTCCAAAATTTTTGCACATTCATTCATTGCCTCTTTTATTCTAGCATTCTTCATAGTTTCTTTATTGGGTTTCTA
Source organism: Laguncularia racemosa (assembly GCA_037954665.1). Lineage (NCBI taxonomy): Eukaryota > Viridiplantae > Streptophyta > Magnoliopsida > Myrtales > Combretaceae > Laguncularia > Laguncularia racemosa. Next base: position 2,044,577 of record JBBMOL010000133.1, read on the forward strand.
GCAACTCTATCATTACTTCGCATTGATAATAGCCAAATTAAATTTGACAATAAAGAAATTGAATTATCATAATTTACAGCTTTTATAAATTTAAATAATCATCTAAGGATTTTTAATTGAAAGGAAATTAGCCTCTTCTTTAAATTTCTTTATATACATAAAAACATTTTTATTAAAACTTTACAATAATGAAATGTTAATGATAAAAAAATCTTTTTGTATTATAATGCAACAATTGTTACCCGTTTAAAATTTTTGCACAGTCATTCATTACCGCTTTTATTCTAACTTTATTAAACGTTTCATTGTTGGATTTCCTCTAATTCTATCATTACTTCACTATGATAATTGTCAAATTGAATTTGACAATCAAGAAATTGAATTATCATAATTTATAACTTTTGTAAATTTAAATGAACATTGAAGGATATATAATTGAAAGAAAATTAGCCTATTCTTTAAATTTCTTTGAATAAATAAAAACATTTATGTTAAAATTTTCAAAAATGAAATGTTAATGATAACAAAACCTTTTTGTATTATCACGCAACAATTGTTGCCCGTCCAAAATTTTTGTACATTCATTCTTTACCTCTTCTATTATAACATTATTGATAGTTTCCTTATTGAGCTTTCAGCAAGTCTATCATCACTTCGCATTGATAATTGTGAAATTGAATTTCACAATCAAGAAATTGAATTATCATAATTTACAGCATTTTTGAAATTAAAAGATCATTAAAGGATATATAATTGAAAGAAAATTAGCCTCTTCTTTAAATTTCTTTAAATACTTAAAAACATGTAAATTAAAATTACACAATAATGAAATGTTAATGATAACCAAATCTTTTTGTATTATAATGTAACAACTGTTACCCATTTAAAATTTTCGCACATTCTTTCATTACCTCTTTTATTCTAACTTTTCTCACCGTTTCATTATTGGATTTCCTCCAATTCTATCATTACTTCGCATTGATAATTGTCAAATTGAATTATCATAATTTACAGCTTTTGTAAGATTAAATGATCATTAAAGGATATAGAATTGAAAGGAAATTAACTGCTTCTTTCAATTTGTTTATATAAATAAAAACATTTATATTAAAATTTTACAGTAATGAAATGTTAATGATAACAAAATCTTTTTATATTATGATGAAACAACTGTTACCCTTGTAAAATTTTGCACATCATTCATTACTCTTTTATTCAAAATTTATTTGTAGTTTCATTGTTGGATTTTCTCCAATCTACATTACTTCACAATATAATTGTCAATGAATTGCAATAAGAAATTGAATTTTCATAATTTATAACTTTGTAAATTAATTAACATTAAAGGATAATAATGAAATAAAATTAGCCTCTTCTTTAAATTTCTTATATACATAAAACATTACGTAAAATCGTATTAATAAGAAATGTTAAGATAACAAAATCTTTTATATACACAACATTGTTGCCCGTCCAAAATTTTTGCACATCATTCATTACCTCTTTATCTAACTTTATTTGTAGTTTCATTGTTGGATTTCCTCCTATTCTATCATTACTTCACAACGATAATTGTCAGATTGAATTTGGCAATCAAGAAATTGAATTATCATAATTTATAACTTTTGTAAAATTAAATTAACATTAAAGGATATATAATTGAAATAAAATTAGCCTCTTTTTTAAATTTCTTTATATACCAAAAAACATTTACGTTAAATTTTTAAAATAATGAAATGATATTGATAGCAAAAACTTTTTCTATTGTTAGGCAACAAATGTTACCTGGTCTAAAATTTTTGCACATTCATTCATTGCCTCTTTTATTCTAACTTTATTCATAGTTTCATTATTAGGTTTCTAGCAAGTCTATCCTTACTTCGCATTGATAATTGTCAAATTGAATTTGACAGTGAAGAAATTGAATTATCATAATTTACCGCTTTTGTAAAATTAAATGATCATTAAAGGATATTTGATTGAAAGGAATTTAGCCTCTTCTTTAAATTTCTTTATTTACATAAAAACATTTATAATAAAATTTTACAATAATGAACTGTTAAAGATAACAAAATCTTTTTGTATTATAATGCAACGACGGTTACCCGTGTAAAATTTTTGCACATTCATTCATTACCTCTTTTATTCTAACTTTATTCGTAGTTTCATTATTGGATTTCCTCCAATTCTATCACTACTTCACAATGACAATTGTCAAATTGAATTTGGCAATCAAGAAATTGAATTATCATAATTTATTACTTTTGTAAAATAAAATTAAAATTAAAGGATATACAATTGAATGGAATTTAGCCTCTTCTTTAAATTTCTTTATAAACATAAAAACATTTATGTTAAAATCTTACAATAATGAAAATTTAATGATAACAAAATCTGTTTGTATTATGACACAACAATTGTTGCCCGTCTAAAATTTTTGCAAATTCATTCATTCCCTCTTATATTCTAACATTATTCATAGTTTCATTATTGGGTTTCCAGCAAGTCTATCATTACTTCGCATTGACAATTGTCATATTGAATTTGACAATAAAAAAATTGAATTATCATATTTTAAAGCTTTTGTCAAATTAAATGATCATTAAAGGATATTTAATTGAAAGGAATTTAGCCTCTTCTTTAAATTTCTTTATATACAAAAAAACATTCATATTAAAATTTTACAATAACGAAATGTTAATGGTGACAAAATCTTTTTGTACTATAATGCGACAATTGTTACCCGTTTAAAATTTTTGCACATTCTTTCATTACCTCCTCTATTCTAACTTTTTTCAACGTTTCATTATTGGATTTCCTCCAATTCTATCATTACATTGCATTGATAATTGTAAAATTGAATTTGACAATAAAGAAATTGAATTATCATAATTTACCGCTTTTGTAAAATTAAATCATCATTAAAGGATATTTAATTGAAAGGAATTTAGCCTCTTCTTTAAATTTCTTTATATACATAAAAACATTTATACAAAAATTTTACAATAATGAACTGTTAATGATGACGAAATCTTTTTGTATTATAACGCAACAATTGTTACCCGTTTAAAATTTTTGCACATTCATTCATTATCTCCTTTATTCTAACTTTATTCGCAGTTTCGTTATTGGATTATCTCCAATTCCATCATTACTTCACAATGATAATTGTTAGATTGAATTTGGCAATCAAGAAATTGAATTATCACAATTTATAACTTTTGTAAAATTAAATTAACATTAAAGGATATATAATTGAAATAAAATTAGCCTCTTCTTTAAATTTCTTTGCATACATAAAAACATTTATGTTAAAATTTTGCAATAACGAAATGATAATGATAACAAAAACTTTTTCTTTTATTAGGCAACAAATGTTACCCGTCTAAAATTTTTGCACATTTATTCATTGCCTCTTTTATCCTAACTTTATTCATAGTTTCATTATTGCGTTTCCAGCAAGTCTATTCTTACTTCGCATTGATAATTGTCAAACTGAATTTGACAAAAAAGAAATTGAATTATCATAATTTACAGCTTTTGTAAAATGAAATGATCATTAAAGGAAATTAAATTGAAAGGAATTTAGCCTCTTCTTTAAATTTCTTTATATACATAAAAACATTTATATTAAAATTATACAATAATGAACTGTTAATGATGACAAAATCTTTTTGTATTATAATGCAACAATTGTTACCCGTGTAAAATTTTGGCACATACATTCGTTATCTCCTTTATTCTAACTTTATTCGTAGTTTCATTATTGGATTTCCTCCAATTCTATCATTACTTCACAATGATAAATGTCAGATTGAATTTGACAATCAAGAAATTGAATTATCACAATTTATAACTTTGTAAAATTAAATTAACATTAAAGGATATGTAATTGAAATAAAATTAGCCTCTTCTTTGAATTTCTCTATATACATAAAAACATTTATGTTAAAATTTTACAATAACGAAATGTTAATGATAACAAAAGCTTTATCTATTCTTAGGCAACAAATGTAACCCGTCTAAAATTTTTGCACATTCATTCATTGCCACTTTTATTCTAACTTTATTCATAGTTTCATTATTGGGTTTCCAGCAAGTCTATCATTACTTCGCATTAATAATTGTCAAATTGAATTATCATAATTTACCGCTTTTGTAAAATTAAATGATCATTAAAGGATATACAATTGAAAGGAATTTAGCCACTTCTTTAAATTTCTTTGTATACATAAAAACATTTATGTTAAAATCTTACATTATTGAAATGTTAATGATAACAAAATCTTTTTGTATTATGACGCAACAATTGTTGCCCGTCCAAAATTTTTGCACATTCATTCATTAAATCTTTTATTCTAACTTTATTCATAGTTTCATTATTGGGTTTCCAGCAAGTCTATCATTACTTCGCATTGATAATTGTCATATTGAATTTGAAAATAAAGGAATTGAATTATCATAATTTACAGCTTTTGTAAAATTAAATGATCATTAAAGGATATTTAATTGAATGGAATATAGCCACTTCTTTAAATTTCTTTATATACATAAAAACATTTATGCTGAAATCTTACAATAATGAAATGTTAATGATAACAAAATCTTTTTGTATTATGACGCAACAATTGTAGCCCGTCCAAAATTTTTGCACATTCATTCATTACCTCTTTTATTCTAACATTATTCATAATTTCATTATTGGGTTTCCAGCAAGTCTATCATTACTTCGCATTGATAATTTTCAAATTGAATTTGACAATAAAGAAATTGAATTATCATAATTTAAAGCTTTTGTAAAATTAAATAATCATTAAAGGTTATTTAATTGACAGGAATTTAGCCTCTTCTTTAAATTTTTTTATATACATAAAAATATTTATATTAAAATTTTACAATAACGAAATGTTAATGATAACAAAATCGTTTTGTATTGTAATGCAACAACTGTTACCCGTTTAAAAGTTTTGCACATTATTTCATTTCCTCTTTTATACTAACTTTTTTCACCGTTTCAATATTGGATTTCCTCCAATTCTATCATTACTTCGCATTGATAATTGTCAAATTGAATTATCATAATTTACAGCTTTGGTAAAAATAAATGATCACTAAAGGATATTTAATTGAAAGGAATATAGCCTCTTCTTTAAATTTCTTTATATACATAAAAACAGTTATTTTAAAATTTTACAATAAGGAAATGTTAATGATAACAAATTCTTTTTGTATTATCACGCAACAATTGTTGCCCATCCAAAATTTTTGCACATTCATTCATTACCTGTTTTATTCTAACATTATTCATAGTTTCATTATTGAGTTTCCAGCAAGTCTATCATTACTTCTTTTATTCTAACTTTATTCGTAGTTTCATTGTTGGATTTCCTCTAATTCTATCATTACATCACAATGATAATAGTCAGATTGAATTTGGCAATTAAGAAATTGAATTATTATAATTTATGACTTTTGTAAAATTAAATTATCATTAAAGGATATATAATTGAAATAAAATTAGCCACTTCATTAAATTTCCTTATATACATAAAAACGTTTATGTTAAAATATTACAATAACGAAATGATAATGATAACAAAAACTTTTTCTATTATTAGGCACCAAATGTTACCCGTCTAAAATTTTTGCACATTCATTCGTTATCTCTTTTATTCTAACATTTTTCAACGTTTCATTATTGGATTTCCTTCAATTCTATGATTACTTCGCATTGATAATTGTCAAATTGAATTTGACAATCAGGAAATTGAATTATCATAATTTACAGCTTTTGTAAAATTAAATGATCATTAAAGGATATTTAATTGAAAGGAATTTAGCCACTTCTTTAAATTTCTATATATACATAAAAACACTTATATTAAAAATTTATAATAATGAAATGTTAATGATGACAAAATCTTTTTGTTTTAAAATGCAACAATTGTTACCCGTTTAAAATTTTTGCACATTCATTCGTTACCTCTTTTATTCTGACATTATTCGTAGTTTCATTATTGGGTTTCCAGCATGTCTATCATTACTTCGCATTGATAATTTTCAAATTGAATTTGATAGTAAAGAAATTGAATTATCATAATTTAAAGCTTTTGTAAAATTAAATGATCATTAAAGGATATTTAATTGTAAGGAATTTAGCCTCTTCTTTAAATTTTTTTATATACATAAAAACTTTTATATTAAAATTTTACACTAACGAAATGTTAATGATGACAAAATCTTTTTGTATTATAAGGCAACAATTGTTACCCGTTTAAAATTTTTGCACATTACTTCGTTACCTCTTTTATTCTAACTTTTTTCAACGTTTCATTATTGGATTTCCTACAATTCTATGATTACTTCGCATTGATAATTGTCAAATTGAATTTGACAATCAAGAAATTGAATTATCATAATTTACAGCTTTTGTAAAATTAAATGATCATTAAAGGATATTTAATTGAAAGGAATTTATCCACTTCTTTAAATTTCTAGATATACATAAAAACACTTATATTAAAAATTTATAATAATGAAATGTTAATGATGACAAAATCTTTTTGTATTATAATACAACAATTGTTACCCGTTTAAAATTTTTGCACATTATTTCATTACCTCTTTTATTCTAACATTTTTCACCATTTCATTATTGGATTTCCTTCAATTCTATCATTACTTCGCATTAATAATTGTCAAATTGAATTTGACAATCAAGAAATTGAATTATCATAATTTATAGCATTTTTAAAATTAAATGATCATTAAAGGATATATAATTGAAATGAAATTAGCCTCTTCTTTAAATTTCTTTATATACATAAAAACATTTATGTTAAAATTTTACAATAACGAAATGATAATGATAACAAAAACATTTTCTATTATTAGGTGACAAATGTTACCCGTATAAAATTTTTGCAAATTCAGTCATTGCCCCTCTTATTCTAACTTTATTCCTAGTTTCATTATTGGGTTTCTAGCAAGTCTATCCTTACTTCGCATTGATAATTGTCAATTTGAATTTGACAATAAAGAAATTGAATTATTATAATTTACAACATTTTTAAATTTAAATGATCAGTAAAGGATATATAATTGAAAGGAAATTAGCCTATTCTTTAAATTTCTTTATATACATAAAAACATTTATAATAAAAATTTACAATAATGAATTGTTAAAGATAACAAAATCTTTTTGTATTATAATGCAACAACTGTTACCCGTGTAAAAGTTTTGCACATTTATTCATTACCTCTTTTATTCTAACATTATTCGTAGTTTCATTATTGGATTTCCTTCAATTCTATCACTACTTTACAATGATAATTGTCAGATTGAATTTGGCAATGAAGAAATTGAATAATCATAACTTATAACTTTTGTAAAATTAAATTTATACAATTGAAAGGAATTTAGCCTCTTCTTTAAATTTCTTTATATACATAAAAATATTTATGTTAAAATCTTACAATAATGAAATGTTAATAATAACAAAATCTTTTTGTATTATGACGCAACATTTGTTGCCCATCCAAAATTTTTGTTCATTCATTCATTACCTCTTTTATTCTAACATTTTTCATAGTTTCATTATTGGGTTTCCAGCAAGTCTATCATTACTTCGCATTGATAATTGTCAAAATTGATTTGATAAATAAAGAAATTTGATATTAATCATATATTTAAAGCTTTTTAAAATAAATGATCATTAAAATATTTAAAATTGAAAGGAATTTTAGCCTCTTCTTTAAAATTTCTTTATTTACATAAAAACATTCATATTAAAATTTTACAATAATCAAATGTTTAATGGTGATCAAAATCTTTTTGTACTAATAATGCACATTTGTTACCCGTTTTTAAAATTTTTGCACATTCTTTCATTACTCCTTTATTCAAACTTTTTTCAAACCTTTCATTATTGGATTTTGCTCAATTCTATCATTACATCGCATTTGATAATTATCAAATTGAATTTGAACATAAGAAATTGAATTATCATAATTTACGCTTTGTAAAATTAAATGATCATATAAGGATATTTAATTGAAAGGAATTTGGCCACTTCTTTAAATTTCTTTATATACATAAAAACATTTATGTTAAAATTTTACAATAATGAAATGTTAATGACCACAAAAACCTTTTCTATTATTAGGCAACAAATGTTACTCGTCTAAAATTTTTGCAAATTCTTTCATTGCCTCTTTTATTCTATCTTTATTCATAGTTTCATTATTGGATTTCCAGCAAGTCTATCCTTACTTCGCATTGATAATTGTCAAATTGAATTTGACAATAAAGAAATTGAATTATCATAATTTACTGCTTTTGTAAAATTAAATGATCATTAAAGGTTATTTAATTGAAAGGAATTTAGCCACTTCTTTAAATTTCTTTATATACATAAAAACATTTATATTAGAATTTTACAATAATGAAATGTTAATGACGACAAAATCTTTTTGTATTATAATGCAACAATTGTTACCCGTTTAAAATTTTTGCACATTCTTTCATTTCCTCTTTTATTATAACTTTTTTCACCGTTACAATATTGGATATCCTCCAATTCTATCATTACTTCTCATTGGTAATTGTCAAATTGAATTTGACAATCAAGAAATTGAATTATCATAATTTACATCTTTTGTACAATTAAATGATCATTAAGGGATATTTAATTGAAAGGAATTTAGCCTCTTCTTTAAATTTCTCTATATACATAAAAACATTTATATTAAAATTTTAAAATAGTGAAACGTTAATGATGACAAAATCATTTTGTATTATAATGCAACAATTGTTACGCGTTTAAAATTTTTGCACATTCCTTCATTACCTCTTTTATTCTAACTTTTTTCATCGTTTGATTATTGGATTTCCTCCAATTCTATCATTACTTCGCATTGATAATTGTCAGAAAGAATTTGACAATAAAGATATTGAATTATCATAATTTACAGCTTTTGTAAAATTAAATTATCATTAAAGGATATATAATGGAAAGGAAATTATCCACATCTTTAAAATTCTTTAAATACATAAAAACATTTATCTTAAAATTTTACAATAACGAAATGATAATGATAACAAAAACATTTTCTATTATTAGGCAACAAATGTTACCCGTCTAAAATTTTTGCAAATTCAGTCATTGCCTCTTTTATTCTAACTTTATTCATAGTTTCATTATTGGCTTTCCAGCAAGTCTATCCTTACTTTGCATTGATAATTGTCGATTGGAATTTTACAATAAAGAAATTGAATTATCATAATTTACAGCTTTTGTAAAATTAAATGATCATTAAAGGATATATAATTGAAATAAAATTAGCCTCTTGTTTAAATTTTTTAATAAAATAAAAACATTTGTGTTCAAATTTTACAATAACGAAATGATAATGATAACAAAAACTTTTTCTATTATTAGGCAACAAATGTTACCTGTCTAAAATTTTTGCACATTCATTCATTGCATCTTTTATTCTAACTTTATTCATAGTTTCATTATTGGGTTTCCAGCAAGTCTATCCTTACTTCGCATTGATAATTGTCAAATTGAATTTGAAAATAAAGAAATTGAATTATCAAAATTTGCAAGTTTTGTAAAATTAAATGATCATTAAAGGATATTTAATTGAATGGAATTTAGCCTCTTCTTTAAATTTCTTTATATACATAAAAACATTTATCTTAAAATTTTACAATAAGGAAATGATAATGATAACAAAAACATTTTCTATTATTAGGCAACAAATGTTACCCGTCTAAAATTTTTGCAAATTCAGTCATTGCCTCTTTTATTCTAACGTTATTCATAGTTTCATTATTGGCTTTCCAGCAAGTCTATCCTTACTTCGCATTGATAATTGTCAATTGGAATTTTACAATAAAGAAATTGAATTATCATAATTTACAGCTTTTGTAAAATTAAATGATCATTAAAGGATATTTAATTGAAAGGAATTTAGACTCTTCTTTAAATTTCTTTATATACATAAAAACATTTATGTTAAAATTTTACAATAATGAAATGTTAATGATCACAAAAACATTTTGTATTATTAGGCAACAAATGTTACCCGTCTAAAATTTTTGCAAGTTCATTCATTGCCTCTTTTATTCTAGCTTTATTTATAGTTTTATTATTGGGTTTCCAGCAAGTCTATCCTTACTTCGCATTGATAATTGTCAAATTGAATTAGAAAATAAAGAAATTGAATTATCAAAATGTACAGGTTTTGATAAATTAAATAATCATTAAAGGATATTTAATTGAAAGGAATTTAGACTCTTCTTTAAATTTCTTTATATACATAAAAACATTTATGTTAAAATTTTACAATAATGAAATGTTAACGATCACAAAAGCATTTTCTATTATTAGGCAACAAATGTTACCCGTCTAAAATTTTTCCAAATTCATTCATTGCCTCTTTTATTCTAACTTTATTCATAGTTTCATTATTGGGTTTCCAGCAAGTCAATACTTACTTCTCATTGATAATTGTCAAATTGAATTTGACAGTAAAGAAATTGAATTATCATAATTTACAGGTTTTTAGAAATTAAATGATCATTAAAGGATATTTAATTGAAAGGAATTTAGACTCTTCTTTAAATTTCTTTATATATATAAAAACATTTATGTTAAAATTTTACAAGAATGAAATGTTAATGATCACAAAATCTTCTTGTATTATAATGCAACAATTGTTACGCGTTTAAAAGTTTTGCACATTCCTTCATTACCTCTTTTATTCTAACTTTTTTCACATTTTCATTATTGGATTTCTCCAATCTTATTACTTGCATTGATAATTGTCAAATTAAATTGACAATCAAGAAATTGAATTATCATATTTATAACCTTTTTAAAATTAAATTCAATTAAAGGATATATTAATTGAAATGAAATAGCCTCTCTTTAAATTTCTTTATACAATAAACATTTATGTTAAATTTTACAATAACGAATGTAATTACAAAAATTTTTTATTATTGGCAACAATGTTACCTCTCTTTAAAATTTTTCACATTATTCATTGTCTTTTATTCCAACTTTATTCAAATTTCAGTATTGGGTTTACAACAAGTAATCATTATTCGCATTAAAATTGTGATAATTAAATGAATAGAAATTAATTATATACATAAAATCTTTTGTATTAAATGCAAATGTCCTTAAATTTTGACATCTTATTGACCTATTTATTCACATTTATTATATTTCATTATTGGATTTCTCCAATTATATATATTCGCATTGTAATTGTCAAATTGAATTTGAACAATCAAGAAATTGAATTATCATAATTTACAGCTTTTTAAAATTTAATATCATTAAAGGATATTTACTTGAAAGGAATTTAGCCACCTCTTTAAATTTCTCTATATACATAAAAACATTTATATTAAAATTTTGTAATAATGAAATGTTAATGATGACAAAATCTTTTTGTATTATAAAGCAGCAATTGTTACCCGTTTAAAATTTTTGCACACTCTTTCGTTGCCTCTTTTATTCTAACTTTTTTCACCGTTTCATTATTGGATTTCCTCCCATTATATAATTACTTCTCATTGGTAATTGTCAAATTGAATTTGACAATCAAGAAATTGAATTATCATAATTTACAGCTTTTGTAAAATTAAATCATCATTAAAGGATATTTAATTGAAAGGAATTTAGCCTCTTCTTTAAATTTCTTTATATACATATAAACATTTATATTAAAATTTATAATAATGAAATGTTAATGATAACAAAATCTTTTTGTATTATGATGCAACAACTGTTACCCGTGTAAACCTTTTTCACATCCATTCATTACCTCTTTTATTCTAACTTTTTTCACCGTTTCATTATTGGATTTCCTCCCATTATATAATTACTTCTCATTGGTAATTGTCAAATTGAATTTGACAATCAAGAAATTGAATTATCATAATTTACAGCTTTTGTAAAATTAAATCATCATTAAAGGATATTAATTGAAAGGAATTAGCCTCTTCTTTAAATTTCTTTATATACATATAAACATTTATATTAAAATTTTATAATAATGAAATGTTAATGATAACAAAATCTTTTTGTATTATGATGCAACAACTGTTACCCGTGTAAACCTTTTTCACATCCATTCATTACCTCTTTTATTCTAACTTTATTCTAGTTTCATTATTGGATTTCCCCAATTCTATCATTACTTCCATTGATAATTGTCAAATTGAATTTGCAATCAAGAAATTGAATTATCATAATTTAAACTTTTGTAAAATTAAATTATCATTTAAGATATTTAATTGAAAAAATTTAGCCTCTTCTTTAAATTTCTATTATATACATAAAAACATTTATATTAAAATTTTACAATAATGAAATGTTAATGATAACAAAACTTTTTGTATTATATGCAACAAATGTTACTCGCCTAAAATTTTTGCACATTCAGTCAATGCCTCTTTTATTTTAACATTATTCATAGTTTCATTATTGGGTTTCCAGCAAGTCTATCGTTACTTCGCATTGATAATTGTCAAATTGAATTTGACAATCAAGAAATTGAATTATCATAATTTACAACTTTTGTAAAATTAAATGATCATTTAAGGATATTTCACGTAAAGGAATTTAGCCTCTTCTTTAAATTTCTTTATATACATAAAAACATTTATATTAAAATTTTAAAATAATGAAACGTTAATGATGACAAAATCTTTTTGTATTATAATGCAACAATTGTCACCCGTCTAAAATTTTTGCACATTCATTCATTGCCTCTTTTATTTTAACATTATTCATAGTTTCATTATTGGGATTCCAGCAAGTCTATCCTTACTTCGCATTGATAATTGTCAAATTGAATTTGACAATAAAGAAATTGAATTATCATAATTTATCGGTTTTGAAAAATTAAATGATCATTAAAGGATATTTAATTGAAAGGAATTTAGACTCTTCATTAAATTTCTGTATATACATAAAAACGTTTATGTTAAAAATTTACAGTAATGAAATATTAATTATGAAAAAACTTTTTCTATTATAATGCAACAATTGTTACCCGTTTAAAATTTCTGCACATTCTCTCATTATCTCTTTTATTCTAACTTTTTTCACCGATTCATTATTGGATTTCCTCCAATTCTATCATTACTTCGCATTGATAATTGTCAAATTGAATTTGACAAACAAGAAATTGAATTATCATAATTTACAGCTTTTGTAAAATAAAATTAACTTTAAAGGATATATAATTGAAATAAAATTAGCCTCTTCTTTAAATTTCTATATATACATAAAAACATTTATGTAAAAATTTTACAATAATGAAATGATAATGATAACAAAAACTTTTTCATTATTAGGCAACAAATGTTACCCGTCTAAAATTTTTGCACATTCATTCATTGCCTCTTTTATTCTAACTTTTTTCAAGTTTCATTATTGGGATTTCCATCAGTTCAATCTTACTTCGCATTGATAATTGTCAAATTGAATTTGACAATAAGAAATTGAATTATCATAATTTACAGTTTTGTAAAATTAAATGATCATTAAAGGATATTTAATTGATGGAAATTTAGCCTCTTCTTTAAATTTCTTTATATACATAAAAAAATTTATTTAAAATTTTACAATAATGAAATGTTAATGATAACAAAATCTTTTGTATTATATAGCAACAAATGTTACCCGTCTTAAATTTTTGCACATTCATTCATTGCCTCTTTTATTCTATATTATTCATAGTTTCATTATTGGGTTTCCAGCAAGTCTATCCTTACATTCGCTTGATAATTGTCAAATTGAATTTGACAATAAAGAAATTGAATTATCATAATTTACAGTTTTGAAAAAATTAAATGATCATTAAAGGATTTAATTGAAAGGAATTTAGACTCTTCTTTAAATTTCTTATAATACATAAAAACAATTTATATTAAAATTTTACAATAATGAAATGTTAATGATAACAAAATCTTCTTTGTATTATAATGCAACAATTGTTTACCCGTTAAACTTTTTTGCACATTCTTCATTACCTCTTTTATTCTAAATTTTTTCGAGTTTCATTATTGGGATTTCCATCAATTCTATCATTACTCGCATTGATAATTTTCAAATTGAATTTAACAATCACGAAATTGAATTATCATAATTTACAGCTTTTGTAAAATTAAATGATCATTAAAGGATTTTTAATTGAAGGAAATTTAGACTCTTCTTTAAATTTCTTTATATACATAAAAACATTTATATTAAAAATTTACAATAATGAAATGTTAATGATGACAAAATCGTCTTGTATTATAATGTAACAATTGTTACCCGTTTAAAAGTTTTGCACATTCTTTCACTCCCTCTTATATTCTAACTTTTTTCACCGTTTCATTATTGGATTTCCTCCAATTCAATCATTACTTCGCATTGATAATTGTCAAATTGAATTAGACAATAGAGATTTTGAATTATCATAATTTACAGCTTTTGTAAAATTAAATGATCATTAAAGGATATATAATTGCAAGGAAATTAGCCACATCTTTAAATTTCTTTAAATACATAAAAAAATTTATATTAGAATTTTACAATAATGAAATGTTAATGATAACAAAATCTTTTTGTATTATGATGCAACAACTGTTACCCGTGTAAACTTTTTGCACATTCATCCATTACCTCTTTTATTCTAAATTTATTTGTAGTTTCATTATTGGGTTTCCAGCAAGTCTATCCTTACATCGCGTTGATAATTGTCAATTTGAGTTTGACAATAAAGAAATTGAATTACCATAATTTACAGCTTTTGTAAAATTAAATGATCTTTAAAGGGTATTTAATTGAAAGGAATTTAGCCTCTTCTTTAAATTTCTTTAAATACATAAAAAAATTTATATTAGAATTTTACAATAATTAAATGTTAATGATAACAAAATCTTTTTGTATTATGATGCAACAACTGTTACCCGTGTAAACTTTTTGCACATTCATTCATTACCTCTTTTATTCTAAATTTATTTGTAGTTTCATTATTGGGTTTCCAGCAAGTCTATCCTTACATCGCGTTGATAATTGTCAATTTGAGTTTGACAATAAAGAAATTGAATTACCATAATTTACAGCTTTTGTAAAATTAAATGATCTTTAAAGGGTATTTAATTGAAAGGAATTTAGCCTCTTCTTTAAATTTCTTTATATACATAAAGACATTTATGTTAAAAATTTTACAATAATGAAATGTTAATTATCGAAAAATATTTTTGTATTATGATGCAACAATTGTTACCCGTTTAAAATTTCTGCACATTCTTTCATTACCTCTTTTATTCTAACTTTTTTCACCGTTTCATTATCGGATTTCCTCCAATTCTATCATTACTTCGCATTGGTAACTGTCAAATTGAATTTGACAATCAAGAAATTGAATTATCATAATTTATAACGTTTGTAAAATTAAATTAACATTAAAGGATATATAAGTGAAATAACATTAGCCCCTTCTTTAAATTTCCTTATATACATAAAAACATTTATGTTAAATTTTTACAATAACGAAATGATAATGATAACAAAAACTTTTTCTATTATTACGCAACAAATGTTACCCGTCTAAAATTTTTGCACAATCATTCATGGCGTCTTTTATTCTAACAATATTCATAGTTTCATTATTGGGTTTCCAGCAAGTCTATCCTTACATCGCGTTGATAATTGTCAATTTGAGTTTGACAATAAAGAAATTGAATTACCATAATTTACAGCTTTTGTAAAATTAAATGATCTTTAAAGGGTATTTAATTGAAAGGAATTTAGCCTCTTCTTTAAATTTCTTTAAATACATAAAAAAATTTATATTAGAATTTTACAATAATTAAATGTTAATGATAACAAAATCTTTTTGTATTATGATGCAACAACTGTTACCCGTGTAAACTTTTTGCACATTCATTCATTACCTCTTTTATTCTAAATTTTTTCACCGTTTCATTATTGGATTTCCTCTAATTCTATCATTACTTCGCATTCATAATTGTCAAATTGAATTTGACAGTCAAGAAATTGAATTATCATAATTTAAAGCCTTTGTAAAATTAAATTAACTTTAAAGGATATATAATTGAAGTAAAATTAGCCTCTTCTTTAAATTTCATTATATACATAAAAACATTTATGTTAAAATTTTACAATAACGACATGATAATGATAACAAAAACTTTTTCTATTATTAGGCAACCGATGTTACCCGTCTAAAATTTTTGCACATTCATTCATTGCCTCTTTTATTCTAACTTTATTCATAGTTTCATTATTGGTTTTCCAGCAAGTCTATACTTACTTCGCAATGATAATTGTCAAATTGAATTTGATAATAATGAAATTGAATTATCATAATTTACAGGTTTTGTAAAATTAAATGATCATTAAAGGATATTTAATCGAATGGAATTTAGCCTCTTCTTTAAATTTCTTTATATACATCAAAACATTTATGTTAACATTATACAATACTAAAATGTTAATGATCACAAAATCTTTTTGTATTATCATGCAACAATTGTTACCCATTTAAAATTTTGCACATTCTTTCATTACCTCTTTTATTCTAACTTTTTTCACCGTTTCATTATTGGATTTCCTCCAATTCTATGATTTCTTCGCATTGATAATTGTCAAATTGAATTTGACAATAAAGATATTGAATTATCATAATTTATAGCTTTTGTAAAATTAAATGATCATTAAAGGATATATAATTGAAAGGAAATTAGCCACATCTTTAAATTTCTTTAAATACATGAAGACATTAATATTAAAATTTTACAATAATGAAATGTTAACGATAACAAAATCTTTTTGTATTATGATGCAACAACTATTACCCGTGTAATCTTTTGCGCATTCATTCATTACCTTTGTTATTCTAAATTTATTCGTAGTTTCATTATTGGATTTCCTCCAATTTTATGATTACCTTACAATGATAATTGTCAGATTGAATTTGGCCATCAAGAAATTGAATTATCAAAATTTATAACTTTTGTAAAATTTAATTAACATTAAAGGATATATAATTGAAATAAAATTAGCCTCTTCTTTAAATTTTTTTATAAAATAAAAACATTTATGTTCAAATTTTACAATAACAAAAGAATAATGATAACAAAAACTTTTTCTATTATTTGGAAACAAATGTTACCCGTCTAAAATTTTTGCACGTTCATTCATTGCCTCTTTTTTTCTAACTTTATTCATAGTTTCATTATTGGGTTTCCAGCAAGTCTATCCTTACATCGCATTGATAATTGTCACATTGAATTTGACAATAAAGAAATTGAATTACCATAATTTATAGCTTTTGTAAAATTAAATAATCATTAAAGGATATTTAATTGAAAGGAATTTAGCCTCTTCTTTAAATTTCTTTATATACATAAAAACATTTATGTTAAAATTTTACAATAATGAAATGTTAATGATCACAAAATCATTTTGTATTATAATGCAACATTTTTTACCCGTTTAAAATTTCTGCACATTCTTTCATTACCTCTTTTATTCTAACTTTTTTCACCGTTTCATTATTGGATTTTCTCCAATTCTATCATTACTTCGCATTCATAATTGTCAAATTGAATTTGCCAATCAAGAAATTGAATTATCATAATTTACAACTTTTGTAAAATTAAATTAACTTTAAAGGATATATAATTGAAGTAAAATTAGCCTCTTCTTTAAATTTCTTATATACATAAAAACATTTATGTTAAAATTTTACAATAACGATATGATAATGATAACAAAAACGTTTTCTATTATTAGGCAACCGATGTTACCCGTCTAAAATTTTTGCACATTCATTCATTACCTCTTTTATTCTAACTTTAATCACAGTTTCATTATTGGTTTTCCAGCAAGTCTATACTTACTTCGCATTGATAATTGTCAAATTGAATTTGATAATAATGAAATTGAATTATCATAATTTACAGGTTTTGTAAAATTAAATGATCATTAAAGGATATTTAATTGAATGTAATTTAGCCTCTTCTTTAAATTTCTTTATATACATAAAAACATTTATGTTAACATCATACAATAACGAAATGATAACGATAAAACGAACATTTTCTATTATTAGGCAACAAATGTTACTCGTCTAAAATTTTTGCAAATTCATTCATTGCCTCTTTTATTCTAACTTTATTCATAGTTTCATTATTGGGTTTCCAGCAAGTCTATCCTTACTCCGCATTGATAATTTTCAAATTGAATTTGACAATAAAGAAATTGAATTATCATAATTTACAGGTTTTGAAAAATTAAATAATCACTTAATGATATTTAATTGAATGGAATTTAGCCTCTTCTTCAAATTTCATTATATACATAAAAACATTTCTGTTAAAATTTTACAATAATGAAATGTTAATGATCACAAAATCTTTTTGTATTATCATGCAACAATTGTTACCCGTTTAAAATTTTTACACATTCTTTCATTACCTCTTTTATTCTAACTTTTTTCACTGTTTCATTATTGGATTTCCTCCAATTCTATGATTACTTCGCATTGATAATTGTCAAATTGAATTTGACAATAAAGATATTGAATTATCATAATTTATAGCTTTTGTAAAATTAAATGATCATTAAAGGATATATAATTGAAAGGAAATTAGCCACATCTTTAAATTTCTTTAAATACATGAAGACATTAATATTAAAATTTTACAATAATGAAATGTTAACGATAACAAAATCTTTTTGTATTATGATGCAACAACTATTACCCGTGTAATCTTTTGCGCATTCATTCATTACCTTTGTTATTCTAAATTTATTCATAGTTTCATTATTGGATTTCCTCCAATTTTATGATTACCTTACAATGATAATTGTCAGATTGAATTTGGCCATCAAGAAATTGAATTATCAAAATTTATAACTTTTGTAAAATTTAATTAACATTAAAGGATATATAATTGAAATAAAATTAGCCTCTTCTTTAATTTTTTTTATAAAATAAAAACATTTATGTTCAAATTTTACAATAACAAAAGAAAAATGATAACAAAAACTTTTTCTATTATTTGGAAACAAATGTTACCCGTCTAAAATTTTTGCACGTTCATTCATTGCCTCTTTTTTTCTACCTTTATTCATAGTTTCATTATTGGGTTTCCAGCAAGTCTATCCTTACATCGCATTGATAATTGTCACATTGAATTTGACAATAAAGAAATTGAATTACCATAATTTATAGCTTTTGTAAAATTAAATAATCATTAAAGGATATTTAATTGAAAAGAATTTAGCCTCTTCTTTAAATTTCTTTATATACATAAAAACATTTATGTCAAAATTTTACAATAATGAAATGTTAATGATCACAAAATCATTTTGTATTTTAATGCAACATTTTTTACCCGTTTAAAATTTCTGCACATTCTTTCATTACCTCATTTATTCTAACTTTTTTCACCGTTTCATTATTGGATTTTCTCCTATTCTATCATTACTTCGCATTCATAATTGTCAAATTGAATTTGCCAATCAAGAAATTGAATTATCATAATTTACAACTTTTGTAAAATTAAATTAACTTTAAAGGATATATAATTGAAGTAAAATTAGCCTCTTCTTTAAATTTCTTATATACATAAAAACATTTATTTTAAAATTTTACAATAACGATATGATAATGATAACAAAAACGTTTTCTATTATTAGGCAACCGATGTTACCCGTCTAAAATTTTTGCACATTCATTCATTGCCTCTTTTATTCTAACTTTAATCACAGTTTCATTATTGGTTTTCCAGCAAGTCTATACTTACTTCGCATTGATAATTGTCAAATTGAATTTGATAATAATGAAATTGAATTATCATAATTTACAGGTTTTGTAAAATTAAATGATCATTAAAGGATATTTAATTGAATGTAATTTAGCCTCTTCTTTAAATTTCTTTATATACATAAAAACATTTATGTTAACATTATACAATAACGAAATGATAACGATAAAAAAAAAATTTCTATTATTAGGCAACAAATGTTACTCGTCTAAAATTTTTGCAAATTCATTCATTGCCTCTTTTATTTTAACTTTATTCATAGTTTCATTATTGGGTTTCCAGCAAGTCTATCCTTACTTCGCATTGATAATTGTCAAATTGAATTTGACAATAAAGAAATTGAATTATCATAATTTACAGGTTTTGAAAAATTAAATAATCACTAAATGATATTTAATTGAATGGAATTTAGCCTCTTCTTCAAATTTCATTATATACATAAAAACATTTCTGTTAAAATTTTACAATAATGAAATGTTAATGATCACAAAATCTTTTTGTATTATCATGCAACAATTGTTACCCGTTTAAAATTTTTACACATTCTTTCATTACCTCTTTTATTCTAACTTTTTTCACTGTTTCATTATTGGATTTCCTCCAATTCTATGATTACTTCGCATTGATAATTGTCAAATTGAATTTGACAATAAAGATATTAAATTATCATAATTTATAGCTTTTGTAATATTAAATGATCATTAAAGGATATATAATTGAAAGGAAATTAGCCACATCTTTAAATTTCTTTAAATACATAAAGACATTTATATTAAAATTTTACAATAATGAAATGTTAACGATAACAAAATCTTTTTGTATTATGATGCAACAACTGTTACCCGTGTAATCTTTTTGCACATTCATTCATTACCTCTTTTATTCTAAATTTATTCGTAGTTTCATTATTGGATTTCCTCCAATTTTATGATTACTTCACAATGATAATTGTCAGATTGAATTTGGCCATCAAGAAATTGAATTATCAAAATTTATAACTTTTGTAAAATTTAATTAACATTAAAGGATATATAATTGAAATAAAATTAGCCTCTTCTTTAAATTTTTTTATAAAATAAAAACATTTATGTTCAAATTTTACAATAACAAAAGAATAATGATAACAAAAACTTTTTCTATTTTTTGGAAACAAATGTTACCCGTCTAAAATTTTTGCACGTTCATTCATTGCCTCTTTTTTTCTAACTTTATTCATAGTTTCATTATTGGGTTTCCAGCAAGTCTATCCTTACATCGCATTGATAATTGTGATGGGAATCAAAATCCGACAAGACCTATCATTAGGAAAAAAATTGAAGCAGTTCAAATCTTGGCGATGAGGGCCCATTTCGAGCAGATCAACCTCGGAAAAAATTATTATCTAACCTCTTTTATCTTATTCATGAATTATATATTCCAACAGGTATGCTTATTTGGTTTCATAAGGCGATGGACAAACTCACTAAGACTCAGCTTGTGGGTTATCTATGGACCGACCTGAACCGGCGATGAGTTGAACCGACGGATTCCATCATGAAGCTAGCCTACTGAAGATTATTTTCTTTACTTGTAATTTATGTTTGAACCATTTATTTTGTAAGCTTTATGGGACATTTTATTTGGTTGTAATCTTGCTTTAGGACCGGCCATCCTATAGTGGCATAGTTGTGATTTTCTAGTCATTTTAACCCTAAAGGGTGCAAGTATAAATACTTGCAAATTAGGGTTTTTGAGGAGCTTTTGATATATTGAGAAAATACACCCCCTTTGCCATGAGAGAGAGTGACTCTTTCAAGCAATTGCTCTTATCAATTTCCTTAGTGAAATTGTGGCGAGTAGGCTTGGATTTGTTGTGTGTTATATCAACAAATTACAAGTTGATCCTAATTCCAAACTAGTGAGTCATATCTGGTGAGGATTTAGTTACTTTTATGTACTTGTTGTTCTTATGAAATTAGGGTTCTAATTTCGGAATTTGGAATCACTTTTGAATTGAATTGGAATCCCATTTCATGTTCTATCCATCGATTGTTGTTCATATCATATATTGTTAACATAACAATTTCGGAATTCTTTGTTCAATTTGATGCCATTTTCCTTCTTGCACCGTGGATGTTCTTTGGGATTTCTCCCCTTCTAATTGTTGTGCTTGAATCCCCCTTTTGAGCACATCATAATTTGGTATCAGAGCTATATCATATTTAGATTAAGATTCAAAAACATCATAATTGAAGAATTGGTTACAATCATTGGAAATTGATGGCATTGTTCATGTGATTGAGACTAGTTTGATTGACATTGTTGGATTGTCTTTCAAATTGGTTTTTATATGTGCTTAATATTGGTTTTAGGCACATCATCTTTTCACGTGTGAATTAGGGTTCATACCTTGGTTCCAACTCTTATCAATTTCAATTCCAAGACTTGAAATTGTGGCAAGTGCAACAATTGGAATTTGTGAGTCATATCAATTCCTACTTGTTGTGATTTCTTTTCTTCTCTAGTGTGTTGTATCTAGGGTTGATTAGAGATAGTTCTTGGTCAGATTTACTTGTTGTAGTCACGAATTCATATGATTATTTGAAGGAATTATCAAGTTGATTCAATTCATCTTTAAGGATTTCCTTGATAACGTGATTTTCACCATTGGAAAAGGGATTGTTTTGTTACGGATTTCTTTTATCAAATTGAGGCTTCATTTTCGTGGATTATATGAAATTAGAGTGTTGTTAGAAGCCATTTCCATTGTGGTATTTAGATTATATCATTAGTTGTTTGAATTTCATCATTTCATCAGTAGGTTTCATTTGAAAAGTGCCATTTTTTTTATCCGATTTTGCCTAAGCTTGAGATATCTTTTCTTAAGTCTTTTAGATGTGCTTTTAAGAGTGATTAGGCACATCAAATTGTCACATTGAATTTGACAATAAAGAAATTGAATTACCATAATTTACAGCTTTTGTAAAATTAAATGATCATTAAAGGATATTTAATTGAAAGGAATTTAGCCTCTTCTTTAAATTTCTTTATATACATAAAAACATTTATGTTAAAATTTTACAATAATGAAATGTTAATGATCACAAAATCATTTTGTATTATAATGCAACATTTGTTACCCGTTTAAAATTTCTACACATTCTTTCAATACCTCTTTTATTCTAACTTTTTTCACCGTTTCAATATTGGATTTCCTCCAATTCTATCATTACTTCGCATTCACAATTGTCAAATTGAATTTGCCAATCAAGAAATTGAATTATCATAATTTATAGCCTTTGTAAAATTAAATTAACTTTAAAGGATATATAATTGAAGTAAAATTAGCCTCTTCTTTAAATTTCTTTATATACATAAAAACATTTATGTTAAAATTTTACAATAACGATATGATAATGATAACAAAAACTTTTTCTATTATTAGGCAACCGATGTTACCCGTCTAAAATTTTTGCAAATTCATTCATTGCCTCTTTTATTCTAACTTTAATCACAGTTTCATTGTTGGTTTTCCAGCAAGTCTATACTTACTTCGCATTGATAATTGTCAAATTGAATTTGATAATAAAGAAATTGAATTATCATAATTTACAGGTTTTGTAAAATTAAATTAACATTAAAGGATATATAATTGAAAAAAAATTAGCTCTTCTTTAAATTTCCTTATATACATAAAAACATTTATGTTAAAATTTTACAATAACGAACTGATAATGATAAAAAAAAAAAAATTCTATTATTAAGCAACAAATGTTACCAATATAAAATTTTTGCAAATTCATTCATTGCCTCGTTTATTCTAACTTTATTCATAGTTTCATTATTGGGTTTCCAGCAAGTCTATCTTTACTTCGTATTGATAATTGTCAAATTGAATTTGACAATAAAGAAATTGAATTATCACAATTTACAGGTTTTGAAAAATTAAATGATCATTAAAGGATATTTAATTGAAAGGAATTTAGACTCTTCTTTAAATTTCTGTATATACATAAAAACATTTTTGTTAAAATTAAAAAAAAAATGAAATGTTAATGATCACAAAATCTTCATGTATTATAATGCAAGAATTGTTGCCTGGTTAAAGTTTTTGCACATTGTTTCATTACCTCTTTTATTCTAACTTTTTTTACCGTTTCATTATTGGATTTCCTCCAATTCTATCATTACTTCGCATTAGTAATTGTCAAATTGAATTTAACAATCACGAAATTGAATTATCATAATTTACAGGTTTTGTAAAATTAAATGATAATTAAAGGATATTTACTTGAAAGGAATTTAGCCTCATCTTTAAATTTCTTTATATACATAAAAACATTTATGTTAAAATTTTACAATAATGAAATGTTAATGATGAGAAAATCTTTTTGTTTAATATAATGCAACAATTGTTACCCATTTAAAATTTTTGCACATTCTTTCATTACCTCTTTTATTCTAACTTTTTTCACTGTTTCATTATTGGATTTCCTCTAATTCTATGATTACTTCGCATTGACAATTGTCAAATTGTATTCGAAAATAATGAAATTAAATTATCATAATTTACAGCATTTTTAAAATTAAATGATCATTAAAGGATATATAATTGAAAGGAAATTAGCCTCTTCTTTAAATTCCTTTATATACATAAAAACATTTATGTTAAAATTTTACAATAATGAAATGTTAATGATCACAAAATCTTTTTGTATTATAATGCATAAATTGTTACCCGTTTAAAATTCTTGCACATTCATTAATTACCTCTTTTATTCTAACTTTATTCGTAATTTCATTATTGGATTTCCTCCAATTCCATCATTGCTATACAATGACAATTGTCAGATTGAATTTGGCCATCAAGAAATTGAATTAACATAATTTATATCTTTTGTAAAATTAAATTAACATTAAAGGATATACAATTGAAATAAAATTAGCCTCTTCTTTAATTTTTTTTTAAAATAAAAACATTTATGTTCAAATTTTACAATAACGAAATGATAATGATAGCAAAAACTTTTTCTGTTATTAGGCAACAAATGTTACTCGTCTAAAATTTTTGCAAATTCATTCGTTGCCTCTTTTATTCTAACTTTATTCGTAGTTTCATTATTGGGTTTCCAGCAAGTCTATCCTTCCTTCGCTTTGATAATTGTCAAATTGAATTTGACAATGAAGAAATTGAATTATCATAATTTACAGGTTTTGAAAAATTAAATGATCATTAAAGGATATTTAATTGAATGGAATTTAGACTCTTCTTTAAATTTCTTTATATACATAAATACGTTTATGTTAAAATTTTACAATAATGAAATGTTAATGATCACAAAATCTTCTTGTTTTTGTAATGCAACAATTGTTACTCGTTTAAAATTTTTGCACATTCTTTCATTACCTCTTTATTCTAACTTATTTCACCACTTGATTATTGGATTTCCTCCAATTCTATCATTACTTCGCATTGATAATTGTCAAATTGAATTTTACAATAAAGATATTGAATTATCATAATTTACAGCTTTTGTAAAATTAAATGATCATTAAAGGATATATAATTGAAAGGAAATTAGCCACAACTTTAAATTTCTTTAAATACATAAAAACATTTATATTAAAATTTTACAATAATGAAATGTTAATGATAACAAAATCTTTTTGTACTATGATACAACAACTGTTACCCGTGTAAACTTTTCGCACATTCTTTCATTACCTCTTTTATTCTAACTTTATTTGTAGTTTCATTATTGGATTTCCACCAATTCCATCATTGCTTCAAAAGATAATTGTCAGAATGAATTTTGCCATCAAGAAATTGAATTATCACAATTTATAACTTTTGTAAAATTAAATTAACATTAAAGGATATATAATTGAAATAAAATTAGCCTCTTCTTTAAATTTTTTTATAAAATAAAAACATTTATGTTAAAATTTTACAATTACGAAATGATAATGATAACAAAAGCTTTTTCTATTATTAGGCAACAAATGTTACCCGTCTAAAATTTTTGCAAATTCATTCATTGCCTCTTTTATTCTAACTTTATTCATAGTTTCATTATTGGGTTTCCAGTAAGTCTATCCTTACTTCGCATTGATAATTGCGAAATTGAATTTGATAATAAAGAAATTGAATTATCATAATTTACTGGTTTTGAAAAATTAAATGATCATTAAGGATATTTAATTGAAAGGAATTTATACTCTTCTTTAAATTTCTGTATATACATAAAAATATTTATGTTAAAATATTACAATAATGAAATGTTAATGATCACAAAATCTTCTTGTATTATAATGCAACAATTGTTTCCTGTTTAAAATTTTTGCACATTCTTTCATTACCTCTTATATTCTAACTTTTTTTTTGCGTTTTATTATTGGATTTCCTCCAATTCTATCATTACTTTGCATTAGTAATTGCAAATTGAATTTGACAATCACGAAATTGAATTATCATAATTTACAGCTTTAGCAAAATTAAATGATCATTAAAGGATATTTACTTGAAAGGAATTTAGCCACTTCTTTAAATTTCTGTATATACAAAAAAACATTTATGTTAAAATTTTACAATAATGAAATGTTAATGATCATAAAATCTTCTTTATTATAATGCAACAATTGTTACCTGTTTAAAATTTCTGCACATTCTTTCATTACCTCTTTTATTCTAACTTTTTTCACGGTTTCATTATTGGATTTCGTCCAATTCTATCATTACTTCGCATTGGTAATTGTCAAATCGAATTTGACAATCAAGAAATTGAATTATCATAATTTATAACCTTTGTAAAATTAAATTAACATTAAAGGATATAAAATTGAAATAAAATTAGCCCTTCTTTAAATTTCCTTATATACATAAAAACATTTATGTTAAAATTTTACAGTAACGAAATGAAAATGATAACAAAAACTTTTTCTATTATTAAGCAACAAATGTTGCCCGTCTAAAATTTTTGCAAATTCATTCATTGCCTCTTTTATTCTAACTTTATTCATAGTTTCTTTATTGGGTTTCCTGTAAGTCTATCCTTACTTCGCATTGATAATTGTCAAATTGAATTTGACAATAAAGAAATTGAATTATCATAATTTACAGGTTTTGAAAAATTAAATGATCATTAAAGGATATTTAATTGAAAGGAATTTAGACTCTTCTTTAAATTTCTGTATATATATAAAAACATTTATGTTAAAATTTTGAAAAAATGTAATGTTAATGATCACAAAATGTTCTTGTATTATAATGCAACAATTGTTATCCGTTTAAAGTTTTTGCACATTGTTTCATTACCTCTCTTATTCTAACTTTTTTTATCGTTTCATTATTGGATTTCCTCCAATTCTATCATTACTTCGCATTAGTAATTGTCAAATTGAATTTAACAATCACGAAATTGAATTATCATAATTTACAGTTTTGTAAAATTAAATGATCATTAAAGGATATTTACTTGAAAGGAATTTAGCCTCTTCTTTAAATTTCTTTTTATACATAAAAACATTTATGTTAAAATTTTACAATAATGAAATGTTAATGATGACAAAATCTTTTTGTTTT
Organism: Laguncularia racemosa; assembly: GCA_037954665.1. Lineage (NCBI taxonomy): Eukaryota > Viridiplantae > Streptophyta > Magnoliopsida > Myrtales > Combretaceae > Laguncularia > Laguncularia racemosa. The sequence goes on from JBBMOL010000133.1 coordinate 2,072,014, forward strand.
ATAATGCAACAATTGTTACTCGTTTAAAATTTTTGTACATTCTATCATTACCTCTTTTATTCTAACTTTTTTCACAGTTTCATTATTGGATTTCGTCCAAGTCTATCATTACATCGCATTGGTAATTGTCAAATCGAATTTGACAATCAAGAAATTGAATTATCATAATTTATAACCTTTGTAAAATTAAATTAACATTAAAGGATATGAAATTGAAATAAAATTAGCCCCTTCTTTAAATTTCCTTATATACATAAAAACATTTATGTTAAAATTTTATAGTAACGAAATGAAAATGATAACAAAAACTTTTTCTATTATTAAGCAACAAATGTTGCCCGTCTAAAATTTTTGCAAATTCATTCATTGCCTCTTTTATTTTAACTTTATTCATAGTTTCATTATTGGGTTTCCAGCAAGTCTATCCTTACATCGCATTGATAATTGTCACATTCAATTTGTCAATAAATAAATTGAATTACCATAATTTATAGCTTTTGTATAATTAAATGATCATTAAAGGATTTTTAATAGAAAGGAATTTGGCCTCTTCTTTAAATTTCTGTATATATATAAAAACATTTATGTTAAAATTTAAAAAAAATGTAATGTTAATAATCACAAAATCTTCTTGTATTATAATGCAACAATTGTTACCCGTTTAAAGTTTTTGCACATTGTTTCATTGCCTCTCTTATTCTAACTTTTTTACCATTTCATTATTGGATTTCCTCCAATTCTATCATTACTTCACGTTAGTATTTATCAAATCGAATTTAACAATCACGAAATTGAATTATCATAATTTACAGCTTTTGTAAAATTAAATGATCATTAAAGCATATTTACTTGAAAGGAATTTAGCCTCTTCTTTAGATTTCTTTTTATACATAAAAACATTTATGTTAAAATTTTACAATAATGAAATGTTAATGATGACAAAATCTTTTTGTATTATAATGCAACAACTGTTACCCGTTTAAAATTTTTGTACATTCTTTCATTACCTCTTTTATTCTAACTTTTTTCACTGTTTCATTACTGGATTTCCTCCAATTCTATGATTACTTCGCATTGATAATTGTCAAATTGTATTCGACAATAAAGAAATTAAATTATCATAATTTATAGCATTTTTAAAATTAAATGACCATTAAAGGATATATAATTGAAAGGAAATTAGCCTCTTCTTTAAATTTCTTTATATAGATAAAACAATTTATGTTAAAATTTTACAATATTGAAATGTTAATGATCACAAAATCTTTTTGTATTATAATGCATCAATTGTTACCCTTTAAAATTTTTGCACATTCATTAATTACCTCTTTTATTCTAACTTTATTTGTAGTTTCATTATTGGATTTCCTCCAATTCCATCATTGCTTCACATTGATAATTGCCAGATAGAATTTAGCCATCAAGAAATTGAATTATCATCATTTATAACTTTTGTAAAATTAAATTAACATTAAAGGATATATAATTGAAATAAAATTAGACTCTTCTTTAAATTTTTTGCTAAAATAAAAACAATTATGTTAAAATTTCACAATAATGAAATGTTAATGATCACAAAATCTTCTTGTATTATAATGCGACAATTGTTACCTGTTTAAAATTTCTGCACATTCTTTCATTACCTCATTTATTCTAACTTTTTTCACCGTTTCATTATTGGATTTCGTCCAATTCTATCATTACTTCGCTTTGGTAATTGTCAAATTGAATTTGACAATGAAGAAATTGAATTATCAAAACTTATATCCTTTGTAAATTTAAATTAACATTAAAAGATATATAATTGAAATAAAATTAGCCCCTTCTTTAAATTTCCTTATATACATAAAAACATTTATGTTAAAATTTTACAATAACGAAATGATAATGATAACAAAAACATTTTCTATTATTAAGCAACAAATGTTACCCGTCTAAAATTTTTGCAAATTCATTCATTGCCTCTTTTATTCTAACTTTATTCATAGTTTCATTATTGGGTTTCCGGCAAGTCTATCCTTACTTCGCATTGATAATTGTGAAATTGAATTTGACAATAAAGAAATTGAATTACCATAATTTACAGCTGTTGTATAATTAAAAGATCATTAAAGGATTTTTAATGGAAAGGAATTTAGCCTCTTCTTTAAATTTCTTTATATACATAAAAACATTTCTATTAAAAGTTTACAATAATGAAATGTTAATGATCACAAAATCTTTTTGTATTATCATGCAACAATTGTTACCCGTTTAAAATTTTTGCACATTCTTTCATTACCTCTTTTATTCTAACTTTTTTCACCGTTTCATTGTTAGATTTCGTCCAATTCTATCATTACTTCACATTGGTAATTATCCATTGACATTGTAATTTAATTTTCAATAAAGAAATTAATTACCATAATTTACAGTTTTGTAAATTAAATGACATAAGGATTTAATAGAAGGAATTTAGCCTCTTCTTTAAATTTCTTATATATATAAAAACATTTATGTTAAAATTTAAAAAAAATGTATGTTAATGATCACAAAATTTTCTTGTATTATAATGCAACAATTGTTACCCGTTTAAAGTTTTTGCACATTTTTCATTACCTCTTTATTCTAACTTTTTTACGTTTCATTATTGATTTCCTCCAATTCTATCATTACTTCGCATTGTAATTGTCAAATTGAATTTAACAATCACGAAATTGAATTATCATAATTTACAGTTTTGTAAAATTAAATGATACATTAAAGGTATTATACTTGAAATGAATTTAGCCTCTTCTTTAAATTTCTTTATTATACATAAAAACATTTATGTTAAAATTTTACAATAATGAAATGTTAATGATGCACAAAATCTTTTGTATTATAATGCAACAATGTTACCCGTTTAAAATTTTGCACATTCTTTCATTACCTCTTTTATTCTAACTTTTTTCACTGTTTCATTATTGGATTTCCCAATTCTATTTACTTCGCATTGATAATTGTCAAATGTATTCGACAATAAAGAAATTAAATTATCATAATTTACAAAATTTTTAAAATTAAATGACCATTAAAGGATATATAATTGAAAGGAAATTAGCCTCTTCTTTAAATTTCCTTATATAGATAAACAAATTTATGTTAAAATTTTACAATATTGAAATGTTAATGATCACAAAATCTTTTTGTATTATAATGCATCAATTGTTACCCGTTTAAAATTTTTGCACATTCATTAATTACCTCTTTTATTCTAACTTTATTCGTAGTTTCATTATTGGATTTCCTCCAATTCCATCATTGCTTCACAATGATAATTGCCAGATTAAATTTAGCCATCAAGAAATTGAATTATCATAATTTATAACTTTTGTAAAATTAAATTAACATTAAAGGATATATAATTGAAATAAAATTAGCCTCTTCTTTAAATTTTTTGATAAAATAGAAACATTTATGTTAAAATTTCACAATAATGAAATGTTAATGATCACAAAATCTTCTTGTATTATAATGCGATAATTGTTACCCGTTTAAAATTTTTGCACATTCTTTCATTACCTCATTTATTCTAACTTTTTTCACCGTTTCATTATTGCATTTGATCTACCAGATTTGAGGAAAAATCTTTTTGAGGTCCAAGGAGATGATCGGAATAAAAATCCGACAAGACTTATCATTAGGGCAATAACTAAAGGATTTCGAATCTTAGCGATGAGGACCCATTTTGAGCAAATCGACCCTGGAATTATTCGTTTACTAACCTCTTTTATCTTATTCATGTATTTTATATTCCAACAGGAATACTTATCATGCTTTACAGGGCAATGGACAAACGCACTTAAACTCAGCTTGTGGGTTATCCATGGACCGACTTGAACCAGCGATGAGTTGGGCCGATGGATTTTATAGAAGACCGGCATCTTGAAGAGCATTTCTTTTATGTATTTTTCATTTTTATGAACTATTTTTGGTTGTATTTGGTTTTGGGACACTTTTATTTCCTTTTAATTTTCATTTAGGGTTAGCCACCTTAAAAGTGGAAAACTTGTAATTTTGAGCACTTTTTAACCCTAGGAGTAACAAGTATAAATACTTGCTTAAGAGAGGGTTTGAGGAGGCTAATTTTGCAGATTATACACTTCACATTTCGTGAGAGGGCTTAGGGTTTCCTAATTCCAAAATTCTCTTATCAATTTCAATCCCAAGAAGTTGGAATTGTGGCGAGTGCAACAATTGGAAATTGTGAGTCATATCAATTCCTACTTGTTGTGTTTTCTTTTTCTTCTCTAGTGTGTAATATCTAGGGTTGGATTAGAACATTCTTGGTCAGATTTACTTGTTGTATCCACGAATTCTTGTGATTATTTGAAGGAATTATCAAGTTGATTCAATTTATCTTTAAGGATTTCCTTGTTAACGTGATTTTCACCATTGGAAAAGGGATTGTTTTGTGACGGTTTTCTTTTATCAAATTGAGGCTTCATTTTCGTGGATTATATGAAATTAGAGTGTTGTTAGAAGCCATTTCCATTGTGTTATTCAGATTATATCATTAGTTGTTTGAATTTCATCATTTCATCATTAGGTTTCATTTGAAAAGTAACATTTTTTGGATCCGATTTTTCCTAGACTTGAGATATCTTTTCATAAGTCTTTTGGATGTGCTTTTAAGAGTGATTAGGCACATCATCTTTTATTCTAACTTTTTTCACCGTTTCATTGTTGGATTTCGTCCAATTCTATCATTACTTCGCATTGGTAATTGTCAAATTGAATTTGACAATCAAGAAATTGTATTATCATAATTTATAACCTTTGTAAAATTAAACTAACATTAAAGGATATATAATTGAAATAAAATTAGCCTCTTCTTTAAATTTCTTTATATACATAAAACATTTATGTTAAAATTTTACAATAACGAAATGATAATGATAAAAAAAAACTTTTTCTATTATTAGGCAACAAATGTTACCTGTCTAAAATTTTTGCACATTCATTCATTGCCTCTTTTATTACAACTTTATTCATAGTTTCATTATTGGGTTTCCAACAAGTCTATCCTTACATCGCATTGATAATTGTCACATTCAATTTGTCAATAAAGAAATTGAATTACCATAATTTACAGCTTTTGTATAATTAAATGATCATTAAAGGATTTTTAATAGAAAGGAATTTAGCCTCTTCTTTAAATTTCTTTATATACATAAAAACATTTATGTTAAAATTTTACAAAATGAAATGTTAATGATGACAAAATCTTTTTGTATTATAATGCAACAATTGTTACCCGTTTAAAATTTTTGCACATTCTTTCATTACCTCTTTTATTCTAACTTTTTTAACGGTTTCATTATTGGATTTCCTCCAATTCTATCATTACTTCGCATTGGTAATTGTCAAATTGAATTTGACTATCAAGAAATTGAATTATCATAATATATAACCTTTGTAAAATTAAACTAACATTAACGGATATATAATTGAAATAAAATTAGCCTCTTCTTTAAATTTCTTTATATACATAAAACATTTATGTTGAAATTTTACAATAACGAAATGTTAATGATAAAAAAAAAACATTTTCTATTATTAGGCAACAAATGTTACCCGTTTAAACTTTTTGCACATTCATTCATTGCCTCTTTTATTTTAACTTTATTCATAGTTTCTTTATATACATAAAAACATTTATGTTAAAATTTTACAATAATGAAATGTTAATGATGACAAAATCTTTTTGTATTATTATGCAACAATTGTTACCCGTTTAAAATTGTTTGCACATTCTTTCATTACCTCTTTTATTCTAACTTTTTCACGATTTCATTATTGGATTTCCTCCAATTCTATGATTACTTCGCATTAATAATTGTCAAATTGTATTCGGCAATAAAGAAATTAAATTATCGTAATTTATAGCATTTTTTGAATTAAATGATCATTAAAGGATATATAATTGAAAGGAAATTAGCCTCTTCTTCAAATTTCTTTATATACATAAAAACATTTATGTTAAAATTTTACAATAATGAAATGTTAATGATCACAAAATCTTTTTGCATTATAATGCATCAATTGTTAGCCGTTTAAAATTTGTGCACATTCATTAATTACCTCTTTTTTTCTAACTTTATTCGTAGTTTCATTATTGGATTTCCTCCAATTCCATCATTGCTTCACAATGATAATTGTCAGATTGAATTTGGCCATCAAGAAATTGAATTATCATACTTTATAACTTTTGTAAAATTAAATTAAAATTAAAGGATATATAATTGAAATAAAATTAGCCTCTTCTTTAAATTTTTTTATAAAATAAAAACATTTATGTTCAAATTTTACAATAACAAAATGATAATGATAATAAAAACTTTTTCTATTATTAGGCAACAAATGTTACCCTCATAAAATATTTGCAAATTCATTCATTGCCTCTTTTATTCTATCTTTATTCATAGTTTCATTGTTAGGTTTCAGCAAGTCTATCCTTACTTCGCATTGATAATTGCGAAATTGAATTTCACAATAAAGAAATTGAATTATCATAATTTACAGGTTTTGAAAAATTAAATGATCATTAAAGGATATTTAAATGAAAGGAATTTAGACTCTTCTTTAAATTTCTGTATATACAAAAAAACATTTATGTTAAAATTTTACAATAATGAAATGTTAATGATCACAAAATCTTCTTGTATTATAATGCAACAATTGTTACACGTTTAAAATTTTTGCAGATTCTTTCATTACCTCTTATATTCTAACTTTTTTTACCATTTCATTATTGGATTTCCTCGAATTCTATCGTTACTTCGCATTAGTAATTGTCAAATGGAATTTAACAATCACAAAATTGAATTATCATAATTTACAGCTTTTGTAAAATTAAATGATCATTAAAGGATATTTACTTGAAAGGAATTTAGCCACTTCTTTAAATTTCTGTATATACAAAAAAACATTTATGTTAAAATTTTACAATAATGAAATGTTAATGATCACAAAATCTACTTGTATTATAATGCAACAATTGTTATACGTTTAAAATTTTTGCACATTCTTTCATTACCTCTTATATTCTAACTTTTTTTACCATTTCATTATTGGATTTCCTCCAATTCTATCATTACTTCGCATTAGTAATTGTCAAATTGAATTTAACAATCGCGAAATTGAATTATCATAATTTACAGCTTTTGTAAAATTACATGATCGTTAAAGGATATTTACTTGAAAGGAATTTAGCCACTTCTTTAAATTTCTGTATATACAAAAAAACATCTATGTTAAAATTTTACAATAATGAAATGTTAAAGATCACAAAATCTTCTTGTATTATAATGCAACAACTGTTACCCGTTTAAAATTGCTACACATTCTTTCATTACCTCTTTTATTCTAACTTTTTTCACCGTTTCATTATTGGATTCCACTAATTCTATCATTACATCACACTGATAATTGTCAAATTGAATTTGGCAATAAAGAAATTGAAGTATCAAAATTTTTAACTTTTGTAAAATTAGCCTCCTATTTAAATTTCAATAACTACAAAAAAACATTTCTGTTAAAATTTTACAATAATGAATGGTTAATGATAACAAAATCTTTTTATATTATCTTACAACATTTGTTATCGATTTAAAATTTTTGCACATTCAATCGTTACCTCATTTTTTCTATTATTCATAGTTTCACTATTGGATTTCCTCTAATTCTATCATTACATCACAGTGATAATTGTCAAATTGAATTTGACAATAAAGAAATTGAATTATCAAAATTTTTCACTTTTGTAAAATTAAATGAACTATAATGGTTATGTAATTGAAAGAAAATTAGCCTATTCTTTAAATTTCATTAACTACATAAAAACATTTCTGTTAAAATTTTACAATAATGAAAGGTTAATGATAACAAAATCTTTTTGTATTATCATGCAACAATTGTGACTCGTTTAAAATTTTTGCACAATCATTCGTTACCTCTTTTTTTCTAACATTATCGATAGTTTAACTGTCGGATTTCCACTAATTCTATCATTACATCACACTGATAATTGTCAAATTGAGTTTGCCAATAAAGAAATTGAATTATCAAAATTTTTCACTTTTGTAAAATTAAATGAACTATAATGGTTATGTAATTGAAAGAAAATTAGCTTCTTCTTTAAATTTCAATAACTACATAAAAACATTTCTGTTAAAGTTTTACAATAATGAAAGGTTAATGATAACAAAATCTTTTTGTATTATCATGCAACAATTGTGACTCGTTTAAAATTTTTGCACAATCATTTGTTACCTCTTTTTTTCTAACATTATCGATAGTTCAACTGTCGGATTTCCACTAATTCTATCATTACATTACACTAATAATTGTCAAATTGAATTTGGCAATAAAGAAATTGAATTATCAAAATTTTTAACTTTTCAAAAATTAAATGAACTATAAAGGATTCCAAATTGAATGAAAATTAGCCTCTTCTTTAAATTTCTATAACTACATAAAAACATCTCTGTTAAAATTTTACAATAATGAATGGTTAATAATAACAAAATCTTTTTGTATTATCTTGCAACATTTGTTACCCGTTTAAAATTTTTGCACATTCATTCATTACCTCCTTTTTTCTAATATTATTCATAGTTTCACTACTGGATTTCCTCTAATTCTATCATTACATCACATGGATAATTGTCAAATTAAACTTGACAATAAAGAAATTGAATTTTCAAAATTTCTAACTTATGTAAAATTAAATGAACTATAAAGGATTTGTAATTGAAGGAAAATTAGCCCCTTCTTTAAATTTCAATAACTACATAAAAACATTTCTGTTAAAATTTTACAATAATGAAAGGTTAATGATAACAAAATCTTTTTGTATTATCTTGCAACATTTGTTACCCGTTTAAAATTTTTGCACATTCATTTGTTAGCTCTTTTTTTCTAACATTATTCATAGTTTCACTATTGGATTTCCTCTAATTCTATCATTAGATGACACGGATAATTGTCAAATTGAATTTGACAATAAAGAAATTGAGTTTTCAAAATTTTTAACTTTTGTAAAATTAAATGAACTATAAAGGATTTGTAATTGAAGGAAAATTAGCCCCTTCTTTAAATTTCAATAACTGCATAAAAACATTTCTGTTAAATTTTTACAATAATGAAACGTTAATGGTAAAAAAAGCTTTTGGTATTATCATGCAACAATTGTTACCCGTTTAAAATTTTTGCACAATCATTCGTTACCTCTTTTTTTCTAACATTATTCATAGTTTCACTGTTGGATTTCCTCTAATTCTATCATTACATCACACTGATAACTGTCGAATTGATTTGATAATAAAGAAATTGAATTATCAAAATTTTTAACATTTGTAAAATTAAATGAACAATAAAGGATTTGTAATTGAAAAATAATTAGCCTCTTCTTTAAATTTCAATAACAACATAGAAACATTTCTATTAAAATTTAACAATAATGAAAGGTCAATGATAACAAAATCTTTTTGTATTATCTTGCAACATTTGTTACCCGTTTAAAATTTTTGCACATTCATTCGTTACCTCATTTTTTCTAACATTATTCACAGTTTCACTGTTAGATTTCCTCTATATCTATCATTACATTACACTGACAATTGTCAAATAGAATTTGACAATAAAAAAATTGAATTATCAAAATTTTTAACTTTTATAAAATTAAATGAACTATAATGGTTCTGTAATTGAATGAAAATTAGCCTCTTCTTTAAATTTCAATAACTACATAAAAACATTTCTGTTAAAATTTTACAATAACGAAAGGTTAATGATAACAAAATCTTTTTTTATTATCATGCAACAATTGTTACTCCTTTAAAATTTTTGCACAATCATTCGTTATCTCTTTTTTTCTAACATTATTCATCGTTTCACTATTGGATTTCCACTAATTCTATCATTACATCACACTGATAATTGTCAAATTGAATTTGGCAATAAAGAAATTGAATTATCAAAATTTTTAACTTTTGTAAAATTAAATGAACTATAAAGGATTTGAAATTGAATGAAAATTAGCCTCCTCTTTAAATTTCAATAACTATAAAAAAAACATTTCTGTTAAAATTTTACAATAATGAAAGGTTAATGATAACAAAATCTTTTTGTATTATCTTGCAACATTTGTTACCCGTTTAAAATTTTTGCACATTCATTCGTTACCTCATTTTTTCTATTATTCATAGTTTCACTGTTGGATTTCCTGTAATTCTATCATTACATCACAGTGATAATTGTCAAATTGAATTTGACAATAAAGAAATTGAATTTTCAAAATTTTTAACTTTTGTAATATTAAATGAACTATAAAGGATTTGTAATTGATGGAAAATTAGCCTCTTCTTTAAATTTCAATAACTACATAAAAACGGTTCTGTTAAAATTTTACAATAATGAAAGGTTAATGATAGCAAAATCTTTTTTTATTATCTTGCAACATTTGTTACCCATTTAAAATTTTTGCACATTCATTCGTTACCTCTTTTTTTCAAACATTATTCATTGTTTCACTGTTGGATTTGCCCTAGTTCTATCATTTCATCACTCGGATAATTGTCAGATTGAATTTGACAATAAAGAAATTGAATTATCAAAATTTTTAACTTTTGAAAAATTAAATCAACTATAAGGATATGTAAATGAAAGAAAATTAGCCTCTTCTTTAAATTTCAATAACTGCATAAAAACATTTCTGTTAAAGTTTTACAATAGTGAAAGCTTAATGGTAACAAAATCTTATTGTATTGTCATGCAACAATTGTTACCCGTTTAAAATTTTTGCACAATCATTCGTTACCTCTTTTTTTCTAACATTATTCTTAGTTTCACTGTTAGATTTCCTCTAATTCTATCATTACATCACACTGATAATTGTCAAATTGATTTGACAATAAAGAAATTGATTTATCAAAATTTTTAACATTTGTAAAATTAAATGTACTGTAATTGATTTGTAATTGACAAATAATTAGCCTCTTCTTTAAATTTCAATAACAACATAAAAACATTTCTATTAAAATTTTACAATAATGAAAGGTTAATGATAACAAAATCTTTTTGTATTATCATGCAACAATTGTGACGCGTTTAAAACTTTTGCATAATCATTCGTTACCACTTTTTTTCTAACATTATTGATAGTTTAACTGTTGGATTTCCACTAATTCTATCATTACATTACACTGATAATTTTCAAATTGAATTTGGCAATAAAGAAATTGAATTATCAAAATTTTTAACTTTTGTAAAATTAAATGAACTATAAAGGATTTGAAATTGAATGAAAATTAGCCTCTTCTTTAAATTTCAATAACTACAAAAAAATATTTCTGTTAAAATTTTACAATAATGAAAGGTTAATTGATGTGCCTAAATACACTTAAAAGCACATCCAAAAGACTTAAGAAAAGATATCTCAAGTCTAGGCAAAATCGGATCAAAAAATGGCACTTTTCAAATGAAACCTAATGATGAAATGATGAAATTCAAACAACTAATGATATAATCTGAATACTACAATGGAAATGGCTTCTAACAACACTCTAATTTCATATAATCCATGAAAATGAAGCCTCAATTTGATAAAAGAAAACCGTCACAAAACAATCCCTTTTCTAATGGTGAAAATCACGTTAACAAGGAAATCCTTAAAGATGAATTGAATCAACTTGATAATTCCTTCAAATAATCACAAGAATTCGTGGATACAACAAGTAAATTTGACCAAGAATGTTCTAATCCAACCCTAGATATTACGCACTAGAGAAGAAAAAGAAAACACAACAAGTAGGAATTGATATGACTTACAATTTCCAATTGTTGCACTCACCACAATTTCAACTTCTTGGGATTGAAATTGATAAGAGAATTTGGAATTAGGAAAACCCTAAGCCCTCTCACGAAATGTGAAGTGTTTTTTCTGCAAAATTAGCCTCCTCAAACCCTCTCTTAAGCAAGTATTTATACTTGCTACTCCTAGGGTTAAAAAGTGATCAAAATTACAAGTTTACCACTTTTAAGGTGGCTAGCCCTAAATGAAAATTACATGGAAATAAAAGTGTCCTAGAACCAAAATAAAACTAAAATAGTTCATAAAAGAAGAAATATATAAAATAAATGGTCTTCATGACGCCGGTCTTCTATAGGATCCATCGGCTCAGCTCATCGCCGGTTCAGGTCGGTCTATGGATAACCCACAAGCTGAGTCTGAGGGAGTTTGTCCATTGCCCTATAGAATATGATAAGTGTACCTATTGGAATATATAATACATGAATAAGAGAAAAGAAGTTAGATAACAAATAATTCCGGGGTCGATTTGCTCAAAATGGGTCCCCATCTCCAAGATTCGAAATCTTTTAATTCTTGCCCTAATGATAAGTCTTGTTGGATTTTGATTCCTATCATCTCCTTGGGCCTCAAAAAGATTTGTCCTCAAATCTGGCAGATCAAATGCAGTAGAGACTTTGTTTCCTCTTAGCAAGTCACCTGAAGAAATATCTTTGCAGAATCCCAATATCTGAAATACTACAGGTGGTGATTGTTTTCTTTCCTCCATTTCTAAGATGTATCTCTTCTGCAACACAAATAATGACCCATTATTTACTGAGATGTCCCCAAAATCAACCCATTTCACTGATATTGTATCTTCCTTTTCTAACTCATCTGTATGTCGCTGATCTTCATGGTCTTCTAAGGGTTGGCCCAACTGCTCATTATCCTCTATGACCTCTAAAGGTGAACACAACTGTCTCTGTACATTTTGGTTCTCTGGTGGTCTACTCGTCTGACTATGATCATCAGGATCCTCTAAATGTTTGATCATGTGGCTGTGATCCTCACGAACCTGTGATGGTTGTTTTATTTGTCTTTGCATCTCCTGGACCTCTGATGGTGACATAGGGTTCAATACTATACATTTACCATCCTTTTTAAACATATAAGTATTTCTATACCCATCATGTAATACTATCCTGTCATATAACCATGGTCTACCAAGTAATATATGGGATGCACAAAGAGGAAGAATATCACATTCAAGCTCATCATAGTACTTATTCCCTATATTGAAGGGTACCCTAGCCCTTTGAGTCACACAAAGACCATCCTGATCATTTAACCAATGTAATGTATAGGGTTTGGGATGTGGGATAGTTTCAAGTTTCAACTTCGATACTAATGATGCAGCTACAACATTAGTACAACTACCACCATCAATAATAATTGTGCACAAGTTTCCTTGTACCCTACAAGAAGTATGGAACAAGTTTTTTCTTTGTCCCTCAACAATGGTTTGAAAGGAAGTCAAGTCCCGATGCAATATGTTAGTAGACAAATACAACTCACTTGACATTGTTGCTTACTGATTTCAATAACCTCAATACACTTCACCACACCATGGCAACACACCCTTACACGCCCCTACACACCCACGATGCTCACAATTAACCAATACAAGAAATGCTTATTGTTACTTCAAGTAAATTCAAGTGAAATAATTGAAGCACAATGAAATAATTCTTGGTACTTCAAGTAAAGTTAAATAAATGAAGTACACACACAATTACTTTCAAGTAGATAGAATTAAATTCAACCACTAGTGTTTAAGTAATTAGTTCAATTACTTTCACACTTTAATGACTTGTTTGAATTTTAAATTCCACTACTTAACCTTCCTTTTCTTGCCTTGATTTCACACTTCAAATAACCACAATGTGCAGCACTTTACACTATACAAAACTCCACAAATTTACACCACCACACACACCTCAATTACGGTGCACTCACTTCATCACAACACCCACGGCAACAACAACAAATTACACTCCACTTCCACGGCAATGATAACAAATGGCTACAACAACAAATATACTCCACTTCCAAGGCAGTAATAACAAAATGTACCTCACTCCCCACAAGTTCTAACCACAACTCACAACATAATAGGCAGCAATTTCAATTTGAAATTCAAACAACTTCACTTATTGCAAGCCTTCCTCAATTGGTAACAATGAATTCAAATTCAAATAGCAATCATTAACTCCCACAACTTAATTGCATATGTTTGAATTCAAATAAATCCTTTCTAATCAAACTCAATACAATATGCAAAATATACCTCCCCAATTCAAAATTTGCAAAATGGAATTACAACAACAAGCTTGACAACCTTTTCTATGCAAAAAGCTAGTCACGGTAAGAAAAGGCATTTTTTTTTTCAATTTCACAAAATTGTTGAATTAACAACACTTCTATTCTTTTTTCCTTCCACGAAATTTATTAATCACAAGATGATACAACAACCTTCCAAATCAACTCCAACAATCATCAAATCAAATCCCAATCCAAAACAATTTCGCAATATCAAACAACAACAACAACACAATTTCGGTTTTCACTTAATCAACCCTATTTGATGATCACTTCCACGAAATTGAATACAACCAATTCCCTTCTCTCAACAAGAGCTCTGATACCAAAAAGATGATGTGCCTAAATCCAAGCTTAAGCACAATTGAAAGATTCAAGAAAAACTATCTCAAGTCAAGGCAAAATCGGATCCAAAAATGGCACTTTTCAAATGAAACCTAATGATGAAATGATGAAATTCAAACAACTAATGATATAATCTGAATACTACAATGGAAATGGCTTCTAACAACACTCTAATTTCATATAATCCACGAAAATGAAGCCTCAATTTGATAAAAGAAAACCGTCACAAAACAATCCCTTTTCCAATGGTGAAAATCACGTTAACAAGGAAATCCTTAAAGATGAATTGAATCAACTTGATAATTCCTTCAAATAATCACAAGAATTCGTGGATACAACAAGTAAATCTGACCAAGAATGTTCTAATCCAACCCTAGATATTACACACTAGAGAAGAAAAAGAAAACACAACAAGTAGGAATTGATATGACTCACAATTTCCAATTGTTGCACTCGCCACAATTTCAACTTCTTGGGATTGAAATTGATAAGAGAATTTGGAATTAGGAAAACCCTAAGCCCTCTCACGAAATGTGAAGTGTTTTTTTTGCAAAATTAGCCTCCTCAAACCCTCTCTTAAGCAAGTATTTATACTTGCTACTCCTAGGGTTAAAAAGTACTCAAAATTACAAGTTTGCCACTTTTAAGGTGGCTAGCCCTAAATGAAAATTACATGGAAATAAAAGTGTCCTAGAACCAAAATAAAACTAAAATAGTTCATAAAAGAAGAAATATATAAAATAAATGGTCTTCATGACGCCGGTCTTCTATAGGATCCATCGGCTCAGCTCATCGCCGGTTCAGGTCGGTCTATGGATAACCTACAAGCTGAGTCTGAGGGAGTTTGTCCATTGCCCTATAGAATATGATAAGTGTACCTGTTGGAATATATAATACATGAATAAGAGAAAAGAAGTTAGATAACAAAAAATTCCGGGGTCGATTTGCTCAAAATGGTCCCCATCGCCAAGATTCGAAATCCTTTAATTCTTGCCCTAGTGATAAGTCTTGTCGGATTTTGATTCCTATCATTAATGATAACAAAATATTTTTGTATTATCTTGCAACATTTGTTACCCGTTTAAAATTTTTGCACATTCATTTGTTACCCAATTTTTTCTATTATTCATAGTTTCACTGTTGGATTTCCTCTAATTCTATCATTACATCACAGTGATAATTGTCAAATTGAATTTTACAATAAAAAATTGAATTATAAAAATTTTTCAATTTTCTAAAATTAAATGACCTATAATGGTTATGTAATTGAAATAAAATTAGCCTCTTCTTTAAATTTCAATAACTACATAAAAACATTTCTGTTAAAATTTTACAATAATGAGAGGTTAATGATAACAAAATCTTTTTGTATTATCATGCAACAATTGTGACTCGTTTAAAATTTTTGCGCAATCATTCATTACCTCTTTTTTTCAAACAATATCGATAGTTTAACTGTCGGATTTCCACTAATTCTATCATTACATCACATTGATAATTGTCAAATTGAATTTGGCAATAAAGAAATTGAATTATCAAAATTTTAAACTTTTGTAAAATTAAATGAACTATAAAGGATTTGAAATTGAATGAAAATTAGCCTCTTCTTTAAATTTCAATAACTACATAAATACAACTCTGTTAAAATTTTACAATAATGAAAGGTTAATGATAACAAAATCTTTTTGTGTTATCTTGCAACATTTGTTACCGTTTATAATTTTTTCACATTCATTCATTACCACTTTTTTTCTAACATTATTCATAGCATCACTATTGGATTTCCTCTAATTCTATCATTACAACACATGGATAATTGTCAAATTGAATTTGACAAGAAAGAAATTGAATTTTCAAAATTTCTAACTTTTGTAAAATTAAATGAACTATAAACGATTTGTAATTGAAGGAAAATTAGCCTCTTCTTTAGATTTCAATAACTACATAAAAACATTTCTGTTAAAATTTTACAATAATGAAAGGTTAATGAAAACAAAACCTTTTCATATTATCATGCAACAATTGTTACTCCTTTAAAATTTTTGCACAATCATTCGTTACCTCTATTTTTCTAACATTATTCATCGTTTCGCTATTGGATTTCCACCAATTCTATCATTACATCACACTGATAATTGTCAAATTGAATTTGACAATAAAGAAATTTAATTTTCAAAATTTTTAACTTTTGTAAAATTAAATGAACAATAAAGGATTTGTAATTAATGGAAAATTAGCCCTTCTTTAAATTTCAATAACTACGTAAAAACAATTCTTTTAAAACTTTACAATAATGAGGTTAATGATAACAAAATCTTTTTGTATTATCTTTCAACATTTATTACCCGTTTAAAATTTTTGCACATTCATTTGTTACCACTTTTCTTCTAACGTTATTCATAGTTTCCTTATTGGATTTCCTCTAATTCTATTATTACATCACACGGATAATTATCAAATTGAATTTGACAATAAAGAAATTTGATTTTGAAAATTTTTAACTTTTGTAAAATTAAATGAACTATAAACGATTTGTAATTGAATGAAATTTAGCCCCTTCTTTAAATTTCAATAACTACATAAAAACATTTTTGTTAAAATTTTACAATAATGAAAGGTTAATGATAACAAAATCTTTTTGTATTATCTTGCAACATTTGTTACCCGTTTAAAATTTTTGCACATTCATTTGTTACCACTTTTTTTCTAACATTATTCATAGTTTCACTATTGGATTTCCACTAATTCTATTATTACATCACACGGATAATTGTCAAATTCAATTTCACAATAAAGAAATTGAATTATCAAAATTTATAACATTTGTAAATTTAAATGAACTATAAAGGATTTGTAATTGAAAAATAATTAGCCTCTTCTTTAAATTTCAATAACAACATAAAAACTTTTCTATTAAAATTTTACAATAAAGAAAGGTTAATGATAACAAAATCTTTTTGTATTATCTTGCAACATTCGTTACCCGTTTAAAATTTTTGCACATTCATTCGTTACCTCATTTTTTCTAACATTATTCATAGTTTCACTGTTGGATTTCCTCTAATTCTATCATTACATCACTCGGATAATTGGCAAATTGAATTTGGCAATAAAGAAATTGAATTATCAAAATTTTTAACTTTTGTAAAATTAAATGAACTATAAAGGATTTGTAATTGAAAAATAATGAGCCTCTTCTTTAAATTTCAATAACAACATAAAAACTTTTCTATTAAAATTTTACAATAAAGGAAGCTTAATGATAACAAAATCTTTTTGTATTATCTTGCAACATTTGTTACCCGTTTAAAATTTTTCCACATTCATCCGTTACCTCATTTTTTCTAACATTAGTCGTAGTTTCACTGTTGGATTTCCACTAATTCTATCATTACATCACAGTGATAATTGTCAAATTGAATTTGACAATAAAGAAATTGAATTATCAAAATTTTTAACTTCTATAAAATTAAATGAACTATAATGGTTCTGTAATTGAATGAAAATTAACCTCTTCTTTAAATTTCAATAACTACATAAAGACAATTCTGTTAAAATTTTACAATAACGAAAGGTTAATGATAACAAAATCTTTTTTTTATTATCATCCAGCAATTGTTACCCGTTTAAAATTTTTGCACATTCATTCGTTACCTCTTTTTTTCAAACATTATTCATAGTTTCACTCTTGGATTTCCTCTAATTCTATCATTACATAACACGGATAATTGTCAAATTGAATTTCACAATAAAGAAATTGAATTATCAAAATTTATTACATTTGAAAAATTAAATGAAATAAAGGATTTGCAATTGAGAAATAATTAGCCTCTTCTTTAAATTTCAATAACAACATAAAAACATTTCTATTAAAATTTTACAATAATGAAAGGTTAATGATAACAAAATCTTTTTTTATTATCTTGCAACATTCGTTACCCGTTTAAAATTTTTGCACATTCATTCGTTACCTCATTTTTTCTAACATTATTCATAGTTTCATTGTTAGATTTCCTCTAATTCTATCATTACATCACACTGATAATTGTCAAATTGAATTTGGCAACAAAGAAATTGAATTATCAAAATTTTTAACTTTTGTAAAATTAAATGAACTATAAAGGATTTGTAAATAAAAAATAATTAGCCTCTTCTTTAAATTTCAATAACAACATAAAAACTTTTCTATTAAAATTTTACAATAAAGAAAGGATAATGATAACAAAATCTTTTTGTATTATCTTGCAACATTTGTTACCCGTTTAAAATTTTTGCATATTCATCCGTTACCTCATTTTTTCTAACATTAGTCGTAGTTTCACTGTTGGATTTCCTCTAATTCTGTCATTACATCACAGTGATAATTGTCAAATTGAAATTGACAATAAAGAAATTGAATTATCAAAATTTTTAACTTTTGTAAAATTAAATGAACTATAATGGTTCTGTAATTGAATGAAAATTTGCCTCTTCTTTAAATTTCAATAACTACTTACAAACATTTTTGTAAAATTTTACAATAACGAAAGGTCAATGATAACAAAATCTTTTTGTATTATCTTGCAACATTTGTTACCCATTTAAAATTTTTGCACATTCATCCGTTACCTCATTTTTTCTAACATTAGTCGTATTTTCAATGTTGGATTTCCTCTAATTCTATCATTACATCAACTGATAATTGTCAAATTGAATTTGACAATAAAGAAATTGAATTATCAAAATTTTAAATTTTGTAAAATTAAATTAACTATAAAGGATTTGTAATTGAAGGAAAATTAGCCTCTTCCTTAAATTTCAATAACTACATAAAAACATTTCTGTTAAAATTTTACAATAATGAAAGGTTAATGATAACAAAATCTTTTTGTATTATCTTGCAACATTCGTTACCCGTTTAAAATTTTTGCACATTCATTCGTTACCTCATTTTTTCTAACACAATTCATAGTTTCACTATTGGATTTCCTCTAATTCTATTATTACATCATACTGATAATTTTCAAATTGAATTTAGCAATAAAGAAATTGAATTATCAAAATTTTTAACTTTTGTAAAATTAAATGAACTATAAAGGATTTGAAATTGAATGAAAATTAGCCTCTTCTTTAAATTTCAATAACTACATAAAAACAACTCTGTTAAAATTTTACAATAATGAAAGGATAATAAACAAAACCTTTTCGTATTATCATGCAACAATTGTTACTCCTTCAATATTTTTGCACAATCATTCGTTACTTCTATTTTTCTAACATTATTCATCGTTTCGCTATTGGATTTCCACTAATTCTATCATTACATCACACTGATAATTGTCAAATTGAATTTGGCAAAAACGAAATTGAATTATCAAAATTTGTAACTTTTGTAAAATTAAATGAACTATAAAGGATTTGTAAAAGTAAAATAATTAGCCTCTTCTTTAAATTTCAATAACAACATTAAAACTTTTCTATTAAAATTTTACAATAAAGAAAGGATAATGATAACAAAATCTTTTTGTATTATCTTGCAACATTTGTGACCCGTTTAAAATTTTTGCACATTCATCCGTTGCCTCATTTTTTCTAACATTAGTCGTAGTTTCACTGTTGGATTTCCTCTAATTCTATCATTACATCACACTGATAATTGTCAAATTGAATTTGACAATAAAGAAATTGAATTATCAAAATTTTTAAATTTTGTAAAATTAAATGAACTATAAAGGATTTGTAATTGAAGGAAAATTAGCCTCTTCCTTAAATTTCAATAACTACATAAAAACATTTCTGTTAAAATTTTACAATAATGAAAGGTTAATGATAACAAAATCTTTTTGTATTATCATGCAACAATTGTGACTCGTTTAAAATTTTTGCACATCATTCGTTACCCTTTTTTCTAACATTATTCATAGTTTCACGTATGGATTTCTCTAATTCTATCATTACATCCACTGGATAATTGTCAAATTGAATTTGACAATAAAGAAATTGAATTATCAAAATTTTTAAATTTTGTAAAATTAAATGAACTATAAAGGATTTGTATTTGAAGGAAAATTAGCCCCTTCTTTAAATTTCAATAACTACATAAAAACAACTCTGTTAAAATTTTACAATAATGAAAGGTTAATGATAACAAAATCTTTTTGTATTATCTTGCGACATTTGTAACCCGTTTAAAATTTTTGGACATCCATTTGTTACCCCTTTTTTTCAACATTATTCATAGTTTCACTATTGGATTTCATCTAATTCTATCATTACGTCACATGGATAATTGTCAAATTGAATTTGACAATATAGAAATTGAATTTTCAAAATTTTTAACTTTTGTAAAATTAAATGAACTATAAAGGATTTGTAATTGAAGGAAAATTAGACCCTTCTTTAAATTTCAATAACTACATAAAAACATTTCTGTTAAAATTTTACAATAATGAAAGGTTAATGATAACAAAATCTTTTTGTATTATCTTGCAACATTTGTTACCCGTTTAAAATTTTTGCACATTCATTTGTTACCACTTTTTTTCTAACGTTATTCATAGTTTCCTTATTGGATTTCCTCTAATTCTATTATTACATCATACGGATAATTATCAAATTGAATTTGACAATAAAGAAATTTGATTTTGAAAATTTTTAACTTTTGTAAAATTAAATGAACTATAAACGATTTGTATTTGAAGGAAAATTAGCCCCTTCTTTAAATTTCAATAACTACATAAAAACATTTCTGTTAAAATTTGACAATAATGAAAGGTTAATGATAACAAACTCTTTTTGTATTATCTTGCAACATTTGTTACCCATTTAAAATTTTTGCACATTCATTTGTTACCACTTTTTTTCCAACACTATTCATAGTTTCACTATTGGATATCCTCTAATTCTATTATTACATCACACGGATAATTGTCAAATTGAATTTGACAATAAAGAAATTTAATTTTCAAAATTTCTAACTTATGTAAAATTAAATGAACTATAAAGGATTTGTAATTGAAGGAAAATAAGCCCCTTCTTTAAATTTCAATAACTACATAAAAACATTTCTGTTAAAATTTTACAATAATGAAAGGTTAATGATAACAAAATCTTTTTGTATTATCTTGCAACATTTGTTACCCGTTTAAAATTTTTGCACTTTCATTTGTTACCACTTTTTTCTAACATTATTCATAGTTTCACTATTGGATTTCCTCTAATTCTATTATTACATCACACGGATAATTGTCAAATTGAATTTGACAATAAAGAAATTTAATTTTCAAAATTTTTAACTTTTGTAAAATTAAATGAACTATAAAGGATTTGTAATTGAAGGAAATTAGCCCTTCTTTAAATTTCAATAACTACATAAAAACATTCTTTTAAAATTTTACAATAAGAAAGGTTAATGATAACAAAATCTTTTTGTATTATCTTGCAACATTCGTTACCCGTTTAAAATTTTTGCACATTCATTCGTTACCTCATTTTTTCTAACATTATTCATAGTTTCACTGTTGGATTTCCTCTAATTCTATCATTACATCACTTGGATAATTGGAAAATTGAATTTGGCAATAAAGAAATTGAATTATCAAAATTTTTAACTTTTGTAAAATTAAATGAACTATAAAGGATTTGTAATTGAAAAATAATGAGCCTCTTCTTTAAATTTCAATAACAACATAAAAACGTTTCTATTAAAATTTTACAATAAATGAAGCTTAATGATAACAAAATCATTTTGTATTATCTTGCAACATTTGTTACCCGTTTAAAATTTTCCCACATTCATCCGTTACCTCATTTTTTCTAACATTAGTCGTAGTTTCACTGTTGGATTTCCACTAATTCTATCATTACATCACAGTGATAATTGTCAAATTGAATTTGACAATAAAGAAATTGAATTATCAAATTTTTTAACTTCTGTAAAATTAAATGAACTATAATGGTTCTGTAATTGAATGAAAATTAACCTCTTCTTTAAATTTCAATAACTACATAATGACATTTCTGTTAAAATTTTACAATAACGAAAGGTTAATGACAACAAAATCTTTTTTTTATTATCATCCAACAATTGTTACCCGTTTAAAATTTTTGCACATTCATTCGTTACCTCTTTTTTTCCAACATTATTCATAGTTTCACTATTGGATTTCCTCTAATTCTATCATTACATAACACGGATAATTGTCAAATTGAATTTCACAATAAAGAAATTGAATTATCAAAATTTATAACATTTGTAAAATTAAATGAACTATAAAGGATTTGCAATTGAAAAATAATTAGCCTCTTCTTTAAATTTCAATAACAACATAAAAACATTTCTATTAAAATTTTACAATAATGAAAGGTTAATGATAACAAAATCTTTTTGTATTATCTTGCAACATTCGTTACCCGTTTAAAATTTTTGCACATTTATTCGTTACCTCATTTTCTTCTACCATTACCTCATTTTTTTAACATTAGTCTAGTTTCACTGTTGGATTTCCTCTAATTATATCATTACATCACACGGATAATTGTGAAATTGAATTTGACAATAAAGAAATTGAATTATCAAAATTTTTAACTTTTGTAAAATTAAATGAACTATAAAGGATTTGTAGTTGAAGGAAAATTAGCCTCTTCTTTAAATTTCAATAACTACATAAAAACATTTCTGTTAAAATTTACAATAATGAAAGGTTAATGATAACAAAATCTTTTTGTATTATCTTGCAACATTTGTTACCCGTTTAAAATTTTTGCACATTCATTTGTTACCACTTTTCTTCTAACGTTATTCATAGTTTCCTTATTGGATTTCCTCTAATTCTATTATTACATCACACGGATAATTATCAAATTGAATTTGACAATAAAGAAATTTGATTTTCAAAATTTTTAACTTTTGTAAAATTAAATGAACTATAAACGATTTGTATTTGAAGGAAAATTAGCCCCTTCTTTAAATTTCAATAACTACATAAAAACATTTCTGTTAAAATTTTACAATAATGAAAGGTTAATGATAACAAAATCTTTTTG
Source organism: Laguncularia racemosa (assembly GCA_037954665.1). NCBI lineage: Eukaryota > Viridiplantae > Streptophyta > Magnoliopsida > Myrtales > Combretaceae > Laguncularia > Laguncularia racemosa. Next base: position 2,095,577 of record JBBMOL010000133.1, read on the forward strand.
TATTATCTTGCAACATTTGTTACCCGTTTAAAATTTTTGCACATTCATTTGTTACCACTTTTTTGCTAACATTATTCATAGTTTCACTATTGGATTTCCTCTAATTCTATTATTACATCACACGGATAATTGTCAAATTCAATTTCCCAATAAAGAAATTGAATTATCAAAACTTATAACATTTGTAAATTTAAATGAACTATAAAGGATTTGTAATTGAAAAATAATTAGCCTCTTCTTTAAATTTCAATAACAACATAAAAACTTTTCTATTAAAATTTTACAATAAAGAAAGGTTAATGATAACAAAATCTTTTTGTATTATCTTGCAACATTCGTTACCTGTTTAAAATTTTTGCACATTCATCCGTTACCTCATTTTTTCTAACATTATTCATAGTTTCACTGTTGGATTTCCTCTAATTCTATCATTACATCACTCGGATAATTGGCAAATTGAATTTGCAATAAAGAAATTAAATTATCAAAATTTTTAACTTTTGTAAAATTAAATGAACTATAAGGATTTGTAATTGAAAGAAAATTAGCCTCTTCTTTAAATTTCAATAACTACATAAAAACTTTTCTGTTAAAATTTTACAATAAGAAAGGTTAATGATAACAAAATCTTTTTGTATTATCTTGCAACATTGTTACCCGTTTAAATTTTTCACATTCATTCGTTACCTCTTTTTTCTAACATTATTCATAGTTTCACTGTTGGATTTCCGCTAATTCTATCATTACATCACACTGATAATTTTAAAATTGAATTTGGCAATAAAGAAATTGAGTTATCAAAATTTTACTTTTGTAAAATTAAATGTACTATAATGGCTCTGTAATTGAATGAAAATTAGCCTCTTCTTTAAATTTCAATAACTACATTAAAAACATTTCTGTTAAAATTTTACAATAACGAAAGGTTAATGATAACAAAATCTTTTTGTATTATCTTGCAACATTTGTTACCCATTTAAAATTTTTGCACATTCATCCGTTACCTCATTTTTTCTAACATTAGTCGTAGTTTCACTATTGGATTTCCTCTAATTCTATCATTACATCACACTGATAATTGTCAAATTGAATTTGACAATAAAGAAATTGAATTATCAAAATTTTTAACTTTTGTAAAATTAAATGAACTATAATGGTTCTGTAATTGAATGAAAATTAGCCTCTTCTTTAAATTTCAATAACTACATAAAAACATTTCTGTTAAAATTTTACAATAACGAAAGGTTAATGATAACAAAATCTTTTTTATTATCATGCAACAATTGTTACTCCTTTAAAATTTTTGCACAATCATTCGTTACCTCTATTTTTCTAACATTATTCATCGTTTCACTATTGGATTTCCACTAATTTTATCATTACATCACTCGGATAATTGTCAAATTGAATTTGCAATAAAGAAATTGAATTATCAAAATTTTTAACTTTTGTAAAATTAAATGAACTATAAAGAATTTGTAATTGAAAAATAATTAGCCTCTTGTTTAAATTTCAATAACAACATAAAAACTTTTCTATTAAAATTTTACTATAAAGAAAGGTTAATGATAACAAAATCTTTTTGTATTATCTTGCAACATTCGTTACCCGTTTAAAATTTTTGCACATTCATTCGTTACCTCTTTTTTTCTAACATTATTCATAGTTTCCATTTGGATTTCCCTAATTCTATCATTACATCACACTGATAATTGTCAAATTGAATTTGACAATAAAGAAAGTGAATTATCAAAATTTTTAACTTTTGTAAAATTAAATGAACTATAAAGGATTTGTAATTGAAGGAAAATTAGCCCCTTCTCAAATTTCAATAACTACATAAAAACATTTCTGTTAAAATTTTACAATAATGAAAGGTTAATGATAACAAAATCTTTTTGTATTATCTTGCAACATTTGTTACCCGTTTAAAATTTTTGCACATTCATTCGTTACACTTTTTTTCTAACATTATTCATAGTTTCACTATTGGATTTCCTCTAATTCTATTTACATCACACTGGGTAATTGTCAAATTGAATTTCACAATAAAGAAATTGAATTATCAAAATTTTAACATTTGTAAAATTAAATGAACTATAAAGGATTTGTAATTGAAAAAAATTAGCCTCTCTTTAAATTTCAATAACAACATAAAAACATTTCTGTTAAAATTTTACAATAATGAAAGGTTAATGATAACAAAATCTTTTTGTATTATCTTGCAACATTCGTTACCCGTTTAAAATTTTTGCACATTCATCCGTTACCTCATTTTTTCTAACATTAGTCGTAGTTTCACTGTTGGATTTCCTCTAATTCTATCATTACATCACACTGATAATTGTCAAATTGAATTTGATGATAAAGAAATTGAATTATCAAAATTTTTAACTTTTGTAAAATTAAATGAACTATACTGGTTCTGTAATTGAATGAAAATTAGCCTCATCTTTAAATTTCAATAACTACATAAAAACATTTCTGTAAAATTTTACAATAAGAAAGGTTAATGATAACAAAATCTTTTTTTATTATAATGCAACAATTGTTACTCCTTTAAAATTTTTGCACAATCATTCGTTAGCTCTATTTTTCTAACATTATTGAACGTTTCACTATTGGATTTCCTCTAATTCAATCATTACATCACACAGACAAATTTTCAAATTGAATTTGGCAATAAAGAAATTGAATTATCAAAATTTTTAACTTTTGAAAAATTAAATGAACTATAACGGATTTGTAATTGAAAAATAATTAGCCTCTTCTTTAAATTTCAATAACAACTATAAAAACTTTCTATAAAAATTTTACATATAAAGAAGGTTAATGATAACAAAATCTTTTTGTACTTGAACATTGTTACCCGTAATTTTTGCATTCATTCGTTACTTTTTTTCTAATATCTGTTTACTTTGGATTCCCTAATTCTATATTACATCAACGATAATTTCAAATGATTTACATAAGAAATTGAATTATCAATTTAACTTTTGTAATTAAATGAACTATAAAGGATTTGTAATGAAGAAAAATAGCTCTCTTTAAATTTCAATAATACAAAAACATCTTAAAATTTTAAATAATGAAGGTTAATGATAACAAAATCTTTGTATATGAACATCGTACCGTTTAAATTTTTGCACATCATTCGTTACCTTTTTTCTAACATATTGTTTACTGTGGATTTCCTAATTCTATCATTACATCACATGATAATTTCAAATTGAATTTGATAAAGAAATGAATTACAAAATTTTTAACTTTTGTAAATAAATGAACTATAAGATTGATTAAAAATAGCCTCTTTAAATTTCATAACTACATAAAAACATCTGTAAAATTAAATAAAGTTATGAAACAAATCTTTTAATACATTTGTACTAATTTGACATCATGTTACTTTTTTACATATTAGTTTATTATTTCCTAATTCATTAATAAGATAATTTCATGAATTAATAAATTGATCAAAATTAACTTTGTAACTCTTTAAATTTCAATAACTACATAAAAACATTCTGTTAAAATTTTACAATAATGAAAGGTTAATGATAACAAAAATCTTTTTGTATTATCTTGCAACATTTGTTACCCGTTTAAAATTTTTGGACATTCATTCGTTACCTCATTTTTTCTAACATTATTCATAGTTTCACTTTGGATTTCCTCTAATTCTATCTTACATCACACGGATAATTGTCAAATTGAATTTGACAATAAAGAAATTGAATTATCAAAATTTATAACTTTTGTAAAATTAAATGAACTATAAAGGATTTGTAATTGAAAAAATTAGCCTCTTCTTAAATTTCAATAACTACATAAAAACCATTTCTTACAAAATTTTACAATAATGAAAGGTTAATGATAACAAAATCTTTTTGTATTATCTTGCAACTTTCGTTACCATTTAAAATTTTTGCACATTCATCGTTACCCTCATTTTTTTCTAACATTAGTCGTAGTTTCACTGTTGGATTTCCGATAATTCTATCATTACATACACTGATAATTGTCAAATTGAATTTGAAATAAAGAAAGTGAATTATCAAAATTTTTAACTTTTGTAAAATTAAATGAACTATAAAGGATTGTAATTGAAGGAAAATTTAGCCTCATCTTTAAATTTCAATAACTACATAAAAACATTTCTGTTAAAATTTTACAATAATGAAAGGTTAATGATAACAAAATCTTTTTGTATTATCAGCAACATATTGTTACTCGTTTAAAATTTTTGCACAATCATTCGTTACCTCTTTTTTTCTAACATTATTGATAGTTTAACTGTTGGATTTCGCTTAATTCTATCATTACATCACACTGATAATTTCAAATTGAATTTGCAATAAAGAAATTGAATTTCAAAATTTTTTAACTTTTGTAAAATTAAATGAACTATAAAGGATTTGAAATTGAGAAAAATTAGCCTCTTCTTTAAATTTCAATAACTACATAAAAACAACTCTGTTAAAATTTTACAATAATGAAAGGTTAATGATAACAAAATCTTTTTGTATTATCTTGCAACATTTGTTACCGTTTAAAATTTTTGCATCATTCATTCGTTACCTCTTTTTTCTAACATTATTCATAGTTTCACTGTTGGATTTCCTCTAATTCTATTGTTACATCACACGGATAATTGTCAAATTGAATTTCAACAATAAAGAAATTGAATTATCAAAATTTTAACATTTGTAAAATTAAATGAACTATAAAGGATTTGTAATTGAAGGAAAATTAGCCTCATCTTTAAATTTCAATAACTACATAAAAACATTTCTGTTAAAATTTTACAATAATGAAAGGTTAATGATAAAAAAATCTTTTTGTATTATCTTGCAACATTAGTTACCCGTTTAAAATTTTTGCACATTCATCCGTTACCTCATTTTTTCTAACATTAGTCGTAGTTTCACTGTTGGATTTCCTCTAATTCTATCATTACATCACACTGATAATTGTCAAATTGAATTTGACAATAAAGAAATTGAATTATCAAAATTTTTAACTTTTGTAAAATTAAATGAACTATAAAGGATTTGTAATTGAAGGAAAATTAGCCTCATCTTTAAATTTCAATAACTACATAAAAACAGCTCTGTTAAAATTTTACAATAATGAAAGGTTAATGATAACAAAATCTTTTTGTATTATCTTGCAACATTTGTTACCGTTTAAAATTTTTGCGACATTCATTCGTTACCTCTTTTTTTCTAACATTATTCATAGTTTCACTATTGGATTTCCTCTAATTCTATTGTTACATCACACGGATAATTGTCAAATTGAATTTCACAATAAAGAAATTGAATTATCAAAATTTATAACATTTGTAAAATTAAATGAACTATAAAGGATTTGTAATTGAAAAATAATTAGCCTCTTCTTTAAATTTCAATAACAACATAAAAACCTATTCACTAAAATTTTACAATAAAGAAAGGTTAATGATAACAAAATCTTTTTGTATTATCTTGCAACATTCGTTACCCGTTTAAAATTTTTGCACATTCATCGTTACCTCATTTTTTCTAACATTAGTCGTAGTTTCACTGTTGGATTTCCTGCTAATTCTATCATTACATCACACTGATAATTGTCAAATTGAATTTGACAATAAAGAAAGTGAATTATCAAAATTTTTAACTTTGTAAAATTAAATGAACTATAAAGGATTTGTAATTGAAGGAAAATTAGCCTCATCTTTAAATTTCAATAACTACATAAAAACATTTCTGTTAAAATTTTACAATAATGAAAGGTTAATGATAACAAAATCTTTTTGTATTATGAAGCATCAATTGTACTCGTTTAAAATTTTTGCACAATTCATTCGTTACCTCTTTTTTTCTAACATTAGTTATAGTTTAAATGTTGGATTTCCGCTAATTCTATCATTACATCACACTGATAATTTTCAAATTGAATTTGCAATAAAAGAAATTGAATTATCAAAATTTTTAACTTTTGTAAAATTAAATGAACTATAAAGGATTTGTAAATTGAAGAAAAATTAGCCTCTTCTTTAAATTTCAATAACTACATAAAAAACTTTCTCGTTAAAATTTTACAATAAAGAAAGGTTAATGATAACAAAATCTTTTGTATTATCTTGCAACATTCGTTACCCGTTTAAAATTTTTGCACATTCATCCGTTACCTCATTTTTTCTAACATTATGTCGTAGTTTCACTATTGGATTTCCTCTAATTCTTATTCATCACACTGATAATTGTCAAATTGAATTTGACAATAAAGAAAGTGAATTATCAAAATTTTTAACTTTTGTAAAATTAAATGAACTATAAAGGATTTGTAATTGAAGGAAAATTAGCCTCATCTTTAAATTTCAATAACTACATAAAAACATTTCTGTTAAAATTTTACAATAATGAAAGGTTAATGATAACAAAATCTTTTTGTATTATCATGCAACATTTGTTACCCGTTTAAAATTTTTGCACATTCATTCGTTACCTCTTTTTTTCTAACATTATTCATAGTTTCACTATTGGATTTCCTCTAATTCTATCATTACATCACACTGATAATTGTCAAATTGAATTTGACAATAAAGAAATTGAATTATCAAATTTTAACTTTTGTAAAATTAAATGAACTATAAGGATTTGAATTGAATGAAAATTAGCCTCTTCTTTAAATTTCAATAACTAAAAAACATTTTTGTTAAAATTTTACAATAATGAAAGGTTAATGATAACAAAATCTTTTGTATTATCTTGAACATACATTGTTACCGTTTAAAATTTTTGCACATTCATTCGTTACCTCTTTTTTTCTAACATTATTATAGTTTCAACTGTTGGATTTCCCTAATTCTATCATTACATCACACTGATAATTGTCAAATTGAATTTGCAATAAAGAAATTGAATTATCAAAATTTTTAACTTTTGTAAAATTAAATGAACTATAAAGGATTTGAAATGAATGGAAAATTAGCCTCTTCTTTAAATTTCAATAACTACATAAAAACATTTCTATTAAAATTTTACAATAAAGAAAGGTTAATGATAACAAAATCTTTTTGTATTATCTTGCAACATTCGTTACCCGTTTAAAATTTTGCACATTCATTCGTTACCTAATTTTTTCTAAAATTATTCATAGTTTCACTGTTGGATTTCCTCCAATTCTATCATTACATCACACTGATAATTGTCAAATTGAATTTGACAATAAAGAAATTGAATTATCAAAATTTTTAACTTTTGTAAAATTAAATGAACTATAAAGGATTTGTAATTGAAGGAAAATTAGCCTCATCTTTAAATTTCAATAACTACATAAAAACAATTTCTGTTAAAATTTTACAATAATGAAAGGTTAATGATAACAAAATCTTTTTGTATTATCTTGCAACATTTGTTACCCGTTTAAAATTTTTGGACATTCATTCGTTACCTCTTTTTTTCTAACATTATTCATAGTTTCACTATTGGATTTCCTCTAATTCTATTATTACATCACACGGATAATTGTCAAATTGAATTTCACAATAAAGAAATTGAATTATCAAAATTTTAACTTTTGTAAAATTAAATGAACTATAAAGGATTTGTAATTGAAGGAAAATTAGCCTCTTCTTTAAATTTCAATAACTACATAAAAACACTGTTAAAAATTTTACAATAAAGAAAGGTTAATGATAACAAAATCTTTTTGTATTATCTTGCAACATTCCTTACCGTTTAAAATTTTTGCACATTCATTCGTTACCTCATTTTTTCTAACATTAGTCATAGTTTCACTGTTGGATTTCCACTAATTCTATCATTACATCACACTAATAATTGTCAAATTGAATTTGACAATAAAGAAAGTGAATTATCAAAATTTTTAACTTTTGTAAAATTAAATGAACTATAAAGGATTTGTAATTGAAGGAAAATTAGCCTCATCTTTAAATTTCAATAACTACATAAAAACATTTCTGTTAAAATTTTACAATAATGAAAGGTTAATGATAACAAAATCTTTTTGTATTATCATGCAACAATTGTGACTCGTTTAAAATTTTTGCACAATCATTCGTTACCTCTTTTTTTCTAACATTATTGATAGTTTAACTGTTGGATTTCCGCTAATTCTATCATTACATCACATGATAATTTTCAAATGAATTTGCAATAAAGAAATTGAATTATCAAAATTTTTAACTTTTGAAAATTAAATGAACTATAAAGGATTTGAATTGAATGAAAATTAGCCTCTTCTTTAAATTTCAATAACTACATAAAAACAACTCTGTTAAAATTTTACAATAAGAAAGGTTAATGAAACAAAATCTTTTTGTATTATCTTGCAACATTGTTACCCGTTTAAAATTTTTGACATTCATTCGTTACCTCTTTTTTCTAACATTATTAGTTTCACTATTGGATTTCCTCTAATTCTATCATTACATCACACTGATAATTGTCAAATTGAATTTACAATAAAGAAATTGAATTATCAAAATTTTAACTTTGTAAAATTAAATGAACTATAAAGGATTTGTAATGAAGAAAATTAGCCTCTTCTTTAAATTTCAATAACTACATAAAAAACTTCTTAAAATTTTACAATAATGAAAGGTTAATGATAACAAAATCTTTTGTATTATCTGCAACATTTGTTACCTTTAAAATTTTGCACATTCATCGTTACCTCTTTTTTCTAACATTAGTGTAGTTTCACTTTGGATTTCCTCTAATTCTATCATACATCACATGATAATTGTCAAATGAATTGACAATAAAGAAATTGAATTATCAAAATTTTAACTTTTGTAAAATTAAATGAACTATAAAGGATTTGTAATTGAAGAAAATTAGCCTCTCTTTAAATTTCAATAACTACATAAAAACATTTCTGTTAAAATTTTACAATAATGAAAGGTTAATGAAACAAAATCTTTTTGTATTATCAGCAACATTGTGACCCTTTAAAATTTTTGCACATCATCGTTACCTCTTTTTTTCTAACATTATGTAGTTTAACTGTTGGATTTCCCTAATCTATATTACATCACACTGATAATTTCAATTGAATTTGACAATAAAGAAATGAATTATCAAAATTTTTAACTTTTGAAAATTAAATGAACTATAAAGGATTTGAATTGAAGAAAATTAGCCTCTCTTTAAATTTCAATAACTACATAAAAACATCTGTTAAAATTTTACAATAAGAAAGGTTAATGATAACAAAATTTTTTGTATTATCTGCAACATTGTACCCGTTTAAAATTTTTGACATTCATTCGTTACCTCTTTTTTCTAACATTATTCATAGTTTCACTATTGGATTTCCTCTAATTCTATTATTACATCACACGATAATTGTCAAATTGAATTTCACATAAAAATTGAATTATCAAAATTTTTAACTTTGTAAAATTAAATGAACTATAAAGGATTTGAAATTGAAAAAATTAGCCTCTTCTTTAAATTTCAATAACTACATAAAAACTTTCGTAAAATTTTACAAAAGAAAGGTTAATGATAACAAAATCTTTTTGTATTATCTTGCAACATTCGTTACCCTTAAAATTTTTGCACATTCATCCGTTACCTCATTTTTTCTAACATTAGTCGTAGTTTCACTGTTGGATTTCCCTAATTCTATCATTACATCACACTGATAATTGTCAAATTGAATTTGACAATAAAGAAATGAATTATCAAAATTTTTAACTTTTGTAAAATTAAATGAACTATAAAGGATTTAATTGAAGAAAATTAGCCTCATCTTTAAATTTCAAAACTACAGTTTAACTGTTGGATTTCCGCTAATTCTATCATTACATCACACTGATAATTTCAAATTGAATTTAGCAATAAAGAAATTGAATTATCAAATTTTTAACTTTTGTAAAATTAAATGAACTACAAAGGATTTGAAATTGAATGAAAATTAGCCTCTTCTTTAAATTTCAATAACTACATAAAACCCCCCCCCCCCCCCCCCCAAAAAAAAAAAAAAAAAAAAAAAAAAAAAAAAAAAAAAAATTATTCATAGTTTCACTATTAGATTTCCTCTAATTCTATTATTACATCACACGGATAATTGTCAAATTGAATTTCACAAAAAAAATTGAATTATCAAAATTTATAACATTTGTAAAATTAAATGAACTATAAAGGATTTGTAATTGAAAAATTATTAGCCACTTCTTTAAATTTCAATAACAACATAAAAACCATTCTACAAAAATTTTACAATAACGAAAGGTTAACGATAATAAAATCTTTTTGTATTATATTGCAACTTTCGTTACCCATTTAAAATTTTTGCACATTCATCCGTTACCTCATTTTTTCTAACATTAGTCGTAGTTTCACTATTGGATTTCCTCTAATTCTATCATTACATCAGACTGATATTTGTCAAATTGAATTTGACAAAAAAGAAAGTGAATTATCAAAATTTTTAACATTTGTAAAATTAAATGAACTATAAAGGATTTGTAATTGAAAATAATTAGCCTCTTCTTTAAATTTCAATAACAACATAAAAACCTTTCTACTAAAATTTTACAATAAGAAAGTTAATGATAACAAAATCTTTTTGTATTATCTTGCAACATTCGTTACCCGTTTAAAATTTTTGCACATTCATCCGTTACCTCATTTTTTCTAACATTAGTCGTAGTTTCACTGTTGGATTTCCTCTAATTCTATCATTACATCACAAGATAATTGTCAAATTGAATTTGACAATAAAGAAAGTGAATTATCAAAATTTTTAACTTTTGTAAAATTAAATGAACTATAAAGGATTTGTAATTGAAGGAAAATTAGCCTCATCTTTAAATTTCAATAACTACATAAAAACATTTCTGTTAAAATTTTACAATAATGAAAGGTTAATGATAACAAAATCTTTTTGTATTATCAAGCATCAATTGTGACTCGTTTAAAATTTTTGCACAATCATTCGTTACCTCTTTTTTTCTAACATTATTGATAGTTTAACTGTTGGATTTCCGCTAATTCTATCATTACATCACACTGATAATTTTCAAATTGAATTTGGCAATAAAGAAATTGAATTATCAAAATTTTTAACTTTTGTAAAATTAAATGAACTATAAAGGATTTGAAATTGAATGAAAATTAGCCTCTTCTTTAAATTTCAATAACTACATAAAAACAACTCTGTTAAAATTTTACAATAATGAAAGGTTAATGATAACAAAATCTTTTTGTATTATCAAGCATCAATTGTGACCGTTTAAAATTTTTGCACAATCATTCGTTACCTCTTTTTTTCTAACATTATTGATAGTTTAAACTGTTGGATTTCCTCTAATTCTATCATTACATCACACTGATAATTTTCAATTGAATTTAGCAATAAAGAAATTGAATTATCAAAATTTTAACTTTTGCAAAATTAAATGAACTATAAAGGATTTGAAATTGAATGAAAATTAGCCTCATCTTTAAATTTCAATAACTACATAAAAACAACTCTGTTAAAATTTTACAATAATGAAAGGTTAATGATAACAAAATCTTTTTGTATTATCAAGCATCAATTGTGACTCGTTTAAAATTTTTGGACAATCATTGGTTACCTCTTTTTTTCTAACATTATTAATAGTTTAACTGTTGGATTTCCGCTAATTCTATCATTACATCACACTGACAATTTTCCAATTGAATTTGGCAGTAAAGAAATTGAATTATCAAAATTTTTAACTTTTGCAAAATTAAATGAACTATAAAGGATTTGAAATTGAATGAAAATTAGCCTCTTCTTTAAATTTCAATAACTACATAAAAACAACTCTGTTAAAATTTTACAATAATGAAAGGTTAATGATAACAAAATCTTTTTGTATTATCTTGCAACATTCGTTACCCGTATAAAAATTTTTGCACATTCATCCATTACCTCATTTTTTCTAACATTAGTCGTAGTTTCACTGTTGGATTTCCTCTAATTCTATCAATACTTCACAATGATAACTGTCAAAAATGAATTTGACAATAATGAAAGTGAATTATCAAAATTGTTAACTTTTGTAAAATTAAATGAACTATAAAGGATTTGTGATTGAAGGAAAATTAGCCCCATCATTAAATTTCAATAACTACATAAAAAAATTTCTGTTAAAATTTTACAATAATGAAAGGTTAATGACAACAAAATCTTTTTGTATTGTCAAGCATCAATTGTGACTCGTTTAAAATTTTTGCACAATCATTCGTTACCTCTTTTTTTCTAACATTATTGACAGTTTAACTGTTGGATTTCTGCAAATTCTACCATTACATCACACTGATAATTTTCAAATTGAATTAAGCAATAAAGAAATTGAATTGTCAAAATTTTTAACTTTTGTAAAATTAAATGAACTATAATGGATTTGAAATTGAATGAAAATTAGCCTCTTCTTTAAATTTTAATAACTACATAAAAACAACTCTGTTAAAATTTTACAATAATGAAAGGTTAATGATGACAAAATCTTTTTGTATTATCTTGCAACATTTGCTACCCGTTGAAAATATTTGGACATTCATTTGTTACCTCTTTTTTTCTAACATTATTCATAGTTTCACTATTGGATTTCCTCTAATTCTATTATTACATCACACGGATAATTGTCAAATTGAATTTGACAATAAAGAAATTGAATTATCAAAATTTTTAACTTTTGTAAAATTAAATAAACTATAAAGGATTTGTAATTGAAGGAAAATTAGCCTCATCTTTAAATTTCAATAACTACATAAAAACATTTCTGTTATAATTTTACAGTAATGATAGGTTAATGACAACAAAATCTTTTTGTATTATCAAGCATCAATTGTGACTCGTTTAAAATTTTTGCACAATCATTCGTTACCTCTTTTTTTCTAACATCATTGATAGTTTAACTGTTGGATTTCCGCTAATTCTATCATTTCATTACACTGACAATTTTCCAATTGAATTTGGCAGTAAAGAAATTGAATTATCAAAATTTTTAACTTTTGCAAAATTAAATGAACTATAAAGGATTTGAAATTGAATGAAAATTAGCCTCTTCTTTAAATTTCAATAACTACATAAAAACAACTCTGTTAAAATTTTACAATAATGAAAGGTTAATGATAACAAAATCTTTTTGTATTATCTTGCAACATTTGTTACCCGTTTAAAACTTTTTGACATTCATTCGTTACCTCTTTTTTTCTAACATTATTCATAGTTTCACTATTGGATTTCCGCTAATTCTATTGTTACATCATAGGGATAATTGTCAAATTGAATTTCACAATAAAGAAATTGAATTATCAAAATTTATAACATTTGTAAAATTAAATGAACTATGAAGGATTTGTAATTGAAAAATAATTAGACTCTTCTTTAAATTTCAATAACATAAAAACCTTTCTACTAATATTTTACAATAAAGAAATGTTAGTGATAACCAAAATCTTTTTGTATTATCTTGCAACATTCGTTACCCGTTTAAACTTTTTGCACATTCATCTGTTACCTCATTTTTTCTAACATTAGTCGTGGTTTCACTGTTGGATTTCCGCTAATTCTATCATTACATCACACTGATAATTGTCAAATTGAATTTGACAATAAAGAAAGTGAATTATCAAAATTTTTAACTTTTGTAAAATTAAATGAACTATAAAGGATTTGTAATTGAAGGAAAATTAGCCTCATCTTTAAATTTCAATAACTACATAAAAACATTTCTGTTAAAATTTTAAAATAATGAAAGGTTAATGGTAACAAAATCTATTTGTATTATGCAGGATCAATTGTGACTCGTTTAAAATTTTTGCACAATCATTGGTTACCTCTTTTTTTCTAACATTATTGATAGTTTAATTGTTGGATTTCCGCTAATTCTATCATTACATCACACTGATAATTTTCAAATTGAATTTAGCAATAAAGAAATTGAATTATCAAAATTTTTAACTTTTGTAAAATTAAATGAACTATAAAGGATTTGTAATTGAAGGAAAATTAGCCTCATCTTTAAATTTCAATAACTACATAAAAACATTTCTGTTAAAATTTTAAAATAATGAAAGGTTAATGGTAACAAAATCTATTTGTATTATGCAGGATCAATTGTGACTCGTTTAAAATTTTTGCACAATCATTGGTTACCTCTTTTTTTCTAACATTATTGATAGTTTAACTGTTGGATTTCCGCTAATTCTATCATTACATCACACTGATAATTTTCAAATTGAATTTGGCAATAAATAAATTGAATTATCAAAATTTTTAACTTTTGTAAAATTAAATGAACTATAAAGGATTTGAAATTGAATGAAAAATAGCCTCTTCTTTAAATTTTCTGTAACTACATAAAAACAACTCTGTTAAAATTTTACAATAATGAAAGGTTAATGATAACAAACTCTTTTTGTATTATCTTGCAACATTCGTTACTCGTTTAAAATTTTTGCACATTCATCCGTTACCTCATCTTTTCTAACATTAGTCGTAGTTTCACTGTTGGATTTCCTCTAATTCTATCAATACATCACAATGATAATTGTCAAAAATGAATTTGACAATAAAGAAAGTGAATTATCAAAATTTTTAACTTTTGTAAAATTAAATGAACTATAAAGGATTTGTGATTGAAGGAAAATTAGCCTCATCTTTAAATTTCAATAACTACATAAAAACATTTCTGTTAAAATTTTACAATAATGAAAGGTTAATGACAACAAAATCTTTTTGTATTATCTTGCAACATTTGCTACCCGTTTAAAATTTTTCGACATTCATTTGTTACCACTTTTTTTCTAACATTATTCATAGTTTCACTATTGGATTTCCTCTAATTCTATTATTACATCACACGGATAATTGTCAAATTGAATTTCACAATAAAGAACTTGAATTATCAAAATTTGTAACTTTTGCAAAATTAAATGAACTATAAAGGATTTGTAATTGAAGGAAAATTAGCCTCATCTTTAAATTTCAATAACTACATAAAAACATTTCTGTTAAAATTTTACAATAATGAAAGGTTAATGACAACAAAATCTTTTCGTATTATCAAGCATCAATTGTGACTCGTTTAAAATTTTTGCACAATCATTCGTTACCTCTTTTTTTCTAACATTATTGATAGTTTAACTGTTGGATTTCTGCTAATTCTATCATTACATCACACTGATAATTTTCAAATTGAATTTGGCAATAAAGAAATTGAATTATCAAAATTTTTAACTTTTGTAAAATTAAATGAACTATAAAGGATTTGAAATTGAATGAAAAATAGCCTCTTCTTTAAATTTCAATAACAACATAAAAACCTTTCTACTAATATTTTACAATAAAGAAATGTTAATGATACCCAAAATCTTTTTGTATTATCTTGCAACATTCGTTACCCGTTTAAACTTTTTGCACATTCATCTGTTACCTCATTTTTTCTAACATTAGTCGTGGTTTCACTGTTGGATTTCCGCTAATTCTATCATTACATCACACTGATAATTTTCAAATTGAATTTGGCAATAAAGAAATTGAATTATCAAAATTTTTAACTTTTGTAAAATTAAATGAACTATAAAGGATTGAAATTGAATGAAAAATAGCCTCTTCTTTAAATTTTCTGTAACTACATAAAAACAACTCTGTTAAAATTTTACAATAATGAAAGGTTAATGATAACAAACTCTTTTTGTATTATCTTGCAACATTCGTTACCCGTTTAAAATTTTTGCACATTCATCCGTTACCTCATCTTTTCTAACATTAGTCGTAGTTTCACTGTTGGATTTCCTCTAATTCTATCAATACATCACAATGATAATTGTCAAAAATGAATTTGACAATAAAGAAAGTGAATTATCAAAATTTTTAACTTTTGTAAAATTAAATGAACTATAAAGGATTTGTGATTGAAGGAAAATTAGCCTCATCTTTAAATTTCAATAACTACATAAAAACATTTCTGTTAAAATTTTACAATAATGAAAGGTTAATGACAACAAAATCTTTTTGTATTATCTTGCAACATTTGCTACCGTTTAAAATTTTTCGACATTCATTTGTTACCACTTTATTTCTAACATTATTCATAGTTTCACTATTGGATTTCCTCTAATTCTATTATTACATCACACGGATAATTGTCAAATTGAATTTCACAATAAAGAACTTGAATTATCAAAATTTGTAACTTTTGCAAAATTAAATGAACTATAAAGGATTTGAAATTGAATGAAAAATAGCCTCTTCTTTAATTTTCAATAACAACATAAAAACCTTTCTACTAATATTTTACAATAAAGAAATGTTAATGATACCCAAAATCTTTTTGTATTATCTTGCAACATTCGTTACCCGTTTAAACTTTTTGCACATTCATCTGTTACCTCATTTTTTCTAACATTAGTCGTGGTTTCACTGTTGGATTTCCGCTAATTCTATCATTACATCACACTGATAATTTTCAAATTGAATTTGGCAATAAAGAAATTGAATTATCAAAATTTTTAACTTTTGTAAAATTAAATGAACTATAATGGATTTGAAATTGAATGAAAAATAGCCTCTTCTTTAAATTTCAATAACAACATAAAAACCTTTCTACTAATATTTTACAATAAAGAAATGTTAATGATACCCAAAATCTTTTTGTATTATCTTGCAACATTCGTTACCCGTTTAAAATTTTTGCACATTCATCCGTTACCTCATTTTTTCTAACATTAGTCGTAGTTTCACTGTTGGATTTCCGCTAATTCTATCATTACATCACACTGATAATTTTCAAATTGAATTTGGCAATAAAGAAATTGAATTATCAAAATTTTTAACTTTTGTAAAATTAAATGAACTATAAAGGATTTGAAATTGAATGAAAAATAGCCTCTTCTTTAAATTTTCTGTTACTACATAAAAACAACTCTGTTAAAATTTTACAATAATGAAAGGTTAATGATAACAAACTCTTTTTGTATTATCTTGCAACATTCGTTACCCGTTTAAAATTTTTGCACATTCATCCGTTACCTCATCTTTTCTAACATTAGTCGTAGTTTCACTGTTGGATTTCCTCTAATTCTATCAATACATCACAATGATAATTGTCAAAAATGAATTTGACAATAAAGAAAGTGAATTATCAAAATTTTTAACTTTTGTAAAATTAAATGAACTATAAAGGATTTGTGACTGAAGGAAAATTAGCCTCATCTTTAAATTTCAATAACTACATAAAAACATTTCTGTTAAAATTTTACAACAATGAAAGGTTAATGACAACAAAATCTTTTCGTATTATCAAGCATCAATTGTGACTCGTTTAAAATTTTTGCACAATCATTCGTTACCTCTTTTTTTCTAACATTATTGATAGTTTAACTGTTGGATTTCTGCTAATTCTATCATTACATCACACTGATAATTTTCAAATTGAATTTGGCAATAAAGAAATTGAATTATCAAAATTTTTAACTTTTGTAAAATTAAATGAACTATAAAGGATTTGAAATTGAATGAAAAATAGCCTCTTCTTTAATTTTCAATAACAACATAAAAACCTTTCTACTAATATTTTACAATAAAGAAATGTTAATGATACCCAAAATCTTTTTGTATTATCTTGCAACATTCGTTACCCGTTTAAACTTTTTGCACATTCATCTGTTACCTCATTTTTTCTAACATTAGTCGTGGTTTCACTGTTGGATTTCCGCTAATTCTATCATTACATCACACTGATAATTTTCAAATTGAATTTGGCAATAAAGAAATTGAATTATCAAAATTTTTAACTTTTGTAAAATTAAATGAACTATAAAGGATTTGAAATTGAATGAAAAATAGCCTCTTCTTTAAATTTTCTGTAACTACATAAAAACAACTCTGTTAAAATTTTACAATAATGAAAGGTTAATGATAACAAACTCTTTTTGTATTATCTTGCAACATTCGTTACCCGTTTAAAATTTTTGCACATTCATCCGTTACCTCATCTTTTCTAACATTAGTCGTAGTTTCACTGTTGGATTTCCTCTAATTCTATCAATACATCACAATGATAATTGTCAAAAATGAATTTGACAATAAAGAAAGTGAATTATCAAAATTTTTAACTTTTGTAAAATTAAATGAACTATAAAGGATTTGTGATTGAAGGAAAATTAGCCTCATCTTTAAATTTCAATAACTACATAAAAACATTTCTGTTAAAATTTTACAATAATGAAAGGTTAATGACAACAAAATCTTTTTGTATTATCTTGCAACATTTGCTACCCGTTTAAAATTTTTCGACATTCATTTGTTACCACTTTATTTCTAACATTATTCATAGTTTCACTATTGGATTTCCTCTAATTCTATTATTACATCACACGGATAATTGTCAAATTGAATTTCACAATAAAGAAATTGAATTATCAAAATTTGTAACTTTTGCAAAATTAAATGAACTATAAAGGATTTGTAATTGAAGGAAAATTAGCCTCATCTTTAAATTTCAATAACTACATAAAAACATTTCTGTTAAAATTTTACAATAATGAAAGGTTAATGACAACAAAATCTTTTCGTATTATCAAGCATCAATTGTGACTCGTTTAAAATTTTTGCACAATCATTCGTTACCTATTTTTTTCTAACATTATTGATAGTTTAACTGTTGGATTTCTGCTAATTCTATCATTACATCACACTGATAATTTTCAAATTGAATTTGGCAATAAAGAAATTGAATTATCAAAATTTTTAACTTTTGTAAAATTAAATGAACTATAATGGATTTGAAATTGAATGAAAAATAGCCTCTTCTTTAAATTTCAATAACAACATAAAAACCTTTCTACTAATATTTTACAATAAAGAAATGTTAATGATACCCAAAATCTTTTTGTATTTTCTTCCAACATTCGTTACCCGTTTAAACTTTTTGCACATTCATCTGTTACCTCATTTTTTCTAACATTAGTCGTGGTTTCACTGTTGGATTTCCGCTAATTCTATCATTACATCACACTGATAATTTTCAAATTGAATTTGGCAATAAAGAAATTGAATTATCAAAATTTTTAACTTTTGTAAAATTAAATGAACTATAAAGGATTTGAAATTGAATGAAAAATAGCCTCTTCTTTAAATTTTCTGTTACTACATAAAAACAACTCTGTTAAAATTTTACAATAATGAAAGGTTAATGATAACAAACTCTTTTTGTATTATCTTGCAACATTCGTTACCCGTTTAAAATTTTTGCACATTCATCCGTTACCTCATCTTTTCTAACATTAGTCGTAGTTTCACTATTGGATTTCCTCTAATTCTATTATTACATCACACGGATAATTGTCAAATTGAATTTCACAATAAAGAAATTGAATTATCAAAATTTGTAACTTTTGCAAAATTAAATGAACTATAAAGGATTTGTAATTGAAGGAAAATTAGCCTCATCTTTAAATTTCAATAACTACATAAAAACATTTCTGTTAAAATTTTACAATAATGAAAGGTTAATGACAACAAAATCTTTTCGTATTATCAAGCATCAATTGTGACTCGTTTAAAATTTTTGCACAATCATTCGTTACCTCTTTTTTTCTAACATTATTGATAGTTTAACTGTTGGATTTCTGCTAATTCTATCATTACATCACACTGATAATTTTCAAATTGAATTTGGCAATAAAGAAATTGAATTATCAAAATTTTTAACTTTTGTAAAATTAAATGAACTATAATGGATTTGAAATTGAATGAAAAATAGCCTCTTCTTTAAATTTCAATAACAACATAAAAACCTTTCTACTAATATTTTACAATAAAGAAATGTTAATGATACCCAAAATCTTTTTGTATTTTCTTCCAACA
Source organism: Laguncularia racemosa (assembly GCA_037954665.1). Lineage (NCBI taxonomy): Eukaryota > Viridiplantae > Streptophyta > Magnoliopsida > Myrtales > Combretaceae > Laguncularia > Laguncularia racemosa. The sequence continues at coordinate 2,115,440 of JBBMOL010000133.1, forward strand.
TTCGTTACCGTTTAAACTTTTTGCACATTCATCTGTTACCTCATTTTTTCTAACATTAGTCGTGGTTTCACTGTTGGATTTCCGCTAATTCTATCATTACATCACACTGATAATTTTCAAATTGAATTTGGCAATAAAGAAATTGAATTATCAAAATTTTTAACTTTTGTAAAATTAAATGAACTATAAAGGATTTGAAATTGAATGAAAAATAGCCTCTTCTTTAAATTTTCTGTTACTACATAAAAACAACTCTGTTAAAATTTTACAATAATGAAAGGTTAATGATAACAAACTCTTTTTGTATTATCTTGCAACATTCGTTACCCGTTTAAAATTTTTGCACATTCATCCGTTACCTCATCTTTTCTAACATTAGTCGTAGTTTCACTGTTGGATTTCCTCTAATTCTATCAATACATCACAAT